>JAFMOD010000271.1:5421250-5478883 GCA_019802435.1 Corydoras maculifer
CTCATCGAAATTGGACAATAGAAGATTGGAAAAACGTTGCCTGGTCTGATGAGTCTCGATTTCTGCTGCGACATTCGGATGGTAGGGTCAGAATTTGGCGTCAACAACATGAAAGCATGGATCCATCCTGCCTTGTATCAACGGTTCAGGCTGGTGGTGGTGGTGTCATGGTGTGGGGAATATTTTCTTGGCACTCTTTGGGCCCCTTGGTACCAATTGAACATCATTGCAACGCCACAGCCTACCGGAGTATTGTTGCTGACCATGTCCATTTCTTTATGACCACAATGTACCCAACATCTGATGGCTACTTTCAGCAGGATAATGCGCCATGTCATAAAGCTGGAATCATCTCAGACTGGTTTCTTGAACATGACAATGAGTTCACTGTACTCAAATGGCCTCCAAAGTCACCAGATCTCAATCCAATAGAGCATCTTTGGGATGTGATGGAACGGGGGATTCGCATCATGGATGTGCAGCCGACAAATCTGCGGCAACTGTGTGATGCCATCATGTCAATATGGACCAAACTCTCTGAGGAATGCTTCCAGCACCTTGTTAAATCTATGCCACGAAGAATTGAGGCAGTTCGGAAGGCAAAAGGGGGTCCAACCCGTTACTAGAATATATATATATGCTTTCACAGAAAGCCTTAAGAGGTCTTGTGGAGTACATGTTTGAGTTACATTTAGCAGGTGGTTTAATGTAAATGATCAGTTTATATCCATTTTTTATTATTGTTATTATTCAGGACAGCATGGTGGCTTAGTGCCCATATCGGAGAGAAAGAAATTCCCCTAGGGGAATTTGTATGTTCTTCCATGTGATGTATGTGTGAATTTATTTGTTTGTATGTCTGCTCAGTGATGGAAATCAGAATAATCTGAATTGTTATGACCTATAAGCCAAGCTATAATGCACTAAAATGAGCACACCCTGATTGAAATGGGCAAACAAATGCTTTTAGAAATAAAACTATTAGTTGAAATTAATGAAGATTAATTAACAACTAAACTGTTAAGTTAAATAAGGATTTCGGTAAAATGTACATAAAAAATGATGAACTTTATTCATCTGATATACCACCCAATATACCTTGACTTGTAAGAATGAAAATAAAAGTGAGGATGATGTCTGTAGTGAATAATAAGAAAGAAACTGTGGAAAGGATGTAAGTTGAAAGATGTGTACTGTCTGGGGGGGTTATATGGTTCAAAGCACACTGCTCACAAACAAGAAGTGGCATGGCTTGGCATGCTATAAATCTAGGGCAGCTCAACTTTATGCCCAGCTGTCCAACTCCCCGTATACACATGGTTGTATAGCCTGGTGTGCTAGTGTATGGTTAAATGATGAGCTGAAAAGCCAACTGTAAAAGGGTGCTAAATGTTGTACAGGAAAATGAACAAGCACATTGTTTTAAACTAAAAAGTTTTGAAGAGGGTTACATTACTGTTGCAATAAGAGTAAGTGTATAACACTGTCAACAAGAAAAAAAATGCCCCTTCATAATAGATAGATTAATAATAGAGACTTATAAATGTTTTCTTAATTAGTTTTAATTTTTTTGTTAAATCACTGTGAGTCTGTAATAAAACTTTTTTGTTTTGATACATTTTCAAAACATAATACCCCATGTTTCATGTGGCATACCAGAGTGGTAATTATGGGCATAACCAGACCCAACTGCTTGAGGAAGAAAACCACAAGACACAAATAACAGTTCGTTAAATTTTAATAAAATCAGCACAGATGTTTACCTCAGAACGCATGCACACCATTTATAAAAATAAATTAAAGGTGGGCGGCACGGTGGCTTAGTGGTTAGCACGTTCACCTCTCAGCACTAGGGATTCCCGGTTCGAATCCCCATCTGGGTGGAGTTTCCATGTTCTCCCTGTGTCTGTGTGGGTTTCCTCCGGGTTCTCCGGTTTCCTCCCACAGTTCAAAAACATGGATCAAGTTAATTGAGTTCTTAAAATTGCCCCATATAGAGTGTGTCTGTGTGAGTGAGTGTGTGCCCAGCGATGGATTGGCGCCCTGTCCTGGGTCTCTCTGCCCAGCGCCCGAGACGTTCTCCCCTGGATGGGCATGCCCACCGCGACACTAATATAGGATAAAGCAGAAGATAATGAATAATGAAATTAAAGGTGTGTGCTTACCGACTTTATATGCATTTCTTTTTTACCCAAAGTTAAGAGGTAAATACAGTGTTCTAAACCCGAACCCCTAAAAAGCTAACCAAAGCCAAAAAACTCCATGGTGATGTTGGAAGAAACCTTGTGAGGACCAAGGCTCAGTGGGGTACTTCTCTTACTTGAGAGGCCGGTTATCATTAACACAGTGCAGTACACAAGTGCACAGTCTAATGACAGTCTAAGTTTTATTACACACCCACCCACACACACACACACACACACACACACACACACACACACACACACACACACACACACACAACTGAACTAGATATAGAGCTTAACGGTTAAGTATTTTTGTAAGGCATGAGCAATTCATTTTTTATTTAGTCAGCAACTTGTAATTTGCTTTTGGATTACTGTAGAGGCATAATTGTTTTTATTGAAAATAATTTGATTTTGGGCGGCACGGTGGCTTAGTGGTTAGCACATTCGCCTCTCAGCGCTAGGGATTCCCGGTTCGAATCCCCATCTGTCCAAAAAGTCCAAAAACATGGATCAAGTTAATTGAATTCTCCAAATTGCCCCGTTTAGAGTGTGTCTGTGTGAGTGAGTGTGTGCCCAGCGATGGATTGGCGCCCTGTCCTGGGTCTATCTGCCCAGCGCCCGAGATGTTCTCCCCTGGATGGGCATGGGTAACCCCACCGCGACCCTAATAGAGGATAAGCGGAAGATAATGAATGAATGAATGAATAATTTGATCTCTGCTTTGGATAATGCAATGACTTTTAAATGTGCACTTAATGCAATTATCTTGGGCGGTACAATCAGTAACTGTACTGTGCATTGCAAATTTTTGGGTGGTATTAGGAGCATTTATCCATTGATTATTGTCTACAAAATATATACCTTGAGGATTAATGAGGAAGGGTTGTTATTTTATTATCATGCCAAATCGAATAGAAATTAGACTGTTTACAGGTAAAAGGCTTTGAATTTACATCAAGTGTTTCTGAACGTCAATTCAATGGCAAAGATAGCTTGAATGATATTCTGATGACTTATGGCAGAATAAACACGATCCTTTCAACATAAATTAGAGATCCAATGACTTAAGTGTAATCTATAATATGTGTAATATGTTTTTGTCATAGCTTTTCCCACACAGACTGGCTTTGAATGCTAAAAGTCTTGCTGGTGAGACAAGAATCTGTGGTTCTGCTTCATGTGCGAGAGAAAGAAAAACCTGGCCTCTGATGTCTCTTTAAATTAGCGCTGTGTCTGGGACGTGGCCTCGGTCCACCGTGAACAAACCATCTCATCAAAGCACGGCGCAAAGGCATCACCAAACGCCAGGAATTTAAACATAAACCTGCCTGTTTCTCACAACAGCTTTGGGGTTGTAACTACATTTTGTCTTTAAAACTGGATTTTAAAAAATGTCCTTCTCCTTGCATTTCGACAAATTGTGGTATTCTGCAGACACTGTCACGATCACTGTGCTGCACTTTCCTGCTGAAACGAAGGTTTTCCGCACCAGTTGCTCTCATCGAATTAAGCTCGCCAGAAACGCACACGCGATTCTTAAAGGCATAAAGCCCTGCAACTGCACTGTTCCATCAACTCAGAAACATGAACCGTAACGCACGATTACCCTGTTTCGTAATTGCTAAATAGTAAATGACGTCTTTGGTGCTTTGGTGTCTTTGTATGTATTTACCTTACCGTATTATTGGTGATAAGATTGATAATATTTGTTTGATTTTTCTACTTTATCTTTGGCGTCATCTAGACGTCATCCCACTTCTATGACAACCTAACTGGTACTCCGCTCCAAAGACATCTATACTAGACTACGTCACGGTCGATTCGTTCGTCCGCGACGCCCCTTACGGTGACTTCTGCCTCTTCGGTCGCTCGTTGGACAATAAGCGGTCGGGTTGGGGTCGTTTACGATGGATCGCGTTGCTTTATCGGTTCAACCTGCACACACAGATGGTTGGCATCGCAGCCGTGATGAATGAGGCTCTACTCCGTGCCGCTCCTCCACGTGTGCAGCGGAACCGCGAGCTGCAACTCGGGATCTGCTGCGACACATCACTACATTCCTTCTGGATCTCGGCTCTGTCGATCTGATGGTGAGTGAACGAGGGCGCGATTGTTATCGGCTCAGATTTCTGTAGTATCCAAACATATCAAACACAGACAAAGTTTGCCGACTCTTCGGTGACTGGTGACTGAAAAGGTTCGACGAAAGTGGGCATGGGTTTCTATTTGCCAGTCACACATTTGTAGATGATGGCAATCTGTTTACGTCTAAATCAGTTTTTGTATGTTTGCACAGAGGACTGCGATGCTCTCAGTTGGAAGGTACACGGGTGGCAGGAGGTGTCTGCGCGTGCGCTGTTGATGGGGTATTGGACGCTTGCACTATAATTATAATTAAGAAGTTTTGCAGATTTGTGGCTTTAGCAGATTCAGTTTAAAATCCATCTGATACGTTTAGCTCACCCTTGAGATTGACCGTGTTGCGCTTATGGGAGAACCACCGCATCGGTGACTCTGGAAGTGAAAGAGTCCGTGAGCTGAATAGCAATTCTGTTTGGCTGCGTTCCAAATGGCCTCTAACGCCATGTGTAAGTGCACTAAACAGGGTACCGTATGCCACTTTACAACCGCATTAATCCCACTAGAAAAATAAATTTGCTTATTTTGGATTGAACTTTAAGAATATCCCTTTTGTATTGATGTATCAATAGTACCCATACATCATGTAAATAATTCTATAAATAGAGATAAGCGTTTGAGGTTCATACCTAAGAAAAATGTTACATCAGTAATAATGTTACATACATTAAAGCACTGTAACCCACTTTAATGTGTAAAGCGTAAAATATGTAATATTAAAATCAGTGAGGGTTGAGAAATTTTAATATGCCTCATTTTCCTAACAAGTCTAGTCTGGAGGATTAATTTAAGCTACTTGCTGCTCACTTTCAAAAACCAGTTTGGCCTAATTTGTATGACCAGCACGCTGCTGGACATTTGGGGTTGCCTGGAGCTTGTCCAATATAAACATCATAAAATCAACTAATTGGCACTGCTTGTTGCATTTCTCACTTACAAATAAAAATGTGTATAGTTATGATTTAGAGACTTGTTTAAATGTTAATACTGTTTCTTAAGAATACATCAAGTGTAAATTAAGATACTCTGCCATATGTTTTTCTGTACATCTTTCAAATATTTCTTCATTGAGGGCAATATTTAAAAATGTGCTCAGCTACTGAAAGCTGTCATGAACAAATAAAACATGTGGCACAGTGGCTTAGTGGTTAGCATGTTATTATTTAAATATATATATATATATATATATATATATATATATATATATATATATATATTTAAATAATAACATGCTAACCACTAAGCCACTGTGCCACATGTTTTATTTAAATTAACCTAATTAAGACTACAAATATTTTCCAATCTGTCAATTTATGTGCACTGGCTGTCCTGTAAAGTCCAAACACCTATCTTTTATATATATATATATATATATATATATATATATATATATATATATATATATATATATATATATATATATATATATATATATATATATATATATATATATATATATATATAGGTGTTTGGACTTTACAGGACAGCCAGTGCACATAAATTGACAGATTGGAAAATATTTGTAGTCTTAATTAGGTTAATTTAAATAAAACATGTGGCACAGTGGCTTAGTGGTTAGCATGTTTGAATCTGGGTGAGTTTAGACAGAAGTTGTGCAGCTACCCCATAACCCACTGGGTACCATGTATTACAATCCAGGAGATATAAATTTTACTTAATAATATATATATTAATAATATTTCAGGATGAAAGTTATTAGAAATTGGATATTAGATTGCAGAACACTATTGCTGTGAGTACTGATGTCATCACACAACTACTTTTTATTATTTGCTATAGTTTAAAGCATCTGTACAGTTGTATGCATAATGTATTGCTGCCATACTTTATTTAAGCACTTATCAATTTAGCTTGTCCAATCAAATCACTTGTTTGATTTAGTGTGATTTAATTCATTGTTAACCTTTAGAAATCACATTCACGCTTCATTACATTAAGTAAGGCCTTTTACCTTAATATTAATTAGAGAAATTCTGAAAATACAGTATATATACTAATTTGTGCAGACAATGATTATGATGTAGTACTAAAACAGTGGTGTGTACATGTTTTAGACAATGATGAGTATCTGTGTGTATGTCTCTCTCTCTACTCCATAAATATTGGCACCCCTATAATACACATTATATGTGCCAGAGTGCATTTATATTGCCTGAAACAAACACAGACAGTCATGTAATGTCAGAGAGAGTGCTTTGTTCACTGGAGCATGCTGATCAACCAAGTTTAGTCTCTAACATGAAAATGCTTACTGAGGCAAACAGAGTGGAATTCAAAACCACATTTACACATAGAAAAGTTACACATATAAAACTATGAAGCAGTGTAGTTATGTGCAACTTTTATTCAACATTTATCTGCATGTGTAAGTGCAGTAGTAAATGTCTAATCAGAATAAAATATATATACAGATACAGAAATGAAACAAAAGGAAATCAAAATAATTTCTTTACCATTTCCATAATTTTCTTCACAAAAAATGTCACATATTTTAGCATGGGTGGTACAGTGGCTTAGTGTTTAGCACGTTCCTCCGGGTTCTCCGGTTTCCTCCCACAGTCCAAAAAAAAAAACATGGATCAAGGTCAATTGAATTCTTCAAATGAACATCATATAGAGTGTGTTTGTGTGTGTGTGTGTGTGTGCCCAGCGATAGATTGGCGCCCTGTCCTGGGTGTATCTGCCCAGCACCCGAGACATGCTCCCCTGGATGCGCATGGGGAACCCCCCCCCCCCCCGCGACCCTAGTAAAGGATAAAGCGGAAGATAATGGTGGATGGATGGATGGATAATTTAGCATCATATTTACTATTACTGTTAATTAGTTTTTCTTTTATTTTTACCAGTGAATAAAAAATGTTGTAGAGAAGATTTTGTCATGTTACTAAGAAAAAGCTATTTAAGACCCCCCCCCCCCCCCCCCCCCCCCCCCCCCCCCCCCCCCCCCCCCCCCCCCCCCCCCCCCCCCCCCCCCCCCCCCCCCCCCCCCCCCCCCCCCCCCCCCCATATTATTTACTAAATGCATAACAATTAATAGGGTTAACATATAAAATAACCAAAACGGTCTGTAATTTTTACAGACTACTCCACATTGATTTGTAGTATAAAACTTTGTCATGCAATGTAACGTGTATTAGGTAGGTAGGTAGGTAGGTAGATAGATAGATAGATTGATTGATTTTTGTCCTATTTGTTTGGGTGTGGCATGACCACATTTTCCAGGATGCTGTGCCACATAACACATTATGAGGTTAAACAGAAAGTTCAGCAAAAAAAGAAGACTGCAACTGTGTAGAAAAATTAGTATTGTTTTGCATATTTTAAAGCTAGTTACATACAAAACCTAGGACGGCCATTTTTGCAGTTGACCATAAATGACACTGGAAACACAGTCCTGAGTTAAGTTTCTAGGTGGTAAAGTAAGGGTTTCTCTTTGTGGAGTAACATCTGGTTTCTACTCACAGTTTACAGAAAATAAAACATGGTGACATGGACACACTAAATTGCCCATAGATATGAATGAGTTTGTTTGTGTCATTGTTCTGGTGACCTCTTTTGGGTGTCTGCCATTTGCCCTATGAACAAGCCCCAGCAACTATGTGACCCTAGTTAGTATAAGGGGCCTTAGAAAATAAAGAAATAATATTTATATTATTAAGTCAGTGTCCTTGCAGTGAAAGTAGTAATAGTATACATTTACACTGTTAAATGCTTACTGATGTTATAGAACTGATAGCATCTTCCACATTTAACATGTTTTATGTTAGTGCGATTTAGTGTGTCTAGAGGCTGTGCAATGTTTTTTTCCACAGTTTCAAAAGTTTCCTGATGCTGTTTTCGAGAATAATGTGGCAGAAATCTTTCATGTAAGAGTGAGCTGAACCACACAATCGCACAACAAAAGAGGACTTTTCACTCTTCTGGGAGAAAATAGACACACTGGGTGTAAATAATGTGTGGGGGTGTAGACATTGCCTCCCAGGAACAAAACTCACTGTCGCTATTCCTTTCTCATTCTGTGTTGCATTATTCATATAATCCTTATTCTGTCCTCCTCTGTTCAATGTACCTTGCACATGCAATAATCTGTTGTAAAAGGATTTACATCCTATTTATATGGTTTGTGTTGTGCAGGATTTGAAGAGGGTGCTGTCCTTTCCTCCATATCCAGGAGACTACCTACACCCAGTTGTTTATGCATGTACGGCAGTTATGCTACTCTGCCTGCTGATATCAATTATAACATATATTGTACACCACAGGTATGTGTTGGATATGTTTGTGTTGCACATCACATATCACACAACACTTGTGACAAAGAGCACAAGTTATTTAGTTAAAGGGGCAGTATGCGATTATAAACCAAAATGCTCTTTAATAAATTGTATTCTCTTACCCGATTCTAGCTGTCCTCATATTGTGTGTGTGTTTAAAATTATCTTATTGCTGAGACAATAAACAAGTCCTTCTTATTAGGCATTACTTTACTTTGTAAAGGGTGGGGGTTCTCCATTGGGTTCCCAGTGCCCAGCCAGGTTTAGTGTGAACAGCAGGGAAACACCGGGTACGCTTTACTAGTTTATCAGACCAGATACACAAAAACATTCCCACACACATTTAAACCTAGTAAAAATTTTCTAAACGTACTGAGGGGATAAAACTGCAGCTTATCAAGGAAACTTACACTTTATTATGCTAGAAATAAATTATTTTTTTTTATTCTAAATTAAAATTTAAATTAATTGTAAATCAATTTGTTTAAATTAAATTGTTTAATTGTAAATTTCTTTAAATTTACATTGTTGGACATACTGATCTCATTAACAATATCTCTTAATACATGATGCCTGACAGATTTTTGATAGATATTATGTTCAAGGCCTGAAGATTTCAGCAAAACATGCACTATATAGACATAAGTATTTGGACACCAATATATTACAATAAATAGAGCTACCACCAAACTTTAATAATACTTCTGGAAAGACTTATTAGGTTCTACTTCCCTCATGTCCATTCTGGTTCAGTGTGAAAGGCAGGGAAACACCCGGTTCGCTTCACTGGTTTATCCTGCCAGACACACAGACAAAAACATTCCCACATACATGCACACCTAGTGACAATTTCCTAAACTTACTGTGGGGAGAAAACTGCAGCTTCTCATTGAAACTTACACAGACAAGTGATAAACACAGGCCACACATGAATCAAACCAAACAGTAACCACTGCACCATTATGCTGTCACAAGGCAAAAACAAATATATCATTTTTATATTGAGGGTGTGATTCCTCTGTTGGGACCATGTTTAATGTGAAAAAAATGAACCAGAAAACGTTGAAACAGGTGTGCAAATAAATATTTGTCGATGTGAAGATGTTTGATGTTTGATTAATGTATTCTATCATAGAAAATTATTTTACAATGCATTAATTATTTAGACACACAAAGCATGTACACATTACAAAATGTGGTGTCTTGTTATTTAATTCTTCTGATGTCCTTGTTTGTGAGAAAGCAAACATGCCAGTCTGCTATTAGCAGCAAATGTGTACTGTAACTGATCCACTATCAAAATATGCTCTGTTGTCAACATATGGTGACTTCTTTAATTGGCTTAGGCAGGCATTTTTTAGACTTTTTGAATTGTGTGAGTAATATTACTTATATTAAACTATTGCACTTCTTGTGTGTCTGTTTATGGTGGAAGTGTTATTCGAATTAGCAGGAAAGGATGGCACATACTTGTGAATTTCCTCTTCCATACAGCCATGACATTCGGGGTGTTTGCTGGCGGCATCAACCAAATAAAATACCCCTTTGTCTGTCAAGTGGTAAGACTTTTCTCCTGATATCAATCACAGCTCTTAATTTTTCAGGCCATGTCTTATCAGCTTTATGTTGACCTACAACTGTGTGATCACTATTAATATGTGACAAAGCTACGCCACAATGCTTTAGTTCCCTTCATTATTATTTGTGGATTTGCTGCATTGTACACAAAAAACTATTTTATATACTTTAAAACTTATGTAGTTTCTCTTTAATTAATCATTTGCATAATTAACACTTCTGTTAACATAACTTGTTAACACTATTATGCTAACATCTAACATCACTTGTTAACACTAAGGCCTTGGCTTGCTCTTTGGAGCTTTTAAAATGCATCACTTTAGAGTGGTGGAAAGTAATTTGTAAAAGCTTTAAATATTTTTTTTATAAGCTTTTGAAATCAAAATGAATATTCTGGTCACATTTTAGATGAGTTGCTAAAAGCTTTAACAAAAAAGTTAATTGTGCAAAACCAATATCTTGCCAAAACTTGAAGATTTGAGGAGAATTCCAAAAATGTTTCATATCATTGATAATTTGATGATATCACATGCAATAGAATATCAGTCAGATAGATTAAACTAGTGCTTATATTTTTGTAACTTACCTAATTTTTGTTGCTTATACTTATATTGGTAATTTTATTTTGTTAAATGTTTAGAATACTTCTTCTCTCCTGCTAGCTAGCTATGGTTCAACAGTAATAATGATTTGCATGAAGTAAATTAAAAGAAATACAGTACTGTAATGCCGAGGGCTTCAGGACTGAAGTTCAATCTGATTGCTATGAAGTACAAAACATTAAATGAAAAAACAATAGTAATTAATGCAGTTAATACAATGTATGTAGTTGCATTTAACAATTATGAATATTTGGATAAACTTATGGTTTTTAAGCATTCTATCTGCAGGAATTTGTCATTTGTCCCACTAGTCTGTATATGTATAATTTTCTTTTTTACTTAAATGATGATAGATGATTGTCTTTGCCTTCTGCAAGTATCATTTGTGCACGTTAAATTTATAAATAGCAACACAGACAGTTCTGAAAGCTTAATATGTTGTTATTAAATACTGGATTGATGACAGATAACATTGGAAAAGTCAAAATTGCAAAAATTGTCCTAGATTTTCAGATTTTACATATCCAGTGAAATTTATTTACACTCATTTCATCTGTGTTTTAAGCCATGCAGCAAAAAGTCTAGATATTAAAGCTTATCTACAACCTAGATTTCTAATAACAATCAATAAGCAATCAACTTTGTGCCTGCTGTCCTGTATGCTGTCTTGTTTATTTTACCATGCATTGTATAGCTAAACTGCCCAGCAAAGGTGATCTGTGAATGACATTTTATTGAACATACTCATCAGTATTTCCTTTTTTGTTTGTTTTAAGGTTGGAATCATCTTGCATTACTCCTCACTGTCTTCTATACTGTGGATGGTTCTCACTGCCAGGAATATTTGTAAGGAAGTTTCCAAAACTCCACCCCTAGCTCAAGATAGGGATCCATCCACTAAGAATTGTCTCAGAGTCACCTTATTCAGGTAAATGGCTAACTGTCCACAACAAAAGAAAAGGTTTAAGATAGTTTATATCCTTTTAGTCATATGCATATATAACATATATTACGCCTTAACAGATTTTAATACTAATTTGTTTGGCCTTTAAATTCCATCCATCGATCCATTATCTTCCGCTTTATCCTCTATTAGGGTCACAGGGGAGTTCCCCAAGCCCATCCAGGGGAGAACATTTCGGGCGCTGGGCAGATACACCCAGGACAGGGTGCCAATCTATCACTGGGCACACACACACACACTCACATAAACACACTCTATATGGTGTAATTTGGAGAATTAATTTGACTTTGATTCATGTTTTTGGACTGTGGGAGGAAACAGGAGAACCCAGAGGAAACCCACGTGGACATGGGGAGAACATGGAAACTCCACCCAGATTGGGATTCGAACCGCCCTGCCTTTAAATTATCGCTAGTAAAATAATTGTAGTAAAAAGAAGAAGAATTTTAATTGACATCTTTAGACGTACTGGTTTTATTAACAATGCTTCTTAATACATGATGCCTGATTGATTTTTATGTTCAAGGCCTGAAGATTTCAGGAAAAATATACACTATATGGACAAAAGTATTTGGACATCTACAGTATATATTACATGGTGTGTCTGTGAGAATTTTTGTTTTTTTTTGATAATGAAATTTTCTCAAACTGGAAAACCACAACCTGCAAACCAATCCTGCCCCTTCCACCCCTCCTGACCGTTGGCAGTCCAGCAGACGTGATTTTCAGCCTGAGTTTCCATGACAACACACTGCACAGTGAGCCATGTCTCGCCAATTGGGTCATCTATCAGTGTAAGGAAGGGTAGTTCACAATGTATCACGTGCCCATTCTCATTTGTTTACGTTCCATAAGTGGACATGTCCTTACATGAGAGCGAGCATGTTGATGTTTAAGTTGCTATTTAAAATTTCATTGCTCATTTGGTAGCAGCTGGTCAGCTCTTTGCCTAATCATAATTAGGGTTTAATTGGCATCTTTATGGGGTATGCACAGAAATTGATGGAGACACTGGAGTAAGGTTTTTTTTATCTATTTCCCTGCCTTTTGCACACCAAACTGGCACTGATACCACTGTGATGACAGTCATATGTCTGTTTTGATTTGTTATAGCTTTATACCCTTATTACCTATTTTATTAGATACAGCTCATTGTTTCTCCACTTACAATCTATATATGAACTGTAGCTCAACAATTACATTTTGTAGTCCATCTGTTTCTCCACATACTTTGTTAGTCTATCCCCCCACAGAGCAGGTATTATTAGGGTGGTGGATCAGACACCTGTATGTTTGGATTGGTTACTTTTTACATAATGTAAAAAATTGTTTGAAATTTTCTAGTTTTTTCTAAGCTGTACCTTATGTTACACTGCCATGTCAGTGTTTCTTCTTTCTGTGTTATTTACAGACTTTATCTCTTTAGTGGTGGGATACCACTTATCATTGTGGGTGTCACAGTTGCAGTTAACTTGGACAGCTATGGAAGCAGTAAAGATGCTTCTTAGTAAGTAACCTTTTTACCTCATTCTCTCTTTATGTATATGATTTGCATACTTTAGGTAGAAGATGCCTGAGGACTGGATAAGAAGTGTAATGGTTCTATTTTTTAAAAATAGCGGTAAGGTTTGGAATTACAGTAACCACAGAGAAATTAAAGTGATAAGCCACAGCTTAAAGATCTGAAAAAGACTAGAAAAAGCAGAATTGAAGAAAAGGTAAATATTTGTAAGAAACAGTATGGTCCCATACCAGAAAAATCCACCACTGATGTAATAATTACTGATGGAAAGGTATTTAAAAGGCCAGGATTGTGTGTTTGTAGATCTAGAGACAACATTTGTGTGCTGAATAAAGAGCTGTGGTGAGTATGGTGCAGGATATATATAAGGACAATGTGCATTGTAGGAATGTAGAAATGATGGCTTTAATAGGAGGAGGGGCTGCATCAAGGGTCAGCTACATTTACAGCTACAGAGCACATTTTGTTTGCAATTGTCATTGACTGATGGGGTTAGACAGGAGTCTCTATGGTATGATGCTTACGGATAATATTGTAATCTTGATATTGTGGTTTGAGTAGGGAGAGTGGATAAATTAAGTTTATCAGGAGTAAAATTAAGTATATGTGCATAAATGAAAGTAAGGAGAACAGAATGGTTAGGTTACAAGGGGTTCAGGTAAGGAGGATGGTGGAATAAATTGTGTAAGGCTTTAGGAGTAACTAGGAGTATTTGTAGAAATGGTGATACGATACTGATCAAATAGCATGAGAGGAAACTGCAAATAGCAGAGAAGAAGATGAAGCAATTCTGATTCTTCTCAATGGGGTGACGAAAGGGGATACATTACCCCCCCCCCCCTTTTTTTCTTCTACAACAGTCGTTTCTTAAAAATGTCAAGGATACACAGGACAGGGCAAACAAAATAGAGACTATAGATCCACTGTGCGACCCCAATAGCATATAAAACTGGGTTTTATTTTTACTTTATATAAAAATCTTGTTTTAATTAGCTGTATAATTTTAATTTGTAGAGAGGCAGAAAATGAATTTATTTTAGCATCCTATATTTGAAAACACATTTTCTCAATATATTTTTTTTATTATTACATGGATTTCATCTTTAATAGTTACATTGTGAATTATGCATTAATCTATTTTCTATTTTTGCCTTTGGGAAAGTTGTTGGATGGCATGGGAGTCAAGTCTAGGAGCCTTCTTTGGGCCTACGGCATTCTCAGTCTTGTTGATGTGTACCTACTTCCTGTGCGCATTCGTGCAGTTAAAGAGGCATCCGGACCGTAAATATGAGCTGAAAACCATGACAGAGGAGCAACAACGGCTTGCCACTGCAGAAACGGAACACTGCCATGGTGCTGCGGAAGAACCAGGAGATCACGGAGACCATTCAGGCTGTACAGCTATTACTGCTTCCATGCTAGCTAATGAGCATTCTTTTAAGGCCCAATTACGGGGTACTGCCTTCACCCTCTTCCTTTTTTTGGCCACATGGTCATTTGGGGCATTGGCTGTGTCCCAGGGACACTTTCTGGACATGATTTTTAGTTGTTTGTATGGAGCATTCTCAGTAACGCTGGGGCTGTTTTTACTTATTCAACACTGTGCTAAACGAGATGATGTCTGGCATCGCTGGTGGGCATGCTGCCCAACTAAACCAAAAGTGGAAGTGAATGGGGAGGCAGTAGGCACTTCTCAGGTTGAGTGTAACAATCAACTACAATTTGAAACCGAACTACCTTGCACAAGTATATCTTTACAATCCCCGCATCTCCATACCCAATTACCCCACTGTAGTATGAGCTCCCTGCCCTCATCGAATACCATGAGTCCCTGCTGCACCACTTTGCACTGTCCTTCACCAATGTTGGGAATTACGGCACGTCCCCAGTCCCTGCCGGATGAGCTACCACGACCAAGTCTGCCACTGCAAAGCTGCTTAAAGGACAGGGCCAAATCTCGGTCATTCAATCGGCCACGGCCGTGTCTAAGGGACTATGCCTACCACATGACTTCAACCAGTATGGATGGAAGTGTGCACAGCTCCCACCTGGACAGCCCTCACAGTGTTCATTTGGAAAATCCTCTTACTTGCAATACTTCACACTTGGAGAGCCAGCTGTCTTGCCATAGTTCACATCTAGATAACCAGCTGCGCTGTGCCAGCCCTAGCACCCATCTGGAAAGCCTAACATCTCAAAGTATGCATGATGGTCTCTGCTGTCACGGAACACCATTGGATAACCAGCTGCCTTGTCATGATGGGCACACCTGCCATAGGCATATGTGTTGTTCGAAGGCAGAGCCTTTCTCCAGCTTCTGCTGCCCCAAAGCAGACCCATTTACTGTGACTTCCCAAGGAGAGGATACTAATACAGGCGCTCTGATTTATAGTGGCACCAAACCAGCCACCAAAGAAGAGGATATTAGGTTGCACTTTGATATTCCCCCTCCACGGTCGGTTATGTCAAGCTGTCAGGCCACTCTAAGCAGAAAGGGAACCCACAGCCGCAGAGGAACAATGAGCCGAAATGGTAGCCAGAATGAGGATTATGAGTTTAGCTCTGACTCTACAGGTAACATCAGGACTGGGCCATGGAAAAATGAAACCACTGTGTAGTCCTGTGACAAATTACCTGTTCCCTTAGAATACACAACTATTAAACTACTGTGTAGTCCCTGGGCTGTTACCGAAAAAACCTTAGAATAAAACTACTATGTAGTCCTTACTCTATAATGTTCACCATTCTGATGCTCAAATCCTAACCTTTACACACCCACTTAATTAGATGATTTAGCTGCATCCTTTTAGACTTCATACATGTTGCTCTTCCCACATCATAATGCTGTGTACTTTGGGTCTTAAAATATAAAGTGATCTACCTAAAAAATCTTTTTCCATGTCAAGTGTTATCTTAAAATATTATAAGGTGATTCCTTAATGTGTGTTGTGGATGAATGTGAGTTTAAGAACAAAGATTTAATTATTGTTGACTACCTTTTGGTTGATGTTTTCTGAAAATTATTGCAAAAAGTTGCAAAGAAAATCAATGTAAAATATATGGACTTAGTTTCTGAGGCTACATCCACACTAATGCACCCAATCAGGAAGCAAATGTGGGTCTCTGCAATTGTTTACAGCCTTTGCATCCTTTGCACCTCGACTCATTGATGCTAAAAAGGTGACCCTGCCTTTTTAAACAGGGCTGACGATATAATTTTTGTAGCTCACATACTCTGGAGTAGTGTGGACCAGCATAAATGTTGCAGAATTCATAGGTTATAAAATAAAAATGTATTAATGTTGCAGTCTAAAACATGTTCTCCAATTATACTATTAAAAATAGAAAAAATATATTAAATCCTAATTTATTATGTCTGATGTTAAATTAAAAAACATAAAATATGATGACATTTAAACAAATTTTAAGTATGAAAAAGGATCAAACTCAACCGTATAAAAAATAAAAATATATTTGCTGTATGCGTTCAGCATTTACAATTTTTCCATATACTTACAAATGGCTGTTTTTTTCCATCAGACAGATGGGTTGTTTGGGTTGTATTTCCTGGTGTATTACTGGCTAATATATCTCACAATAATTAGATAAGGTCTTATAGGATTTTAACAGCAGATGCTTATTCCGGACCAATTGACAGTAGTACTGTATGGTATAAGATTAAACCTCAAAAACATTCATTCATTCATTCATTCATTCATTATCTTCCGCTTTATCCTGTATTAGGGTCGCGGTGGGGTTCCCCATGCCCAGGGGGAAGAACAGGGAGATACACCCAGGCGCCAATCCATCGCTGGGCACACACTCACTCACACAGACACACTATATGGGGCAATTTTGGAGAATTCAATTGACTTGATCCATGTTTTTGGACTGTGGGAGGAAACCGGAGAACCTGGAGGAAACCCACGCGGACACGGGGAGAACATGGAAACTCCATCCAGATGGGGATTCGAACCGTGAATCCCTAGCGCTGAGAGGCGAACGTGCTAACCACTAAGCCACCGTGCCGCCCCTCACAAACACAAACATGGTCCTGATAATTCTGAATGCGTGACTTGAAAAAACTTGAAAATGTTTACAATAACTTTTATTGCTCTTAATTATAGAACAACTAATAAAAAATATTTTTCAGTTAAAATAGGCAGATTTTCATCATTGATCTTTGTTTATTATTAATATAAATTTCCTTATTATTAAATTATATATATTTCATTTATTTAAAGACCTTTATTCCTGTTCACAGTTTATATTTTACATTTAAATCTGTTGCCATATTAAGGCTAATAGTTAAGCGGTAAATTATTTCGCTTTTTAACTACTGTCAATGGGATTTCTTACAGTCAATGCATGGCAGCATCAGGGACAGCCATAGTTTGAAACAACCAGTGCTTTAAAAGTTTCAAACACTTTACTGATACACAGCCCACTAGTTCAAGCAACTCTTAAAATTGTATCCATATTCATCCATCATTTAGTCTTTTTGTGCCATGCTCAAGCCTTGTACTTGGATGGAAGGCCACCCAGAATCGTGCAGCAAATCCTATTTTGTTTCTCAATGCGAAACTTAATTTAAACCATACTTGGAGGTAATGGACTGTATTCATAAAGCATTTAAAGACTAAAAGTAGCTTCTAACTTCTATAATTAATGGGCATGTTGAATGCATCATTATGCAACAAAAAACGTTAAAAACCGACAAATTAATGTGTTTATAAATAGCTGAATTTTATTGTCAGCTAATATTCGACTAAGAAAAATTAAATATAGCTTTAATAATTTAGTCATTGTAACAGATTTACCCCTATCAATGTTTCTGAGAGTGGTCTCACAGGTAGAAGTTCATGAATTTGATTTCCAGGGAATATGCCCTGGTTTCGTTCTGTGTGGAGATTTCACTCTGCTTGCCATATCTCCATGGGTTTTCTCCAGGTGATTGATTTCCTGCCACAGTTAAAAGAAACATAAGCCAGCTAAACAGGAAATACTAAATTGCCCCTAGATGTGAATGTGTTTGACTGTGTTTTCACACCTTTTGTTCCTTTTGCCCTATAATTTTAATGAGACTATATGGCTTAAATTTCATTTTTCACTGCCTGCATTTTCATTTTATATTGTCTGAAGAGCAACTGCTCTTCATGGTGTTAGGTTTCCACTCTGTAATTACATAGCAGATAGCCAGTGGTTTGGGCACCTTCGGGGTTTTTCAGACATCGTGTTGTAAGATTTTCGATTTTCTGCTGTGTAATTCTAATTAACTCTGCTGATGGACAAAATGAAATGTGAAAGGAGAAAAAGCCATTAGGTATAAAATCACCTGAAGTCAAAGCTTATGTTGGAGCAAAATGGGTCTTGCCATTTAATCTATAAGAATCACACATTAGCTATATGTAACATGCTCCTATTGAAACACTACAAACAGCCTCTAAATGATCTTTACCTCATATAGGTACATTGCTGCATAGCGATCAAGTTTTAAAAAAAGCCAAATGAAGAGAGATGAAAAAAGGGAAATAATAAAGTATGTTCAGTCTAAAACAAATTTTAAAAATGCCTCCTAAATAACAATTGGGGCTATGTAATTTGCCTTTAATGTGTCAAAGATGTGTTAAATTTGGAAGTCATAATTATAACACTTTCTTTTATTTCATTTGCATTTAATTTGTGTAATTTGTTTTCTGTGAACTCAGGGATAATTTTTGTGTGTTTGTGCTTCACCACCAAATACTATATATGCATGTGGTAAATGTCTGCCCCTTATACACAATGTATAACAAAAAAATAGAAAGACAAATATGTTTATACATATTTAGTATACAGTATGTACAACCCACAATGTCCTCTGTAGGCTTTGCCTACAAAAGATCATTGTCTTTTATTTTTATTTATGGAAAGATATTGAATATGATCACCTGCTTTGTACATTACTGTTTGTACATGTAGTATGTGCCGTGACCTTTCCCAAAGTTGGCTGTTTATTTTATACATTTGCCACAATTTCCAATAAATGTATTTTATCACCATCTGTCTCATTCTTTAATGTTTTATTTTAACAGCAGAAATTTAATTTTAAATTGCATGCCCTCTTAAAAACTGGATGATGATGCCAGATGAAGCCAGTACAGCTGTGTTTACTCTACCTAAACCTCAAATGAGGTGCAATACCCCTTGACCGTGTTCTGGTATCCTGACTGCTGACCACTGTTTATCATTCCCCTTTACTCTTTGCCTGATACCCTTATATGCATTCTCTAACAAGGCATCTTCCATCAGCCAGGGTGGTGCAATGACAATCGAGAGGATGGTGAATCACCTGCTTCTGACTAGCTGGCAGTTTTGAAATTACTGTATATTTTAAAACTGCTTGTGTCAGTAAAGCCTCTAGGATTCTTATTCAATGCCACTGTTTTTACCTCGAAACTTATGACAATTCCTTTGATAGGTATACAAAGTAGTTATAATTAGTCAAGGAAAAGTAGTTTAATAGTAAACATATATATTACTGAATAGGTGAAATAGCACACAAAGCCACAAAATCTTCTCCACTAATTCGCATGGCTTTGTGAGGAGAATAGGACAGCTGAGCTCGGTGAGCTAGCACTGGATGCTGTCATTAAAATGTTCCATGGAGTCGAGAGCTTTCACTTAGCATTATGTCAACACTGGAGGGACTGTGGCTGATACTTACTGCCATCTGCTGGTCTGGGTCAACTCAGTGTGACAGGCTGCAGGTCAAGGCCTTATTATTATGATTGTTTCTGTTCTAAATTAGGATTACATTAATCTGAAAATTAAAAGTCCCAAGAACAGTGCACTGGTCTATTTTTCTTTCTTCTCATATATAAAACATGAATTTTATTATTATTTTATTGGATAATATTTTAAGGGGGCGGCACGGTGGCTTAGTGGTTAGCACATTCGCCTCTCAGCGCTAGGTATTCCCGGTTCGAATCCCCATCTGGGTGGAGTTTACATGTTCTCCCTGTGTCTGCGTGTGTTTCCTTCGGGTTCTCCGGTTTCCTCCCACAGTCCAAAAATAGGAAACCCACCCGCGACCCTAATATAGGATAAAGCGGAAGAAAATGGATGGATGGAATATTTTAAGGGTCCATATACCACTTTAAAGCAAAGAGCAAAAAAGAAGAAAATTCAGATGACATTAAGTACAGATGTTTTTATATCTTCTATGTGTACTATCAATGTCTATAGAAATTAATTAACATATAATATTCCTAATACATTTAAAAGGTACATATGCCAAAAACTACTTACTAATTGACAAATGGTTTACTAATACTAGTAATACAACTAGCAATCTCACCTGGCATCACCTTAAACAAGCCAAGTTTTCTAAAACATCCTAGGACAGAGGCTGCTATTAAATTGTTTTTGAGGTTAGACCTATCTAGAAACACCACTTATGATAAATCATTCATGGAAACATGAAGACACCATGGTACTTTTGGGAGGGAAAAGTACACTCACTTCAGAGTGAGTAAAAAAACCTGAGCATTTATTAATTATAATCACGATGCAAGAAACTGCATTCAGTGCTGTGAATAGGATTTATATGTTACATTAAAATGTATGGGCTTGGCGAGGGTAACTAACTGAATTATATATATATATATATATATATATATATATATATATATATATATATATATATATATATATATATAAATAGTATACATGTACTTATGGTCGTCTTGCTGCATTGTAGTTAAAATTTTTGCCTCACTAATTATCTTTGTATTGTTAACCATTGTGCATCTATATTGATAAGTCAGTCTTTTCATGTCTTAGTTCTTTATGACATTATTCATCCTTGTTAACGCTTCAGTTGTCATGGAATAATCCACCATTCAAGCCATTCCACTCTGTGGCAGGAAATCTTAAGTAGTCCACAGTCAGCACTGAGAAGAGTCTGACCTATTTATATCTTGCAGAACTGTCTTTCCCTCTCTGTGTTAGTTTCAAATTAGCTCTTGTTGACTTGGCAGTCAATGGGAGTGCATCAGTTCATCAGCTGTCAAATAATCTAATAAAAATGCCAAGAAATGTGTAATGAGCGTAAAAGTTGATTAAAACCTTATGAAATCACACATGAATAATTTTTAATGATATAATGTTAAAATGCATCATCTGCTGCAAAATTAATCAGAAATTTCAATTATTTATGTTCTTTTTGCAATTAATCTGTTCTATGTGACATGAATAACAGAAATTACACAACAACATTTGGTAAATCCATTTTCCAGTGTTAACTATTCTTCTAAATCATTTACTTTCAACTGTTTCCATTAAGGGTTGTCACTTCAATAATTTTTTTTTTTTTTTTAAGTTTTAATCAGGATTTGTTTCCTGACACACCCCACCTATGTATCTGGGCTTGAATGCACTGATTTGTACTGTATAACCCCAGTGACTAGGGTAATGTAGCATCTTCAATTTAATGTGTTTAAAATGTGGGAGGAAAATAAACATCCTGAGTAAAATCAAAACAGACACAGGGAAAACATGCAGGCTTCACAAAGAAAAAAAAGTCTGTGCTCACTCAAACTGGACCTTCCTTCCCTGAGGGGAAAGCTTAAAGTATTTAGCTGTTTTATCACTTTTTGAAAAAAAAAATATATATATTATTATACTACAATATTGGCAAAATGTATCAATTACATTACTTTATACTGTAATAATATGGGCATGTGGCCAATCAAATTAGTAATATTAAATGATCAGACAAAATAATAGTTTTGTAAAAATAACAATAAAAAATTCTAAACAATATTATATTATATTTTATTACATTATATGTGCGTGTGCCCATAAGACTTTGTTGGATTGTAAGATGCGAAAGATGACTAAGGCTTTTATTTTACATTAAGTCACTTTGTATATATTTAAAGAACACATACTTCATGATCTATAACTGTACAAAGCACACATTTGCAGTTTGTTCTTGCATATATTAATATACATATACTAAACTTATATTTCAACAAAATATTCATTTTACAACCATTATTTTACCAAATGTTGACCAAATTAAACTAAATGTTTAACAAATGCATTTATAATAATAATAATAATAATAATAATAATAATAATAATAAACAAGAAAATATTGAGCACAATCAATAACAGGTTATTATTATTACTACATAGAAAGTAAAATTATAAAGTTTTAATTTAACCTTGCTTCAAAACATTATCTTTCAATACTGTTTTGTAATATTAAACCGTGCTCAGTGGTAACATAACTACACTATCACTTTAAGTATAACGACCCGAGCCTACATTTATTACCGTGCACTGCCCCCTATAGAACAAGTCGCATAGTGACAGTGTATCTAACATGGTTGTTTCTTTTGAATCACAATGGATTAACAAAAACAAGAGTTTCATACACATGTACGTATGTTTTCATTTAAAGTATTTACATTTATTTACGGAGGAACTGCAGGAAGGTAAATACAGTACAATATAGTGTCAATCTGGTGCATCAAGTCAGGCACTTAGCATACAAAAATAAATTTGTTTAGCGCCTCCAAATAATTTCTGAACCCTGTGTGTGTGTGACAGTAGGATCATACACCAAACAAGTTTTACTTCAATAAAAATATATGGTTACTTTCATACTGGCCATCTGATATGAAGGTCAAGCCTTCAGCTATAATGTAGTTAGTGGTTGTGCAGCACAGCATCATAGAGTAAAAGTCATAGGCCTGTTGTGTTTTGTTGAATGCTGTAACCATCATGTAAAGATGTCATACTATGATGTTGATCCCTGCTTTGAGTGGTCACGATGATTGTCATTTTTGAAGAATAAGACTTACAGTCCCAATTAATACCAACTGCCTTTCTAATTAATCTTCAAACTTTAAGAAATATATTACACATGATTTTAATTTACTTTTATTTAATAAACAGACTGATGGATTTTAATTCATATAGAATAACATTTCAACACTGATGTAAAGGCAGCACCTGATGTTTAGACATTGAGCATGTATTACCAGCAGGAAAAAATTGCATATGCTATTGGCCACAATCAGAATAAGACATTACATTATAAAGGAGTCAGTAATAATGCTCAATTCCTCAAATTATGTCATAACAAAACTGACGCATCAAAATACCCTGCATTATTGAATTACTTCCAGATTGGAATCAAGTAGTTTTAAGCTACTTTCTGTTAGTGAAATCCTTATGATTGAACAAAAATTTAACTAGTTTGTAAATCTGTTAGACAGGCTGAATCACACAGGTACCAAAGTAAGGAGAATCAGTAAGCAAATGCATTTAGTGTTTGCTTGAAAATAAAGGATTTTTCATTTACACTTTACATACAATGTTCTTTAGTAATGTATTAATGTGCTTTGTAAGTTTCAACCTTTATTTAAAAACAAAACAGCAAACAAGAAATACCTGACTATGAGACTTCAGGCTTAACTTAAAACTGTTGTGAAATGAATTATTGCTATTAAAATGACTCTTGGTCAGTTTTGGGTGGTAAAGGTACAACAAGAATGCAGACAAAACAAAATGAAAACATGAATAAATATATTAATTACAAAGTAAAACCGACCAAATAGGAATTCCACAGGAACCTACGTGTATGTATCCAGATTACTCTTGCATATTAAGTAATATTTGAATAAATAATGTAAAAGAAATTAAAATAATGCCATGACAAATCTCAATGACATTTATGAAGAGGTGATGCTAGGCATCTACCTTAAATTTCTTAACTGAAATGGACACATTTAACCGCAGTTACTAATAAAAAATACTTTTTTTTAATAAACTGGACAGTTTGTTTAAAGATTTAAGTATTTTACCTGAGAACTTTAACTGTATTGAAATACAACTATGATGGCAACAGCACCTTCCTTTTTTACCAGTGAATTTTTTTTTGCACCATAAACATACAGTGTTTCCAGTTTTCACAGTTCCAATATGTACATGTATATTTACAGTTTATTATACATAGGTTAATTTATTTACATATAAATGGTTTTAGGTACTGAATATTTCTCATAAATTAGACTATTTAAAATCTTCTTAAGGAATATCTATGGAAAAATAATACAGACAACTGTATTATAGCTGTTCTCTTTTTATAAAAGTACGGAAATCTTTACATAAGTGGACGGCTTTGTCCCAATCCAAGGGTTCTGTAGATGCATTAAAACAGCTTATTCCAGTCTCTTGTTGCCTCCATCAGATGCCGTTGCCCATGGCCAATCCACTCCTCTTGATTGTAAAACAGTCGACCGCAAAACCAACATCTAAAAATAGGTATTTGCTCTTGGTCTGTAGTGGAGGACAACCTCACAACCTCATATTTGCTTCTACTTTTTTTCTTTAACTTAAGTTTTAAGATGAAACGCTCTCTAACGTTGTTGTTTGATAGTCTTGAACAATTAATATCACAGGGTGCAATTTGCATTGGTAGTTTATCCTTTGCACCCATCAAGGCTTCCTCTGAAAGGGCTTTGATTGTATTCTGGGATAATGCCACTTTTACAACTTCACTTTTGTATCTGTTAACTGACTTCATAATATTTTTCACCTCTGGAATTTCAGCATCTGGGTGATTTAGCACCACCACTGGCTGGTTTTGACGAGGGTATTTGATCTGCTGAATTGTACTGAAAGGTGAAAGCCTAAGTGTTCTTTCAACCGATTTGGCCATTGGCTCCCAATGCAAGATGGCATCATTGTCAGCAAACTGAGACTTTCTTGAGATTCTTCTTGTTTTGAAGGGCAGCTGAGAAGAATCTCCAAAAAGATTTTTCCTCCTTTTTTTCTTCTGTTGGATCTGTGAAGAATTATTCATGGTAATCAATTGTGATGTTCGCATTACTAAGTTACTATCAGTTTGGTTTTTATTGTTAATGTCTGACTGATGTAAAATGTCTTCAAGCTTTGCTGAGATGATCTTAAAAGTAGGGCCATGTGAACCACTAGAGCATTTAAGTCCAGTTGAAAAATTTGTTGTAGAATTATTTGAAGATATAAAAAGGTACGGTGACTGCTGAGAGTTCGTAGCCACATATAGTGGTTTGCTGCCAAGACTACATGGCGACAGCAACCTGGTGCCATTAGGATTCCTAACTATTTTTAGGAAAACTCTGCTTTTGCCTCCTTCTGTAGCTTGACTGATTTGGTTTTCTCCCTTCCCACCTGAGCTATTTACAAGAAGGCCTGATTTCGCTGGAGAGATGTACCGAACCAAGTAAGCCTGGCGACCAGGTTGCGAGGGAAGTGCTTTCTCAGTGGAGTTGACAGGCACAGCCAATAAAGGCTGGTTTGTTAGGACAGTCTTAGAGGTTAAATCAGTTGTATCAGCACCTATCGGGGCAACAGGAAGTGGTCGTTGAACTATGTAACATGTTGGTTGTGTGTTTGTTTGTTCTCCTGAGGATGACTTCACAGCACCCGATAAGAGAACAGGCCCTTTAAGAGCAGATGCATTGACGACATAACGTCCCCCACTATTGCTTACTGCTTGTAGTATATTTGTCTGACCTTTGTTCTCTCCACTTAAACTTTGCGCTGACATTCCAATCCTGCCACCATTCAATGTGAGAGATAAGCCTGTACTTTTGCATGGTCTTTTTATTCCTGGCTGCACATATGACACATTAACTTGGGATGCAGTCTTTGTAATAAGTTTGAAGCCTGCCCTGTTATGGACATGAATCGGCACTGCATATGGAGCATCCTTTGTTTGAAGGAACATCTGCTGATTCCCCTCAGGTGTATGCAAAATCCGAAGTGTACTTTTAGCAGGGTTGTTATTATTCAGTGTTGTTGCTGAGGATACCATCCTTTCCTTTTCAAGTTGCTGACTGATGATTGCATCTGAATGCTCTTCAAGTATCTTTCCTAAAACGGCAGCATTACTTAAAGATTCATTGGCCTTCTCATCCATGTCCTGAGTTTCTGATTCTAATGAGCACATTCCCTTTTCCGTCTCTGGCAACACAGAAACAGACAACTCATCAATTGTAGCTACACACTCATCAACTTCTATATCACTGTCTGACACTTGTTCTAAAAATTTTTCATCTGTTATGGAACCCTCATTACCACCTGCATAACCATTGCCCTTGATTTTAATTGCTTCTTCTGACTGTTCAACCAAAAGTGGGGATGCAGGTAGTGTTAAGCTCCAGTCTGAAGACAACTTGAGTTCATCGGAATCGTCTTCATATTCATCTTTTCTCAGGTTCTCGGGTGAATGTTCATCTGCTTCAAGTGATTCATTTAAATTCTCACCCAAATTCTCTTTTGAATAATTGTGAAAAGAAAATACCTCTTGATTTGGGGAAGTCTGCAAAACTGTGGCAACTGGTGTTGTACCATTTTTGGCATCAGATTCTTTTGTTTTGTTTTGTAAGCTTGAAACAGATACTTTAACATGTCTTGTTTCCAATGGCCTGAATTTAGCTGCTTTGTTTGTAGGTAATTCCTTCCCGGGTAAGTACTTGGAGGACAAGGAAAGATGAGTGTGTGAATTAGGCTTCAAGGATTTATCACTTAATGACTTGAGGACAGGGATTGGAGTATTCTTAGATAAAGAGGGTCTAACAAAATATTTCTCTTCTGTCGCTTCAACAACAGATTTAAGAAAAGCTATGTTTAAATTATCCTCAAAAGCCTTAGCACCCACATTGGAGTCAGCAGTGAGGGTTGTGGCCTCATCTGTATTGTGGTTGGAAGTCCATGAAGATACAGGTAACAGACTTATGTCAGACACCATCTCGGGACATTTGGGAACATTTAGTGTTGATTCTGATGCAGAGATTTCATCTACTCTAGATTCATTCACAACAAATTCTGAAGAAACATCTGTCAGGTTGTTGTTTGGCACCTCTTGGCTCTCAGATAAATTATCACTTGAAGACGATGACTGCTGTTCATCAGTAGTTGAATGAAGGGAAGAAAGCTCATGATCACTGACAATCAAGTTCTTTTCTGGATCTGGATTACTACTTTGGTTGTTTGAAGGTGTTGCATCTTTATTCGTAGTAATTGCATCACAATCTGTCACTGATAAATTGGTTACTAATTCATCAGCAACATAGTTTGTAGTTACTTTATTTCTGTCTGTGCTAGTTTTATTTATATCTGATTGAAATAACTGGTTGCCACTTTTGTTATCGACGCCAGGTACAGCTAGTTTATTTAAAGTAAACTTAGTACCCGACTCTGAAACATGACCAGATTCTGACTGCCCAGGCCTTAATAAACAAGATAAACCAGCTGTCTTTTCATTGTTGGCACCAATACCAATGGGAGACAAGTTAGATTTAGCATCAGATTCTTGTTTTGTTGGAATTACTTTTAAAACTAAATGTTTTTTCCCATCTACCACCTTAAAGCCCATGACTTTTGTGGTACAGTTAGGGGGAAGGGCAATTTTATTTTTGACCATCAACACAGTCAGTCCGTTGTTGTTGCTTGGGTCTAAAATTCCTGCTCCAACACTGAGCTCATTGGGAATTGGTGGAGCTTGGTAAGAACACGGTGTTTCACCTTTAAATATACCTTTACTCCACTTGGAACTTTTGGAATCTTTTTTCACTTCAACAGTTCGGTCAAACTGCTCTGTTTCCTCTAATAATTTTACAGGATCTAACAGTCCATTTTGATCCATAGGTTTGAGATTATTCAGCTTTGACATCCATTGTGTTTCTTTGGATCCTCCAGCAGGTGGACTCTTTTTAAGGAGAAGCTTTAGTCCAGATGAACTAACTCTAGCATTGTCCTCTCCTTTTCGCCTGTTTGTTCTGTCAAATTCATCTCCATGAGCCGATGCTACATGCTTAGTTAGATACTCCCTTTTTGCTGCTCCATAGCCACAAAACTGACAAGTAAAGCAAAATGTTCCAGAGTAGGCTTTTCCTTGCGTGAGATTAATCGAAGGACATTTTCCACATTTATGGCTACCCTCATTGTGATGGTGAATGTGTTGAACAAAGGTGCCTGCATCACGAGTAGAAAACTCACATTTTTTACAGCGAAAAAGTCCATTGCGGCTATGGCTAATTATGAAATGTCTAGTGAGCAAAAGTAGAGAGTATTGGACACCATCATTGCAGATTTCACAAGTGACCAAAGTGTCTCTATGCCCAATGCGGTGTCTCTGGAGAGAAGAGAACTCATTGGTGACAAAGTTACAAAGATCACAAGGATATGTCGGAAGGGTTCCTTTATGAGCGCCTTGAAAATGTTTTAGCAAATCATTGGGACTATAAGTGACATCTCCTTTGCATTCAGAGCAGCAAAAGCTAAGAATTTTTCCAGAGAAGATGGCTCCCTGTTGCAGTCTACAGTGTGATTTTCCAGACACCTTACACTCAGTAACTGACACCTCTGCACGTGTTTCAGCTGGATCAGAAACACCAACATTAGCATTAGTCTCTTCTGTTAAAGGTCCTGTATGAATTGATGAAGCATCTTTATCACCATCTCTATTTTGATTATGGCTTTTTAAAGTGTCGTGTGAAGAAGCCTCCATGTCTCAGAATAACAATTCCTACAAAATAAAAACAATCGAAATGAATATCGGTGTTTTTTATTTGCAACATAAATGCACTACGAACTACTATATTAAAAGCAAAGAGCATAAACAAAGATGTTATAGCATTTAAACAACTCACTTTTGATATTAGCTGACATGATTTTTACTATGAAATAATGAAAGTGATCTCTCTCGATTTATTGATGCAACTTATTTTTGTTTGTTGTCATTGATCAATTATGAACAAGGCCAAAGCCATGCTGAATGGCCATTATTTACTTTAAGTGAAGACATATAATCTTATAATAGTCCTGAAAAACAGTAAAGCGCATGCCTACAATTTAAGATTGCTTTTTCAGAAATCTTATTTAATGGTAGAAAATAATGCTGCAATCTAATAAAGGTCGATGCTGTATAAGTAATGGTTATAACTGTAAACATTATTTGTAACTGAATATGCAAGGAGTTTATTTATTTTGCATGGATTAAACTAATACAATAATATGGTGAACCAACTGAAACATTAAAAAGCTTTTAATGATGCCTTCAGAATGTGAAATACTATCATATGAAATAAACTTTTGATTAAAAATTAAGTAGGCTAATAAATCTAGACAGACAACACTGTAAAATTTAATTTTAAAGTTTGGTTTACTCAGATTATTTAAGGAAATGATATCTCCATCTACAAAGTAATGATTTCCAATATATACTGTTACATTACTGAATACATGAATGAAAAACCTAGACTTTTAAACCAGGCTGGATAATGATCAGGACTGATAATACTTCAGTTCAACTGATTACCCACTACTTACTGTCTTGTATTGTTCTCTCTCTCTCTCGTTAATTTGTTCCTCTTGCATATTGATTTGGATAAAGTTTTTTGATAAGGTTGTACAACCGTACAACACACATCTGTAAAACTAAAGTGACGTCTTTGGAAAACACAGAAATAACAGACAATTCTTACAACTAATCACAAAACTGAAACATCAGTGCATTACATTTAACATTTACATCACATTTAGATTTAGTCATTTAGCTGACACTTTTATCCAAAACGACTTACAAATGAGAACATCACAAGGCAGTAGTTATAAAGAAAACCAGCTGTAACCACACTGTAGAATTATCAAATCTGATCCTTATATGATCCTGCACCCCCCCCCCTTTATTTTTTTCTATACAAAGGTATTTGTTAAAAAGATACGTCTTTAGTAGTTTCTTAAAAATGCCTAGTGACTCTGCCTTACGGACAGAGTTGGGAAGATCGTTCCACCATTTTGCAGTAGTGAACGCCACGGAGTGAGAATTAGCTCCTTGGTGAGGTGGGATCACCTGGCATCAATCAACACTGGAGCGAAGTGAATGCTCCAGTTCACTTTAAGATGCCATCTTTACCCAAGAGTGATTTTGGATGTAATTTACATGATATTGTAAGTTCTATAGAAGTGAAAGCAATATTTGACAGGATAAACCAGAGTGACACCTTTGAAATGGTATCAAGTTTATGGAAGACATAACATCTGCTAGCGTTTTTTGTCTATTAACCACCGTGTTAAATCCTTTTTTTTAAATCATCAATATACTGTACAAGTTACCTGGACATGAATTTGTACCCTGTGAAACTTCTAGGATGTCTATTATAACTAAACTTCTGACTTGAACGCACAGCCTAAATAAATTACAGTTTTAAAACCATGCAAGACAACTTAGTATTTAATTAGAGTTTAAGCAGCTGTAAAAAAAATAAATAAATAAAAAAGAAAAAGAAAAGAAAAAAATGGTTCCATGCACAGATGATACATGTGTGTGTCCATTGTACTGTAAAACATCTACCACTCACAAGTCACACAAAGTCATTACAGGAGATTTCAATTGACTTTGCAATCAGCAACTTTGGACAAAACTAAGACGCACAGCACAGCAAGTTAGTACGACGAGAGCTCCACGAGCTCATATTCACACGTGTAGAGCAAAACACATTGCAGCTTTCTTTGTGAGAACTAAAACCATTTCTCTATAAGCTACTTAATTCGCCGAAGTCTACAGAAGCACGAAGTATGTCGCCTCCACCCACGCAACACATCCGATCATTGGGATCGTACGGAAGTTAATTTCAAGAACACGTCTTGTAAATAAGCCTCTCCTCGAAGCTGCAGGAATTCCAAAACTCACCCTTTTACTCGAGTCAGAGCAATAAAAGGTTTAATTTAATCGTAATTACCTTTCTTTTCTCTTTAGACTGGCAGGTCAGCGATGGCGGCCATGACAGTTTCATCCGGGTAACGCTGCTATGCCTCACACGGCTGTGTGTGAGTAGTGAAGCAGGAACTCAGAGAAAGATGGATCACTACCTGAAACTCTCATTAACGTTTTCTTGAAACTCCTATTTACTTCAGTTGTGCGCCAAGTTTTATACACATTTGCCTTTATTTCACGAACAAACCAATGGCGTTTAAATGTCGTTTTGTACAGTGTGGTATAGTAGTATTGTTTTTTATTTGCAGTATAAATAAGCACAATGTTAAAGAAGGAGTTGGTTGGTATAGACGCCATGTCTGCCCCCAATCCACCGCCCGCCATTTTCTAATCACATAATGTTCCTGCCAAGTATTCTCAAAACTTAATTCATGGTGCAGTGATTTTGCCTTTTACAGCTTATAAGAGTAAATCCCCCCCCCCCCCCCCCCCCCCCCCCCCCCCCCCCCCCCCCCCCCCCCCCCCCCCCCCCCCCCCCCCCCCCCCCCCCCCCCCCCCCCCCCCCCCCCCCCCATGGAGTTGATTCACTTGAAAGTGACTTTGGATAAAAGCATCTGCTGATAAAAGACTACATTTTTGAATGAATTGAACCATTATCAGGTAATGGGCTTTCGGGCGTGAGAATATAAACCTAAGGAATTTCATAAGTTGAGATGTGCCCTCATGCAAAATAACTTTATGTGTTTAATGACTGAACTATGGGTAAGGTACTAATATAACATACTAATATATCAATTGTAAACTAAATTTGTGAAAATCAAATTATAAAACTTGTAATTTTCATTGTATTATATTGTATGCAGATCTCTTTTCATAAGATTTTTTTTATGTAAATGCTTAAGTCAGAAAATAAAATGACTATAAATGGTTTAAATATTTGAATAAAACATGCTTAATTTAAATTCATATTGCCAGTTAAACTAAAGGAATGACTGGGTCGTCAAAGATTTAATTTCCAGCCATACCAAATTGCTGTTGCTGGCTCCATAGACAACGATATGTATGATGTAATGCCCACTTTGAAGTTGTCTTGAATGAAAGTATATGATACATGGTCTGAATGTTCAAAAATATACGAAAAATGTTACCTATTATCTAATAATTAAAATGTTTAAATTACTTTTTAACATTCAAAATGTTTTTTTTCTGTGACATGAAATGGCTCAACCCACTAAATTTGATAAAATTAATAAATTTGATACTTTGCCCAGCGATGGATTGGTGCCCTGTCCTGGGTGTGTCTGCCCAGTGCCCGAGACGTTCTCCCCTGGATGGGCATGGGGAATCCCACCACGACCCTAGTAGAGGATAAAGCGGAAGATAATGAATGAATGAATTTAATACATTTGTAACATTACCATTAACTTGGACCAATTAACATTTATATGTTTAGTACATTTCATTAAAAAGGCAAAGTCAACTTTCTGTTTTTGAGTTACTCACACCATGAGGAACATGTATTGTCTACCCATTAATGAGCAACAATTTGTTTTTGCTTGTAAAACAATTAAAATAACCTTATATAAAAATATAATGAATTGGAGTATAAATATAATTTTCAAATAACTGACTCATTAGTTATTTATATAGTAGCCTTAAGAAAGAATGGCTTTATGTATTATAAAATTTTAAAAAACATATAAAACCAAGAAATAATAAACCATATTTGAGGAAAATGCTCGAATGTGCCTGAACATGTATAGTTGAAACATCACAGCAGGGTTAAATTTAAACTTACTTTGACAAAATGATGAGTCATTCAGGCTAATTTGAATGTAAACATGTCTAAAACAGATTATTCTAACAAGGTGTTAACACACATTGCCAGTCATAAGGCTGCTCCTTGATGTGTCTTATAAGATAACAGGTCCATCACATTATGAATGCAATGTTTTGATCAAGTATGACCATTAACAGCCATTGAATTGAATAGGATAGTCAATCAATCATTCTTCTATTATCTTCGTTAATCAAACCTATTTGCATAAAGTTCTTAGTCCAAACATCTTTGTTTGAAAATAGTCCTCACCACTTTGTATTGCATAAACACAGTTAGTGCACCAAATATGTGGAGGATATGTAAAAAGACACACATTTTAAATTGCATTGTATAGAAATAAACAAACATTAGCATTAAGGGTGGGGCATTTTGTAAAATGTATTAAAACAAGACATATGTTATATTATTTTATAAATAAAAAATGAAAAAAAAAAAAAAAAGTCTCATGTCTGTGCACAGCAAAGGCCTAGTATTGCAGTGCTGGTATGTGCTAACTTTTGTGAGATTTATCTAACAAATAAAAATATTTTAACGCAATAATAAAAATAAATAATACTGTGAAAAACAATTTACAGAAATAAAATGTAACTAACTAGTAAACGTTTTACATTTTTATGTGCTGCAGGCACATAAACAATTTAACAATTTAACAATTTAACAATTTTATCTTTGCTACTAAATATAGATTTAAAAGAACCAGGATTACTGTATGTTCTGCATTTTTAAATACATATTATCTTTTATTAGGATATATGTTTTTAAATGTTCCATAAAATAATTTAGAAATAAATAACTTAAGCAAGGGCGGCACGGTGGCTTAGTGGTTCGCCTCTAAGCACTAGGGATTCCTGGTTCGAATCCCCAAATGGGTGGAGTTTCCATGTTCTCCCTGTGTCCACGTGGGTTTCCTCTGGGTTCTCCGGTTTCTTCCCACAGTCTAAAAACATGGATCAAGTCAATTGAGTTCTCCAAATTGCCCTATATAGTGTGTGTATGTGTGCGTGTCTGTGTGAGTGTGTGCCCAGCAATAGATTGGTGCCCTGTCCTGGGTGTATCTGCCCAGCGCCCAAAACGTTCTCCCCTGGATGGGCATGGGGAACCCCCCTGCGACCCTAATATAGGACAAAGCGGAAGATAATGAATGAATGAATGAATGAATGAAAAAGTTAAGCATATTTAAATTGTATTCATTTATTTAATAATATTTTCATTCATTCATTCATTCATTATCTCCCGCTTATCCTCTATTAGGGTCGCGGTGGGGTTTCCCATGCCCATCCAGGGGAGAACGTTTTGGGCGCTGGGCAGATAGACCCAGGACAGGGCGCCAATCCATTGCTGGGCACACACTCACTCACACAGACACACTCTAAATGGGGCAATTTTGAGAAATCAATTAACTTGATGTGCTAATGTCGAATGTGCTAACCACTTAGCCACCGTGCCGCCTTAATAATATTTATTTATTTTATTTATTATGTAATATTTACATTAAATTTACATTACATTACATATACATTTCTAAGTCAGTATTTATAATAATAAGTAAACATTCTTGAAGCCAGAAATGTGTGTGCATCCAAGTAGGGTTTAATTAAGTACAAAAATGTTTTCTTACCTGTTTACCTAACATACTGAATTGATTTTGGTTATTTACTTAAACATTGTCTTTAATCAATATATGACATCAGCATGTGTACTTGTAATAATCCACAGATTAATGTGTATGACTTAAAATAAGGTGTGAATCTGGGTGTGGTAGTTGAGAATGTTAGACCGATGTGAATTAGTTGAGATCAAAGTGCTCTAACCTTCAAACTCAAAAACTCCACCTTCTTTGGACCAGGGGATTCTGGGATAAATAGTGGCAGCCATCAGTCTTGTGTCAGATTCTCAAACAGCAAGACCTCAAGCTCATTTCAAGTTCTAAAATATCTTCAGGCATGTGGACTGACAGCATTGTAGGTAAGTTCAGAAAGTATTGTGTGTTTAACCTATGTGTTACTGTGAAATTAAATGTCATTTATGTTTTTAGTATTTCCTAAAATAATATACACATTCTCCCATAGGAAAAGATGGTGATTCTCAAGCCGGTAAGGTTGCAGGCCGGAGAAAAAGAACTAGTTTTACCAAAGAGCACTTGGAGCTACTTCGAATGGCTTTTAGTGTGGATCCATACCCTGGCATTAGTGTCAGAGAAAGTCTGTCTCAGGCAACTGGCCTCCCTGAGTCCAGAATTCAGGTTAGTTTCTAAACAATATACCTGTATTAACAGTTTTACATTAGATACAATCTAATGTATTTTGTCATTCATAATTTAACTTAGATTTTTTGTTGTTGCTAAACAGGTGTGGTTCCAGAACAAGAGGGCAAGAACCTTAAAGAACAGAAATACAAGAACCCCCCCACAGCCAGAGGCTGCTTCTACACTACAAGGTCCTTTTCTTCCACCACACATGACTGGAGTGAAGGACAGCAGACAACCTCAGTTTACCATCCCTCAAAATCATCTGAAAGATGACAACGAACAGGACTGCTTCTATGCGGACATGTCCCCACAGAATTTTGGGTTTACACCAAGTGGTGCACACTGCAGCACTCCATCCATCAGACCAAGGCAAGACAGACTGATGGGCACAAGTTTGAGTCCTTCTCCTTTTCCCTCAGATTTGGAGATGACTCCACTTAACTGGGGCTCCATGAGAGTCAAGGCACGGACCTCACCAGAATCTCTCTGGAGCCCCACAATTCAAGGTACTGAAGCTAACAGCAATGAAGAAAGCAGAGTGTTTATGTATCCTCCACCTCCTTATCCACATGGCAGCGTGAGACCTGGATTTGGAAGTGCCCTGAAGTCTACCTCTTCTGACTCTGCAGATTCTGCATTCTGGGACATGGGGCTGGAGAATTCATCACCATCAATGCAATATTCTCAAAATGGTAGCAACCCATGGGAAGTGTCAGTTCAGGAGCCAACTTTGGCCCCACTTCCTAATCTGTCTTCCCAGTGCCTTGAGGAAGTTCTTGGAGAGCTTGAGCCAGGCTGGTGGAAGATCAATGGACAAATGGAGCTTCAGTAGTTCCGGATGGTTTTATGATTTGACATTATATTTTAGGTCAAACAGAATCATCATCTAGCCAAAAACTGGACTGATGATATTTTAACTCTACTTTTAAGAGCTTTATTAAGTAATTTTGTTAAAAATAATTTATTATACTACATTTATGCAGTGGCATTTAATTTGTAACTTTTTATTTATTTATTTATTTGAACCAGTGTTTTAGTATATGTGACCACTGAATATTTTGCATTTAATTTAATTCATTATTTATTTTATTATATACTGTAAGGATGTTGGATAAAAATGTAAATATTCACTTATTTTGTACTTTATTTATTTGCAATAAAATGTTATTGAACTTGAGTTGCCCACGTTTTTTTTTTTTTTTTCATTTCTTTTTGTATATACATTATCAAATAATAGATAATGAGTAAGCAGTATGCTCATGTATGATTATAAATTATGCCACCATGTCCAAAAAAATTTATCATAGCAGAAAATTATGTATTTATGGCTGAAAATGTTAAATGGATATAGAAATAGTTTTTCATTGCATTCTCAACCATATATTTATTGTTTTATAGGATAATTTAGCAATATGTATTATTTATTAACTGAATTTATTTTTTGTGTTAACGTTGAATGTGCATAAATCAATGACGAGGCATTAAATATTTATATATTATATTTTATTATATATAATAATAATATATTTTATTTAATTATATCATACAATTTGACTAATGAAGGCTATTGAAACTGGGCTAAATATTTCTTTATTTTTCATGTGTGTAAAGTAGGCAACACCAACAAATTCAAGCAAATAAGTAAAATGTTGTGCATGTGACTTAAAAAAAGTTTCAAATGGAATGTGATCTATTTTAGCATTGTGCTCTGACAATAATTCAACTTTTTAAGCTGCTTTGAAATCTAGACTATAGATACTCTATACTATACTCCAATATACCATGTTGATTTAAATACAGAAGTATTTATGACTTCTTACTAGTGACACAGAGTGATACAAAATAAATGCAAAGTAATACATCTTTTTAATTTGGATAATTTCAAACCAGAGTGTTTAGTAAATATGAAAGGTGGTATAAAAATTAAGTTAAAATATTACTTATTATGCCTATTTAAGTTGAGTATAAACTATTTAAATACATTTTAATATCTGAAAAATGAAATATTCTATATTTACATAAGAGATGTTAGTTGGATATTTGCCAAGTGTCAGTTTAGCACTTATGTTGTTTTATCCAAGATGTGACCACGTGCGTGCGTGCGTTTCGAACTATTGAAACCAGTCATTGATGGCCAAGAATGGTTAGCTCATTCGTTAAGAAGCATCTGATTATATGTAAATGAATGTTTACACCGTAAGCAGGAAACTCCATTACAAATTCAGGGAAAAGAAGGGGTTAGTTATATGTAAAGTTGATGTACATTATGATTATATCCATTATCTCATATAGGTATTTGTAAAAAGACATTTAAAATAAAAAATCTTAAAATCCTTAAATCCTTAACCTATCTGTGCTTGTGTTATTTGTATATTGTACCTTTGTCTATCCAAACATATAAAAGTCAAGGCGGAACTATTCATGCCGGAACCAATGTTCTGAAGCAGTACATTTAGTACGACAGAATACTAGCGACGGAAGGGGTGTCTGGTGTGTTGCACACGTGATAAACATTGCTTTTGGTAATGTTTCTGGTTTGAGATTATTTTACATGGATATACGTTGATTTTTATTTTTGTTGCTGAATAAGTAATTTAGTTATTTATATAACACATTTAAGAGGTAAATATGTTATACCTGACTGTAATTGATCAGCTAGAACGACAGCTTTAAATCAGCATGTTTCATATTTATATTTCTGTATATTTTGCTTAAAGAACGATTCATTACTGGTGGTTCCAACATTACTTTTTGCGGATCTATCTATCTATCTATCTATCTATCTATCTATCTATCTATCTATCTATCTATCTATCTATCTATCTATCTATCTATCTATCAATCAATCAAACTACTTCAATTGTATCAGTCTTCAATTTCATCTTTTTGTTTGTGTAAAATTATAATAATCAAAAGGATGAAATTGAAGTTTGATACGACTGAAGTACTTCTAATTGGTATTAAACTAATGATTCTCCTACAGACATTGGCAATGTTTTCATGCTGCAGGTTTAACTCTGATCCTTTTTTGGTACACGCACACTTTTGGACCATATCAATCAAACCCTAAGATTAGGAAGAAAACTAGAATGTTTTAGTTTGTACTTATTTTTACAAAAAAACAAAAAACAAAAAACAAACCTAAATATTGTTTGGCCAAATGTGCCTAAATTTTCTTTTACAGTTGTACATTCATATACACCGAATAACTCTTTTAATTAAAAAAAAAATGTTCTAAATACAGACATCCAAAGTGTGACAGGCAATGGAGAAAAAGGAGCAAAAGAGACATCAACATAAGCAAAGTGGTCCAAAGGCAGAAAAGAAAAAGAAAAGGAAGCAATGGGAACAGGGTGCCGAGCCAGCACAAGATGGGCGCCAAAGAAATCCAAAAGCGTTTACAGTATCATCAGCCAAACGTATGGCTCGGACATTTCACAGGTCTGTGCTTTTTATTTTTTATTAGGAGTGGTGCCTTCTCATTTAGATAAGTGGTACAGTACTTGCAGTGATGCAAAAAGAAAAGTTTGCAGTTACCACTGCTTGTGGTCTCTGGTAGGCAATATTACAACCAGCAAAATGTAGCATGTTTGGAATTTTTACCTTAGATGCAAAAGGTATGAATGAAGAAGGTTTCAGAGGTGTAATGGCATGACAGAAATAAAGGAATAGATGCTAAGATGAAAGCCACTACAGTCCTTTAATAACAATAAATCATCACTTGGCTATCACAAGCTCAAATAGATGAAATTATTTTAGTTGTCCCAGTTGTGGTTGGTAACATGGTTCATTTACTTGGTTTATTAACTGTTCTGCAAGGAACAGTGTAGCATAATTTAGTCTAGTTAATCAATTTGTATATTATTGATTCCTCTCAAAACATTCCAACAATATAGGTGATACTCCTATGTATCAGTTACATTTTTATGATCCTAAAAAACGATCTAGATAAGAGGGAGGTCATGAAAGAAACCAACCAGAAACCAAATAGTAAGTAAATTAAATGTAACATATAAACTAAGATGCTTTTTAAGACTTTAAACATGTTTATTGCAAATGGTTCATGTCAGTTTATAATTTTTATTTATTCATTTTGCGTACACACATAAAAAATTGTTCCATTACAGAATTATACAATACAATGCTTTTGTGATGTAAATTAATTATGGAACTTTTTATTTACATCTGTGTTTTGTCCTTCCTTCATTTCAGGACTCAAGATATAAAAACGAAAAAACACCACATACCTTTAATAGATCGAACTCCTTTGGAGCCACCACCCATTGTGGTGGTTGTGATGGGGCCTCCAAAAGTGGGAAAGAGCACACTCATCCGCTGCCTAATTAAAAATTACACACGACAGAAGCTTTCAAATATTTGTGGTCCTGTTACCATAGTATCTGGTGAGTTTTCCTAAATATTACTAATATGACTTTTTGCAAATCGTCTGTTTTTGCTACAGCTGAATTATTATTCGTAGATGTCATGGGTGTTGTTTTTTCACTTGGTAGGAAAAAAACGACGGTTAACCTTTATTGAATGTAACAATGACATCAACACGATGATCGACTTAGCAAAGGTTGCCGACCTTGTGAGTATTTGACGATTTTTCTTTTACATTTGAATGCAGTTCATCTGCAGCTTTGTACTCGCATTCATAACATCTTTATTACCCATACTTCTCCCATTCTTCAGGTTCTGATGTTGATTGATGCAAGCTTTGGTTTTGAGATGGAGACTTTTGAGTTTCTTAACATCTGTCAAGTACATGGCTTTCCTCGAGTCATGGGGGTGCTCACACATCTGGACTCTTTTAAAAACAGCAAGTCTCTTAATAAGACCAAAAAACGTCTCAAGCATCGTTTTTGGACCGAAGTTTACCAGGTAGATTAAAAAAAAGTATGCCAAAAAGATTAATATTTGGTCAAACTACCAGCTGTTTCTAATATTGTCTCTATTTTGTCTATAAGGGAGCCAAGCTGTTTTATCTGTCAGGAATGGTCTATGGGGAGTACCAGAAGCAAGAAGTGAAGAACCTTGGGCGCTTTATATCAGTCATGAAGTTTAGACCTTTGGTCTGGCAGACTTCTCATTCTTATGTGATAGCTGACAGGTAAGTATTCAGAAAACGGTATATTTAAGTATTTTCCATCTTTTAAGTATATTCTTTAATTTTGACAGGGGGCGAGGTAGCTCAGTGTTTAGAGTGTTTGATTATCATTTACAAAAGGTTGTAAGTTAAATCACTTGCTCTTTACGTTTATTTTACTTAACACTAAAGGTGTTTTGTTTGGTCACTGAATATTTGGTACATTTCTATTAGATGTATATATTAGATACAGAATAGCACAAGCCACGAAAATAACAAATGTAAAATGTGTCAAGAAATAAAAGGATATAAAGGTAAATACGATGGCAAACAACTTCATCTGGAGTAAAATTCACAACTCATACCATATGTTGCACAAAACAGGGCTCTATGGGAGAATGCCAAGGAGGATCCCACTCTATGTAATAGGGTGACTAAATATGTAATATTCCAAAATTTACATAGACAAACCACTATCCTTTTGCAAATCCATTGTGGAAACCTGAAACCAAACTATATCTATTTGACAATTCATACCAATGTTTTTAGATGACAAGTTAGGTCTGTAAAGAACAGTGCACCTTATCTACTGTAAAATATGTTAGAGGATGCAAAATGTGGGACTGCTTTGCTGCCACCGGGACTTAAATGTGTTACATTTACGAACATGAGTTAAACAATAAAAAAGAAGAACCATAATTACACCTCCAAAAGTATGCAAGAATGTTTAAGGAGGAATTAGGCAGTTTTAAACTGATCTTAGTCTAATAGAATATCTTTGGCAAAAAAAATGAAATCTGATTATTGGGAAAAGGAACCTTGCAAAGACACGTACTATAAATATGGCGGAACAAACTCTCAGATGCCTATAAGAATGCTTGTAGGTTGTCATTGTTGCCAGAGTTTATGCAGTCAAGTGTTAGAGAAGGGTGTCTTTAATTATGTTTATGTAATATGCCTTGTTTATAGTTTAGACATGGTATTAGACATGGCCACAGGATAACCTTCGGTTACTGTATTTGGACCTGCGATTTATATATTTGAACAATACAAATTTGGTACATATTTCATTTTTGAGGATATCGGCTGTTTTTGTACTGAACAATAAAGGGTGCCAATTATGTTGACCAGATCTGTATTTTATGAAAGTATTCTATGCCAAACTTGACTTTAACACCCCACCTTTGATAACTCCCTCAGAATGGAAGATCTGACTGATCTCGAGACTATTAGGTTAGATCCCAAATGTGATAGAAGGGTCTCTCTGTATGGCTACTTACGTGGGACATTTCTGAAGAACAAGGGCCAGGTTCACATTCCAGGTAAAACCCAAATATACTGGCAGTTTGTTTTTTCTAAACTGAAACGTCTTTACCTCACCTTTGTGTGATCTATGTACTCCACTATAAAAAAGTTAAATATTGTTATTGTGCTACATTCACATGTTCTTAGCTGGTAACATGAACTCATGTGACACTACCAACTGCTTTTGACTCACTATAATAAGTCAGATTGTCTGTTTTTTTTATAGAAACATTGTTCCATGTAGTAATTTTTAGTAAATTCTTTAATTAAGTAAACCAAATGTGTTTGCAGCTGGTCTTAAATATATTTATATTTTTCTGAAGGTGTAGGTGACTTCCCAGTAGCTGACATCAGCTTCCTTCCTGACCCATGCCCACTGCCAGAGGCCCTAAAAAAGAGAGCTTTGAATGAGAAGGAGAGACTACTCTATTCTCCCATGGCTGGAGTTGGAGGAGTTGTATATGATAAGGATGCTGTGTACATTGATATGCCTGGTGGTCATGTCAAACAGGATCAGGTGATATGATACTTAATGGACATTCATTTTTGGTTTAATTGTGCTCTTTAAGAGTCTGAAACTGTTTGTGTTTGACCTGCTATTTTACATTATAATATACACTTAGATCAATTATTTTATTTGAAGAATTGCTTAGAATACATCTACTTATGCTAGAGCATTGAGACCGTTTATTCTATATCCAGTGGGAAAACTCCATATTTGTTCACCAGGTGGCAGAATTCATGTAAGGAACCCGCTATTCAAATTTGTAGGTGGCTATTAAAAACAAAATAGTATAACCCCCACATTGTTTAACACCCTGTATTTGAGTGTGATTACATCTAAATAATAGTTTTGTAAAGGCAAAGGGTTTTGTAGTAATCTGTGACCAAATACATTTTCTCATGCTTTTAGCAGTTATATGAAAAACATGTTCACCCTGTACTGACACAATCCACTTTTTATATATTTAATTGGAAAAATTTTTGAAAATGCTTATTTCCTGGCTATCACTATAAGAACATAGCAAAATCAACAAATATAGGTAAAAAAAAATAAAATAAAACTTCAACCTTTAATTTCATTAAAGGGTTGGATCAAAATAACCACACAGATTTTACATCACTATATGGGTTTAATATTTGTCTGGCATAATATATTTTCTCATGCTTTTAGCAGTCCCTTATATGAAAAACATGTTCACCCTGTACTGACACAGTCCACTTTTTATATATTTAATTGGGAAAAAATTTGAAAATGCTTATTTCCTGGCTTTATTTACAGTGGTATTCATAGTCCTCTATTGTACATTTTGGCATGAATTGTAACCTATTTGAGCGGTTTTAAACGTTTGCTGCCACCTGCTGGCTAACTGGTTATTCCCCCCTCTTTTTATGGTCCTCTGTACATGGGCTATCACTATTAGAACATAGGAAATATAGGTAAAATAAAATAAAAAAAAAAAAAACTTCAACCTTTAATTTCATTAAAGGGTTGGATCAAAATAACCACACAGATTTAACATCACTATATGGGTTTAATATTTGTCTGGCATAGTACATGTTTATTGATGTATGTGCAGTTTAATTTACTATATATTGCTGTAGCTTGTTTAAGTATTTGTTGCAGCATATTACAGACTTAAGACTGACTTAACAGTATTTAAATAATTTTTGGGTTTTTATGCTTGCTTAATCTTAAAAGATGGTTCTGACTTTCTTCTGTAGGATGAGGTGCATCCCTCCACTGAGCTGGTTCAGTCCTTAATGGGCACACATACCACTCTAGATGCAAAGATGGCCGCCAGCAAAGTCTCATTGTTTACAGGAACTACAGCTCTTGCTCCTGAGGATGTACAAGAGACTCCGTAAGCAATGCAAGAGATTTGTGTGTGTTCAAAATTCAGCATGGTTTGCAAAATTGTTTTTGTTTCACAGTGGGAAAGATTGCCCTGTGGAAAGTCTAGTATGGGATCCTAAAACTCAGAGAAATCGGAGGAAAGCTGTCTTTACTGATGAGTCAAAAGATTATCCAGAAATAAGCGACAATGAAATGGAAGATCAGCAGCAGGAGGAGGAGGAGGAGGATGATGATGAGAAGAAGGAAGAAGAGAAAGAGAGTGATGAAGATGAGCATGATGGGGAGGAAGAAAATAGTGAAGAGGATCAAGATATTGATGATGATGAAGAGGAGGATGATGATGAGAATGAGGAAAACAAAGCTGACAAAGTGAAACAAAATAAACCAATGAAAACACTAGAAAAGGCAGTACAGGATAAAGCTGAACCTTCTATAAAGAGGCAGAAGCTTGAGAAAAATAAAAATAAAGACCATAATGTGAAGCTGGAAGTGCCTGCATTTGCAGACAGTGAGGATGAACTTGAGAAAAGTGACAAAGAGGAAGAGACTGAGGATGATATGGAGGAGGACGAAGATGAAAATGATCAGGAAATTGAGAAAAAAGGTGAAAAAACTGGCTTGGCCTTTCCAGACTCTGGACACTGTTCTGAGGATGATGATGAGGATGATGATGATGATGATGAGGCTGATGATGATGATGATGATGAGGAGGAGGAGGAGGAGAATGAAGATAATGAGGAGGTACAGGAAAATGATAATGATGAACAAATGGGTATTGACAATGAAATGGCCCCAAGCGAAGCACTTACAAAGTCAAAGACGGGTCATTACGAAGAGGAGAACATGGATGCTGATGATGAAGAAGATGAAGGTCTTCTGTGCTCTGAAACTGCCGGTACTTTTACACATTTACTTACATTCATTATCCATTTATGCTGTTGTTTATATAAGCCTTTTTTTTTTTTTTTGCTTTCTTTGCATTTTTTGATTCATGTCTGGCAGGTGCTTTACGCTGGAAGGAAGATTTGGCTCAGAAAGCTAAGGAAGCATATCTAAGAAGACAGCGTGCTGCCCCCAACCTACGCAAGCTGGTGTATGGTACAGGTGAGTGAGCAAATTGTGAGAAAGTGTAGTTTGCAATCACTTAAAACATGTCTGTCCTTATGCTTCGCTTAACTGACTTTTAGATAACAGCCTGAGGCTTAATATAGATGACATGACCAATGCACGGATCATAGTCACTGAAAGCTAGATTTTTATCTCTCTCTATGTATTTTTTTTTTTTTAGTTGTAGAGGAGCAGGAGGAAGCTACAAACAGTGGAGAAGAGGAGCTGGGTGGATTGTTTAGAGTTACTCGGCCGGAGAAGAGTAAAAAAGTAAAATTGGATGCTGTAGACTGTTCACGCTTTCAGCCAGAAGCTAGTCATAATTGGGACCAGGAACAGGTTAGTATTCTGGGCTAAGAGTTGATCTTAGCATTTTATCAAATTACTTAAACTTAAATGTCATAAAACATACACTCTCACATAATACTTTATTATTAACAGTATGCTTGCTATGATATCTCTTTTGAAACAGCCTTAAGATTTGACATTCACTTTTGTGCTCTGGACAGAGTTGTATTATATTAGTTTTAATAGGATTTCTGTTTGTTCCATCTAGTTTTTCTATTCTTTGCAGATGTCCCTTATACGTTTTCTGTATGGTATATGGCCAACAGCTGTAATTTTCTTTTATAGCACTGTTGTAATTAAATACAGGAGACTGTTATGTGTAATGATTTTAGGAGATAAGCTATTTTGAAAATACTTAAATCAGCTGGTCTGGTTTACAATCAAAAAAAAAAAAAATCCTATTACCATTACCAGTCTCTGCATTTATTTATGTATCACCAGCTGTCAGATGGTATGTTGGTTGGTTACACACACACACTTATATACAGACATTACATGTTTCATGTTGTGTGTAAGAATGTAAATAAAAAATAAGCTTCATCCTTAATTGGTGTGTACTTTTCTACTCTTGTAATGTCTGACTACAACGAACTAAGTAAATTTTGTTTAATTTATTGCTTTATCGTGAAATGAAATGCTTGGGGTTTATGTTTATGTTGTTGTGTGCATCATGGTTACATGATAAAAGTATTTATTATAGCACTATATTTAGTGTTTACTACATTTAGTTTTTTGGCCTTCATTTTATCAATAACTGTTAAAAAAATCAACATATTTCTTTGAAAGTCGAGGCTGTATGCTACAGTCAATTGTATAAAACACTATGACTTCACAATACCTACATAATAGTATGTTCGTACATAGACAACTGGCAGCAAATCAGAAAGCATTTAAACCTATAAAGCCTCTCCCTGGAGCATATTAGATATTTATTGTTGTGGGCAGTGTTGATTTAGAGTTCATGTTTCAGTGCCTGGATTCCATCTTTGTGAATTGCAGCTACCTGTTTTCTTCTCTTTTCTCTGTAGCTTCTGGCAGACTTTAAAATTATCTTGCTTGGCTTTCTTGTTTAATCTAATTGTACAGTCTATCACACACCAGCTCATTACTCATCTTGGATGTTCCTTAAGCTGAACATTACCTCAGTCACTTTTACTTTCTACCCCCCCCCCCCCCCCCCCCCCCCCCCCCCCCCCCCCCCCCCCCCCCCCCCCCCCCCCCCCCCCCCCCCCCCCCCCCCCCCCCCCCCCCCCCCCCCCCCCACACTTATAGGCAACTCAGTGATTGCCAGGTGCCAGGTATGGCTGCAAAACCACCCAAAATTATCACACTTCCACCACTGTGCTTAACAGTGGATTTTAGGTGTTTGTGCTGATATGTTGTGATTGGTTTCTGCCAACCCTACTCTGTGCATTATCACCATTCATCTCCCCTCTGCTTTAATACAACCAAATTAGAATTTTGTCGTTGTTTAGATGCAATTTTGCAAACAAAAGCCACACTGCTATGTTTTATTAAAATGATTATTCTTCTCATAGCATCTTATCCCAAACATGCCACTTTTGTTTAGTAATTTTATGGCACTGTTGTAACATGCTAACTGAGGTTTGTAGTGTCTGAGATGTTGATGTAGAAAAGATGTTTGTTTTCCCATCAGCATTTTACAGTCGGACCTTGAAATGAGTTTGCAGGTTTCACTATGGGAAAATTGTCAGCTTTCTAATGTTTGCCACCTGTTTTCTTTTTTTCCTGTGAGATGAACTTTAAAGTTTTTGGAAATTGGTTTTGGAAATAGTAACATTTCCCAAATCGATGGGCAGCAACATATCCTAAACATTCACGACTAGATTATTGCTGATGTTTTTCCTTCTTGACATTGTGTTAACACACATTAATTCACCAGACAGGCAAATTGCCATAACAATTGGTTTTATGAAGGTGGTTAAACTTAAAAATGATCAATGAATTAAAGACATTTGACTACCTGACCGCTACCTAAACTCCTCCTTCCTATAAAAGGCAGTTACGGTATGCCAAATTTTTCTCAGGCTTTTTATGGCTTTTTATGTTAAATAGATTATACCCCTGTGTAATTTGTCACATTTGCTTTATCTGAGACATTTAAAAAAAAAAAAAAAGCTTCTTAAAATCCCTATACATCAAGTTTATTCAAAGTCACAAAAGTTTAATTTATCCTTTGTCATATATAGAAGTGTGTGTAACAAACTAAAATGTGCTTGAACAAAAAGGGGCTTTCTATGGAGTGTTTGCATGTCTAGGTGCTTCATTTTATATATATCTAAATTATATGAATTAATAAAGCCCAAACACAAAATTCCCAGTTATTTTGTTCAAGTAGTACTAGTACCTTTTTATTTTTCCCAAGATTACTTTTTATGCAGTATTTTTTATTTTATTTTAACAAATGCACACAAATTACACACTTAAGAAATAACTGTGTAATTTGGGTATTTAATAAACTGCATTGTTAAAATTTTGTATAAAGTATAACTTTTCTAAACTTATTTTTGGATCTTTGAAAGTTATCCACTTTACAGTTATTGATGTTATCGGCCATAACATTGGTGTAAAGTTTGAAAAATGTGTTTTTACTGTGGAAATACTGTTAACGTATTTTTAAGGATTGCATTAATATTATAGGCATTACAATATTTATGTAATATATTTAATAATTGTTCTCAGATGTTGGCCTCAATACAAGATTGCTTTGTCACTGGGAAATGGGAGCAAGACAAAGATGCTGCTACCTTGTTGACGGAAGATGGTAAGAATATTAAGATAATTTTATTTAAACTCTATTAATATAGTTTTTTTTTTTTGCATTTGTTCTGATTAATCTTTGAAATGTCAGATGCACTATATGGAGATTTTGAGGATTTGGAAACTGGAAAAATTCACAAAGCAAAACCTAAAAGAGGAGATGAAGATAAGGTACATTTCTAATAGCAAGACACATTATTGATGTGTTATTAGTGGCACTTATGTTGCAAATTTTTGGTCAATGTGTACCATAAGCAGGGGGAACATGATAGTGATTTGGAGAAAGATGGGGAAGAAGAGGAACAGTTGGTGAGATTTGATGATGAAGAGGCAAAGAAAAACAAGCGTTTGGAGAAAAAAAGAAGACTAAAAGAGAGGTTTGATTCAGAATATGATGATGGAGATGCCACCTACTTCAGTGACCTGAAGGAAGAGATGCAGAAACAGGCTGAGGTCAGAGATCAAATTTTATATCCATCCACATAGAAGCTCCCTAAAGATGTGACCATGTAAAATATTTGCAGTCTCAGAAAGAAGCCAGCTTGCTTTGTAATGAATATGTATTTAATTGTAATGTCTATCACAGTGCATACACAAATATTTTTACATACACTTTTGCCTAAGGGCAAGTTAGTATCTTCAGTTCACTATTACAAGTTTTTTTGAACTGAGGGAGAAATACTCAACCCCTGAAATCTTTTTTTTTTTTTCAATTTAATTTGTTTAATATTTGTGAAACAAAACAAATGAAATGCTGGTTAATAGTGTTCTATTTAGTGCTCAGCAATATGTTTTGAAAATGTCTTAATCAATATTTCTCTCCACAATCTCTGTCATAAAACATTTTCAAACTCCTCTGCCACCCTAACTAGAAGTTCAATTTGTCCTCTGGCCAAAAAACTTTTATTTTCACTTTGTAGTTAAAAAAACCTGCTTCAAGGCTCTCTGTAGAACATTATGATTAGCCTTACTGGAGCTAGGGAACCATTTTAAAATTAGTTCTCTTAACATAATAGCATATCTATCACATACTAATAAAGCTAATGTTCAAAACCAACATTTTATTAGGTGAATAACATAGCATTTATCATCTCTGCTACTGTAGTTCATGCCATATCACAGCCTGAGAAGTGCACATTTAAGGAAGAAACTAAAAAAAAAAATTCTTTGATACCATTAAAAACAGATGATCTTGTATTACTTGTATATTATTTCATTTTTTGTTTGTTATTGATGTTTAAATTAAAATTAATGTCTATGTAACTAACCTGTGACAAAATCTCATTGACAAAACCAGTAATAAGTAGTGCATTTTTAAGTTAGTAGTGACTAGCCACTTTGCTCGGCTTCACCTGCAAAAGGTGTTAATGATTTAAATAGCAATCTGCCAAAGTCAGACCACACCAAGCTCTTAAAGGAAATGGCAAGTGACATCCCAATTGGTTTATTGCATGTGATGCCTGAAACGCACGCTTGAAGGTGTGTATTTGTATAGGTAACACACAGACTTTTAACTTACCAATCATTTTCATTTAGTATATTTTAATGTTTTTTTTTAAAAACTATAGTTTTTGTTTTTTTTAGTTAAAATGACCATTCTCCAAAGCTAGAAGCTTTAACAAGCTGATCATTCTGTTTACAGGAATACACTGACAAGTTAAAATTATTTTTTAAACATTTGCTTTACAGTAAAACTTTACTTTAAAACTCACTTATTTACCACTTTTTTTCTGTCTGCAGCTGAACAGAGCTGAATTTGAAGACTTGGACGATGAGTCTCGGGTTCAGTATGAGGGCTTTAGGCCAGGGATGTATGTACGCCTAGAGATTGCTTCACTTCCCTGTGAGTTCGTAACAAACTTCGACCCACATTATCCAGTCATCATTGGTTCTTTGGGAAGTAGTGAAGGCAATATTGGTTATCTACAGGTAAGCAACTTTCATTCAAATTAACATTTGTACATTTTTTGGCTATGTGCATTTCTTCTTATTCATTCATTATCTCCCGCTTCATCCTCTATTAGGGTCGCGGTGGGGTTCCCCATGCCCATCCAGGGGAGAACATCTCGGGCGCTGGGCAGATAGACCCAGGACAGGGTGCCAATCCATCGCTGGGCACACACTCACTCACACAGACGCACTCTATATGGGGCAATTTGAGAATTCAATTGACTTCATCCATGTTTTTGGACTGTGGGAGGAAACCGGAGAACCCGGAGGAAACCCACGCAGACACGGGGAGAACATGGAAACTCCACCCAGATGGGGATTCGACCCGGGAATCCCTAGCGCTGAGAGGCGAACGTGCTAACCACTAAGCCACCGTGCCGCCCATTTCTTATTATTTACTACATATTTTAAACAAATAAGTAAAAAAAAAGAATAAATAAACACCAATTAGGTTTATTGAAACATTTGACATATTTTTAAAGGAATTCAATTTTACCTATAATATTATACAAATATTAAATGCCATCATATCTTTACATGATGCATGTAAAATAAGTCTTGTTTCCATCAACACCTTAATGGAATATGCACCCTCCCTCATTAAAGTGTACATTTGAGTTCAGCCTTGTTAAAATATTTTGTTTCAGTTTTTGTGTTACCTTTGTACAATAAGGAAAAGTAAGTTGTTTAGCCAAGGAAATGAAATGAACAAAGCCATGTCAATTGCTGGTTTTCAATCAAATTAAGCATGTTTTTTACATAGTTCAGACACATCTACAGGGCCACAAACAGGCAACAGTTGAAAGTGGCTATACTAAGACCTGGCAAACCATCCCAAGAGTTAAACCTCTTTGCATTTGGTGTCTATGGGTTTTATACTCAAGGCTGTGAAATATTACAAAGTATATTCCATCCAAAATATATGGTGCATATATAATATACATGCATGTATATTACAATTTAACTGGTTGATGGTTAGGGGAGTGTGCATTGATGTGTAAGTGAATGTGCAAACATGATTCTTTGCCCCTCTCAATCAATGGTAAAGTATGAAATGTATACAGAATTGGGTCTTCCAACTAATCAAAACTTTTTTTCAAAGATGCGTTTCAAAAAACATCGCTGGTATAACCGCGTCCTAAAAACCCGAGATCCTCTTATCTTCTCTCTGGGTTGGAGACGTTTTCAAACCATTCCACTTTACCACATTGAAGACCACAATGGCCGGCACCGCTTGCTTAAGTACACTCCCGAACACATGCACTGTGGTGCCTCTATATGGGGTAAGACTTTTTAGACCCTTTTGGAGATAATCAGAACTCCTCAATTAACCTGCTTTACAGTTTTCTTCTCTCCTTCTTTCCTTTGTAACTGGCTTGTGCTTCATACTTTACTTCTCTCCCAGGGCCGATAACACCTCAGGGGACAGGCTTTCTCGCTGTTCAGAGTGTCGCAGGAATTCAAGTAATACATTTCATGACCTTTAAAAGGCAAAAATATCTCAAAAATACTAGTTCAACTCTGTCGTTCACATTGCACAGCTGGTGTCATATTCTCCCACATAATTTCTGTTACTGTACCATTTGCTTCCCTCAGGCAAATTTTCGCATTGCAGCGACAGGAGTTGTTTTGGACTTGGATAAATCTGTGACCATAGTAAAAAAGTTGAAGCTGATTGGATACCCTTATAAGATATTCAGAAACACCTGCTTCATCCAGGTAGGGGACCCTGCGGGCAAATTCATCTTAAGTGTAGAAGCACAGGACATAATGACACTCCAGATATAGACTTTTAACATTTTTCTTATATTGATGCCTTAGAAGGAGGTTATACTTTGCTAAAATATAAGTGTTATATTTAGATGAATATACTATAACAGGATTGTTTATTCTATAAAGCGTTTAAAAAAAAAAAAAAAAAAAAAAAACTAATTTACAAGGCTTGTTGTCTTGTCTATATATGGTGGTTAAAGTTTTTATTATGCATTCTAATTCATTGTTTTAATAATAATATACTGTAGAAACTTGAGTCATTGTTATGGTTTCATTTAATTTAAATTGTCAGACTTACCAATCACTTTATACAATAAATTATATTTATAATATAAATGTTGTGTTCATGTGGTAGGAACCCCTTTACACATTGCTCTCTTAACAGTGTTGTCTATGGTTTGACTTTAATAATCTTTAATATAGCTATAAGAATATTGGTGTCATTCTTTTTTTTTCATATATAAGCTACATTTTTGCTGTTTTATTTAGTGCAAAAATAATATAAAATGTCAAACTAGTTGTGTGTTATTAAGGGATTCAAACTATAAGCAGTAACTGTAATTATCTCTAATATAACAAAGTTACAAGCATTAGGGACAAGATTTTTTTTTCAAATTAACAATTAGTGTTTACAGGTCAATTTCTCTGCCAAATACACATATCAATCTGGTAACTTTTGCCTAACAACTTTCCTTTCACCAGACATTTGGTATCTATAATATACACAAATGTGAAAGATTTAGAACTAGTACAAAACACATCTTTACAAGCAGTAATCTTCAACTACAGGGTAATTGGCAAGGGGAAAATTACACTCTACAGACAACACTGATTATATGCTTCATAAGTCTTGCCTCAGGTTTTAAAATTGGTTTTGTGCAATGCTGAAGAATGGATAAAAATTTGCGAAATGCTCAGAACCTTAGTATAGCTTAAATTCATTGTTAAAACCAAGTAGCCCATCATGTATTATAGTACATTTAAGTAAAAATCTAATATAATCATGAGACACAAACAAGGTATATTTTTATTGTTGAATAAATTCATGGTGTCATTTTGGATGAAATATTTTTACGTGAACATCAGATTTGACTGAATTTTATGATATGTTTTTTATATGAAAATCAACAACAAAATAAAAGGGTATGGATATAGTAGGTATTGAAACCAGGTTTGATAAAACTACAGTTACAGACTTGTGACTACACTCACTACACGCACTTGTGCTGTTGTCGCTTTGGATAAAAGTCTGCTAAATGTAAATATCAACATTACGTCATTACGTTAAACATGTTTAAGATGCTTCACATTAGAAGTCTTGGCTTAATACTGTGCCAAAGCTGGTATCAAACATTTTTAATTTTCCTCTGACAAAAACTTCTCTAAACATAAACATTTCAAAGTTTACATTGAAACCTTATATTGGCATAACTTGCCTTAGTGTTCCAAAACTTTCCTAAAATATCACAAAAGTTCTATGTACTATTAGGGGTAAAACAATTAACAGTTAATAGTTTATGCATACATGTATGTAGTGTTTATATTTGTTAAAGCCAATAGACAATATATCAGATTAACAAACTTTTTGCATTCACTTTATTATTGTTTTGAAAATAATCCCATTGAGTAAAAATAATAAGAAATATTCAGTAAAGATAAAGATTTGCATCCTGGCATAGTTGCAAACTCATTAGGCCAACATAAATGTAAGTTTCAGTCTATCAGAAAGTATGTCAACATTTGATCAACATGTATTTGTTTACTCATTAATGAGGATGAAAGTGCTCCTATGTTGTCGCTGCATACATACCATCCATACCGTTCTTCAAAATAAACAAAAAAGTGTTTATAAACCTTTAGTCATTGTAGTCATGTAGTAGACAGAACTGTGTAGAATGAGATGACTAAGGCTATACTAACTATAACACTGTAACTGCAAGGGGCAGAAATTGCAGAGTACTTGGTTTGGAATCCCCAAACTCAACATTTTGATACTACACTTTCTTCGAGTGGTGAGATGGTGAAATGCCAGCACTGACTGTTCCAGATCAGCAAACTGACAACCTGAGCTCTGCACCTTTATCTATAGGAATTAAGGCCATGTCAAAGTTAGAGAGTCACTAAGCACTAGTAAGCAGTGATTTTTGTCAGTTCTAATCAAATCCTGTAACCCTAAGCATGAATAAGTTTCCCTACAGCTTAAAAGGAAAGTATATTTCTTAGCTTTAAAATATTACTGATCAAAGAGCCATCAAAATTTAGTTTTGTTTTTTTAGAGATATAACTTTAGGTTTTTCAAAATGTAGGCAGAGGATTTTACTTGACCTCCACCCTTGGATCACTTTAAATAAGTTTTAGCCAATATGTACATCTGTACATCATCTGCATAGGCTAGTTCTATGCTTTTTAATAATTGGTCCCAGTGGGAGCATGCATGGGGAAAATATGGTTTGTCTTAGTATTGACCCTCATGGAACACCATAGTTTACTTTTGCATGGACTCAGACTATTTATTATTTATACGGGTAAACTTTTTCGACTTGGGGTTGTCAGTTTACATTCCTATTTAGACAAAAAAAAAAATCTGTCTGCTAAAATAAGACATGAGCACAGCACACTTATGTGAGATGAGGATGCTGTCCTATTTCGAAAGGGCAAGGCTTTTTTAAAAAGTAGGGCAGTTATCAGTAAAGTCAGTATTGGTTACAGGAGTTTAGGTTATACTTTTTTTTTTAACAGGTGTGGAGTTTAAAAGAAAAAAAAACATTTGTTTTTTACATTTATATTCACATATATTCAAATAACCACTTATACATATGTATATGCTGGTTCAAGTGTGTATATGTGTGTGTGTATATAATAATAGATTTTTTTCTTTTCCATTTTACATGTAAATACATTTTTATATATTGGCGCAATGAAAACATCAACAGCTGCTATTTTCTACTCTCAGGGAATGTTTACCTCAGTGTTGGAAGTTGCTAAATTTGAGGGTGCCTCCATTCGCACTGTCAGTGGAATCAAAGGTCAAATAAAGAAAGCTATGAGAACACCACCTGGGGCCTATCGGGCTACATTTGAAGATAGACTGCTCATGAGTGGTAAGTGTAATCATGACCCTACTATCTTCTTAGACTTAAATGTGTTTGGTATTACTCCACATAACTTTGGGTAACTTGTGGCAGGCACTTTTTTGTTAGTTTGCCCTTTTTTCAAGAGTTCACGTGATGTACTCAATGAACTATTATCCTCCCTATTTAATTATCCCACAAATACAATAATAGAAACTCTGTGACTGTGTGCAGATATTGTGTTCCTACGCTCCTGGTACCCTGTCTCGGTTCCCCAACTATATAATCCAGTGACCTCTCTGTTAATGCCTGTTGGTCAAAAGGACACATGGACTGGTATGAGGACACTTGGTCAGCTTAAATACGATCTCGGAATAAGAAACAAACCCATCAATGACTCTCTGTACAAGGTACTACATTTGAATTGATTTCAGTTACTTTTCATTTGATGATAAATGAGAAGAATTAATAGACATTTTGTTTGTTGCAGCCAATTGAGAGACAGAAACGGCACTTTAACCCGCTTCATGTCCCTAAAGAGTTGCAAAAGGCTCTGCCATTCAAAAGCAAGCCAAAAAACAGGGAGGCCAAGGGTAAAATCCCGCGTGACCTGCAGAGACCTGCTGTGATCCGGGAACCCCATGAGAGAAAGGTGAGCCTCTTGCTCAGACTTTATGCATGAAAACATTTTTATTGTACTTCTAAAAGGTTTCTGATATTTAATTGTAGACTTTAATAAATCCAGTGTAGTTATAGTGCATGTCTTTACAAATGAAATATTACTTTCCTTTAATCCTTTCAATTACAACAATAAATGTTCTTGTCAATTTCTGGAGCACTGCTCAAAACAGTTTGAAACTGTTCGTAGGTTAGAACGTGTACTATCAATTTCAGGAAGACATTTGTTTTCTTTTTTAACTCATCTGTGCATGCCATTTGGATGCAGGAATGTCAACAAATTAGTCAATAATCACTCTATTCCTCCTAGACATTCATGTAATGTTGTAACAGCACAGATGTTTGTTTATAGCCCTGCAGGAAGGGATCTAATCACTGTTCAAATCTCAGCATACCCAGAGGCTTTTTATGTGTGTTTTGGAATAGAAAGGCTTGCTTTAATGAAACTCCCCAAATCATAATGTATTACTGAATTGCTTACAGTGCAGGTAGTGATACAAATACACTGTGTATTCTCTCCCCCATCCAAATAAACAAATTCATTCAAAATCTTGAAAAAATATGAATGCGTTTCGGTGTAATATTGCGATCAGATGCCACCTCTGCAAGTCCAGTCGGGAAAGTAACTGAGAATGAAAGAAATTTGTCCTCAAAGTGTTTGCCAACTTTCTGCATAATCAATTGCTACAGGTGGCCTTGAGATTGCTACAGGTGGCCTTGAGAGTAGAGTGTAGTGAGCACCGTTGAATGGGTTTCCATGGCTGATAAACTGCATTCATGCCTTACATCATCAAGCAACATGCAGAGCGTTGGATACAGCTGTGTAAAACTTGTCAACACTGGACTCTAAAGCAGTGGAGACATGTTCTGTGTCTAACAAATATGCTTTGAAAAGAATGAATATTTACAGTATTTAGTTTTAGTTTCAGGACAATCCTGTCTTACTTCTTTAAGATAAGATAATCCTTTATTGGTCCCACCATTGGGGAAAATCACAGCAGAAAAAGGACAATATTGTGAAATAAAAAAGCATCAAATATTGGCTATACATACATATACATTATGTACAAAGGGTGTCTTTGGTAGAGAAACCTTTAAACTTTGTAAATATATATGTTCCCATTTAATTTCAGGCAAAATCTTAAAACTTGTTTCATACTGTTACAGAAGAACATGCATATGTCACAACAAAACTGCTCAATACTTATTTTTAAACGTGTATACATATGCATGAATTATAGCAAAACAAAAGTTATTTCCTTCTCCACCAGGTGGCGGCATTGCTCAATGCGCTGAGCACGGTTTACTCGCACAAAAACCAAAAGGCCCTGGCAGAGCATCGAGCAAAACACAAAGCCTTCCTGATGCAGCAGGATAAGCAGGAGGCAGAGAAGCAGAAGAGGCTGAAAGAAGAGAGAAAGAAGGTGTACCGTGCCATGGGGCAAAAAGAAAAAAAGAAACTCAAGGCCAGTCTAAAGGGTGCTTCCAAAAATGTCTGAGCATCATTCAGTACCCTCTTCCGCTAGACTCTTTGAGCCCATCAAACACTCAAGCTGTCACTGATGTGGCCCCTATACCAGCTGGTCTGTTTGCTGAGGCTCTAGTGTGGGGATCTGTACTGTCATGTCAGACAAGTAACTGGGGTTTGAGTCTTTGAAACTGCTACCTTCACAAGAGGAACAGCCACCTGCTTTTGAGACTATGCTGAATGTGAGGGTTACATAGGTCCTTTGAGATGTGAAAGATTTCTACAGACTTCATGTACTACTTATTCCTAACAGTCATTCTAGTTTGTTGTAATGCAGTGGCAGTTCTTATCTGAAAACCAAGTTTGATAATGTTTTAACTGTAACATAACTGATAAAAGCGTTTCCATTTCAGCTACATTTGACTATTTTCTTGTGGCTGAGAAAAGATTTTATTGGCAATTGCTTTCAGTTTTAGGTTGTTTGTAACATTTCTAAAGTGTTTAAACAGTAGACTAAAGCTGTTTTATATACTGGTGCCTGCACATATAAAAAAAAAAAATCTTTTTATTAATCTTTAATGTGCTCACAATTGCAATTGATGCATTAAAAAAAATAATAATAATAATTGGAAATAACTACTAAAAACTTATTAAAACATAAGACAAACACTATACATTTTGTTTACTAGAAGTTGGAAGTGATGACTTAATCATCATAATAATAATGCTATTAAATTGACATGTAACAACCCAGATTGCTATAAAAACCTTAAAATTTTTAATGGCATGAATTGTTTTTTATCTGTGAAGTCAACTGTAGCTACATTGATGTCTTACTAGTGAAATTCCAGGGTCTGGAGACTAAGACTAAATCAATATCCTGAAGATGCATGTAATTGGATGTTTTGAAGTATTTTCAGTTTTGGTGTCCTATTTTTTTAAGTCAACAATGCAGCTTAAGTGCAGAAAATGGCAGTAGTGCTCATCTATCCACATCATAGATCTGATTTTAAGCAGAAAGAATCTTTTTTCACAGATTTTTTTTCTGTGCTATTTGAGTACTCAACATT
>JAFMOD010000271.1:5481013-5520878 GCA_019802435.1 Corydoras maculifer
GTATACTCAAAATTTGGACAGAGGCAAAATAATACTACAGAGTTTATAACAAATATTATTTAGTGAAAAGTACGATCAGGCAGGATTAAAAATAGCTTTTTTTTGTTACAACAAATGCATACACAGGCTTTTCAGCATTGAATTTAAAATGCTCTATCACAAAGACCCTTGAGAGTAGTTAGTTTCTCTCCCTCACTCAGCAGCTCATACTTTCTTTATCCCTTTTGCTCACTTCAAATAGAAGGGACAACTGATCACAAAGACAACCTGCAGGTGCATTTCTAAACCTTATTTCTTGACTTTATATAGAATATGACATGCTATTCATAAATGACATGCCACCTTTTCCCTCTACAAACTGGACACAGTCAGGCCTGCACCTGATAGCCAAAACTCTATCTTGAAGGAAGAGAAAGTTACCATGACCATCTGTGCCCCTGGACTGTGGACCATATAATATTAGAAATATTGACAGTATAGATATGAACCTGTGCATTGCTGTCCTTAGCCGTTGAAGTAGGGTGTGATCCATTCAGTAGATGAAAGCCCTCCCCATCACGTAGTGGAAAATGGTAAAAACCACCTACTGGATTGCCAGACATTCCTTTTCCTCTTCTTCCTCTTCCTCCTCTAAAAAAACTGCTCCCAGCCCTCCATCTGATGCAGTTGGCTGCAACATCTGAATGCAGGATCAGACCACCACATTGTGCAACCTTTTGTCAAAAGCTCACTGGTACTGCTTTGTCCACTGGTGTTTCATTTTACTTATGTTTGTGTAATCTGCACGGGTGGAGTAATTTTGTGTTCTATAAGGTTTGTACAACCAGGCAGAGGAAGCCTTGCCTGCACACATGCGTCATCTGGAACTTGCGTTGATGAGATTTGCACTTCCTATGGACTGATTTGTAATTGACCACTGGTCGCCGCTTCACTCTTATTTATTTCTGTCATTAGTCACCAGGACCACTTCTTTCCAGAGTACAAGTAAATTGATGTAATACACTGGCACTGTCCCACCTAAGTCTGTCTGCACCACCTCATTCTTGAAATCCCTCACCTGTTGCCTTTAGTCCTTGACACCTCTGGGGTTATGTGGAGCTTGGTGTGGGTAGTCAAACAAGCATGTTGTCACCTGATGTAAATTCCTTAATCTGAGCACTTCTATCAAATAGCTAGGTGTGCGCTATTTCTGCTTAAACTTTATATTTATGTGATTTTCAGCAGCGCATGCCATTTGCTTTTAAGTCAGTAACATACAAAATCTTTACCTTTGCTAATTGAAGGTTTTTTTTTTACTCTAGGGATGCCACACAAGGTTTGTGCCCATAAAACAATACAAAAGTGCAAAATACCCTTTACAATTGTACAGAATTTTCATACCGTTTTTCATACATAACTTCTACGGGATGCTTATTTTTTGTGATGTAAACAAGGTGTTTTGAAATGTCAGAATTTCTTTTCAGAATTCTGACACTGGACATGATTTTGCCTGCATAGCGGTGTGCTAAGATGCTGCATACCATTGCATAATAATACCATGAATAATACTGATCTGACTAAACTAATGGCCTGACGAGGTCCATCCCAATTTTTTTTAAAACAAAACTTCATTTAATAAGTGCGAGTGCTAAGGTCTTTTGGTGTGGCCTGTATGTTCACCAGCACTGCATCTAAACCTGAATGCCCTGCCAGTAGAAGCAGGTCATGAGATTGTTAAATGTGTTTTATTAGGCATTAAGAACCTCAATAGCATCTGTAATGCAATCATCACTTAACACTGTCCACTACTGTATCAAGACATGCAGCATTAAACATGTTATGCAAAAAAGAAGCATCATAAAGAGAATTTGCAGCAGAATTGAAGCTGCTCAAGTCTTAAATACAGTAAAAATGTGCAAAAACTGCAACATTTGGTATTTTCGATTTCAATATTAAAGTTTAAAATGTAATAACTACAGAACAAAAATGCAGATGTAATAATTTAATACATTTAAATATCTATTAAATGAACATTCCTTTTAATTACACTTGGTTTAGAGGATACTTAAATTTTTTTTTGCAAGATAAGACTTCAACTGCCCAACAACTGACATTTTTTGTGAGGAACATATTTGGCTATAGGCAGTTTGGTTAAGCACATGTTGTCTATGTCTTTAAACCCATGTTAATTGTAAGCATGTAGTCTGTGTGCACCGCGACCCTAATAGAGGATAAGCGGGAGATAATGAATGAATGAATGAATGTAGTCTGTGTGGTAAAATGGCCATGAAATAATCACAGAATGCTAGGAAATGGTCATAACTCTGAAAAAATAAGTATTCTTTCTAAAATCCTAAATTTCTTGTATAACAAAACAGTTAAAAATTCTGTCTGGGAATACATAACCTGCTTTGTTTACTGTACTATGCATGTGTTGTAAGATATAAATGTCTAAGTATAATGACCTGGTTTTAAGCATGTCCACTCATACCAGTTATCTGTTAACAGAAAAAATCGGATTCAATTCACCTTTAACTTAACTGCTAATTCTAGAGGTTTCAATATTTTTTCAATATTTATAACATTGAATAATTTCCTTAAAAGATAAATGACTAAGTATAAGCTTTTAATATGAATATATTGTTCATATTATCAGTGTAAATCTGTAATTAACTGAGCAGTTGTTAACTCATGTCTAAGTAAATTCATAGAATTACATTACATTTGGTCATTTAGCAGACACTTTTATCCAAAGCGACTTACAAGGTAAACACAGGGTTGATCACAACATTCCTGGAGCAATGAGGGTTAAGGGCCTTGCTCAAGAACACATATTGGTAACTTCAGTGGACCTGGGATTTGAACTCCCAACCTTCAGATTAATAGCCCAACACCCTAACCACTGAGCTACCGCGCCACGCTGTACAAAAAACATGTAATATGTAATTATGTACTAAGTAATATGTCTTATGAAATGCATAGAGCATTTAAATAGCTTAAACTGAAAAAGCTAAATATATATTATCCATCCATTACCTTCCGCTTTATCCTATATTAGGGTCGTGGGGGGGGTTCCCCATGCCCATCCAGGGGAGAAAGTTTCGGGCGCTGGGAAGATACACCCAGGACAGGGCGCCAATCTATTGCTGGGCATACACTCACTTACACAGACACGCACACATACACACTCTATATGGGTCAATTTGAGAACTCAATTGACTTGATCCATGATTTGGGACTGTGGAAGGAACCGGAGAACCCGGAGGAAACCCACGTGGACACTGGGAGAACATCGAACATGCTAACCACTAAGCCACTGTGTCGCCCAAAATATATAATAATATATCATATTAAAGCAAAGTCATAGTTGGATTAAGTTATTATATTTAAGGTATGGCCTGTTATGTGTAAAAGAACATTTCAAAAAATGCCCTACTCCAACATTTGAAACTAATTTAAAAATCACTGGATAGGATAAAAATGATTTCTGAACAAAGAGACAATATTCCAGAGTATATAAACAAATATTTTTAGCAGGTAAGTATATAGAGCAAGTGCATTTTTGTGTCTATTGCCGCATTACTAAAATTTCTATTACATGTATTTTTGAAAAGAACAAAATTAATAATTCAAGAAACAATACAGTAGTCAGGTACACCTGGTAAGGACTAGAAAACCTGGTGAATCATTAGAGATCACAGCAGAGCATGACAGATATTGTCAGTCAAGAAGAGAACCTGTGAACTAGACCTGCAACACTCTATGATTTGGTGTAGATCAGATGTGTCAAAGTCTAACTTAAAAGAGAGAAACACACTAGCAAGACTTCAGAGCTTTCACCATAACATGCAGCACACTAATAAGTGTCAAGCAAAGGCAAGGAGGCGTACAGTTTTCCAAAAAATACAGTGAAAATAATTTACACTGAGTGAATGACTTGTATACAAATTAGATCAACCTATCATCACAAAATAAAGAAATGTGGTGAAAAAACTAAATAACTACAGTACATGACACTTTTCTCTCATTTTACACCTCTCCTGTGTAAAACACACTAATAAGTTGTATGTAAACATGAAGTGTCACCTCAAAGCAAGGAGGTCCTGGGTCTAGTTTTCATAGAGGGCAGCCTGGATTATATTTGGTGTTTACATATTTCCTCTGGGAGATTTTGGCAGAAAAGCAGTTCTCAGCAATAAAAGTTATACAACTGACCTTTTTCCCTATCATTTTAAAGCACCTGCCAATTATATATTTTTTATACTTTAGTTCTTGTGTTAATCTGCACAGGCGGCTTGGTTTATTTTCCACCTCAGCTGAATGGATTTAATTTGCAACTGTTTATTAACAGGTTTTTAGTCTTAAATTTTATTCCGAGTTCAAATATCCTATTCCATATGTTGCATATTTGTATGTCTTTCTCACATACATAGCATGCTTGGTATTCATACACAAATATTTAATGTTCAGGTTACAAGATTGTACATCAGGAACTACAGTTTATATCATGATTATCTATGTGTTTCTACATATCAAACAATTACTTTTTGCACAAGGTTAAATATTAGATTTATTTACTTATAATTACTTAGATGAAAATCATGTTTGTGGAAGCAATACTGCACTGCACACCAATGCACCACCACTCGTGTGTCTCTTCTGTGGGCTGCTTAGCAACAATAAAACATAAGAACCCCTAGTATAGTCTTTATGTCTGAACCCAGAAGGTCATATTGCTTAGATAATGTGAAATCTCTACAAATAGCATGCATGTGAAAGATAACATAGTAATGGAAAAGACAAGAGGTTCTCATTTAGACCATGATAATAGCCAATGGATATTAAATAAGCTGACCACATTTTGGTTTTCATCAAAAAAGGACAATAAGAGCAGGATGGCAGCATGGTGCAGCTGGACTGGCACAATTAACAGTTAATTAGTAAAACCATGTCAATGCAACTAGCATGGAAAATGTATTTGCTATTTTAAGTCAATATTTGCAAAAAATCACAATGTTCAGAAACACATTAACATAATAACAAAAGTAATTGTTTGTGTTTTTTACTTGTATGACCAGAGAGGTGGATTTAATATTATTTGACTGATACCAGTGATGTTATCTTCACTGATAAGATTAATAGGTGAATTCTAGATATGTTGCAGATGATAAAGAAACAAAGAAGAGCAAGCAGCAGCAGCATAAATACAATGCTTTTTTATGATTTAGCTTGTACTTGTGAAAAAATAGTTACGATCAGATTTGGGCATGACAACATTTTGACCTATCAACAAGGTAAGGGCTTTTCTGACCAATTCCATATTGAACCTATTTTCAAATGTTTGCATTGTCCATCCATCCATTATCTTCCGCTTTATCCTATATTAGGGTTACATAATTATGTAATTATGTACTAAGTAATATGTCTTATGAAATGCATAGAGCATTTAAATAGGTTAAACTGAAAAAGCAAAATATATAATATCCATCCATTACCTTCCGCTTTATCCTATATTAGGGTCGTGGGGGGGGTTCCCCATGCCCATCCAGGGGAGAACGTTTCGGGCACTGGGCAGATACACCCAGGACAGTGCGCCAATCTATCGCTGGGCACACACTCACAAAGACGTACACACTCTATATGGGGCAATTTGGAGAACTTAATTGTCTTGATCCATGTTTTTAGACAGTGGGAGGAAACCGGAGAACCCGGAGAAAACCCACGCGGACACGGGAAGAACATGGAAACTCCACCCAGATAGGGATTCGAACCGGGAATTCCTAGCGCTGAGAGGCCAACGTGCTAACCACTAAGCAACCACGCTCCAAGAATTTGCATTGTCAAGTTTAGAAAATGCCATTGTCACGTGGACGACAATAAGAAAATACTGAAAGATGTATTTATGAAGGGTTTGTCACTATCAGGAAAGTACCAGGTCTCATTCTACATGTGCTAGAATAACTTTACATTTACTGCTATATAAAAACAGCAATCATGTATGTGCTAATGAAATACTTGGGATTTTACAAAATAAGGAATTAAACAATGGAGCCCATGAACTTTTGAGCAGGTTTTCTTATATCAATCAAGAATTGACAAATTATTAAAAATTAGTACCCTTCGCTTTAAAAAGGCATCATATTTTAAATTACTTTACTTCTTTAAATAATACAGCCAAGTTAGTCAGTGAAATTAATAAAAATCTTACCTTCGTCACTAAAATAAAGATTCAGGAACGTTACCAAATCGTAGGCTGTTTTATTGCATTTTACAAAATGTGTCAATTTTTTTCAGAAATGACATCAACAAAACAAGACAGGTAAGACCAATATGTTATGCTTGTAAAACGACATCATATTGCCACTAATGAAAATGCAAATATAAGCAGCAAGTCTTTTAAGTATGGCTGGATGAGAGAAGGTTATATACTTTCTTTAACCTTTGTACGAATTAACAATGAGTCTTTACGCATTTGCATTCATTAAGTGATATTAGGATTTGTTTGAATGGGTAATCTATAATTAAGACAAGGTGTATTTGTCAGATTCAGCATAATTAAGGCTTGTAATTAAGCCTTTGCACATTTTAGGATGTGTGTCTAAGTTATGGAATGTGTTCCATTTGACATAGAGCTTACTTGGTTTCTAAAGACTACTGACCTTACCCCCTAAATTAAACTCTGATCCCAGGTCAGTGAAAACTCTTATCTATGTTAAGTCCTTCACCTCACTGCACACTGTGAATACATGTACAGGCTGACCAGGGAAACAGGACTCTTAGGACAGGATTTTAATTAAAGTCTAATTAAGTCCATATTGATCTTTACACAAGATGATAGCTTATTAATATGTTTGGACTCTATTAATTCTATATTTGTAAGAATTCTTCTGCCTACAATTATGGTTTCATTAATAATAAATAATTTTCTTCTCAAAGTGTGTTATATTTTAATGATTGTTTTTTTTTATGTGCACAGCAACATTCTACGTACCATATCATAAAAACCTGAGAAGAGGCTTAAAGCCTCTGGCGCAGAAAGGGATACGTTGCAGACAAAAGCCTACATGGTTCTGGTAGCATACAATGGAGCATCATCTCACAACCAGAAATAATCATCATTATTAAAAAGGCAAGACAGCTAATTTCATTTTTATCCATATTGTTGAGCTTTTATAATGTGGCATAAATCTGGTCTAGGCAGTTTTCTCTCCAACTAAAGTTACAGATGTGGACATCACAGAACGATTTAAAATACTGAGCCAAATAAATTCTGATTTATTTAACTATTTTCCTGACAAAAACTTTTAAAAACTACACAGTTACAGGGGTATTTAGTACCTACAGTTTACCTAAAGGCATGTCTTTTGAATGTGGTAAGAAACTGGAGTAACCTCACACAGATATTCAGGCTCCACACAGAAAGGACCTGTTTGCTCCAACCGGGAATTAAATCCAGAAATATTGTGAGGCAATAACGATAACCATTGCACCAATTTACAGAATTTACCTGCTATCATGTCTCTGTGAAAAGTAAAAGCAACCCAGAGGCCAAAAAGAAAACACACACATAGGCATTGAAGAACATGCAGACTTAACACACAGGTATTGGAGTACACACAGAAATGTGTGTACTACACTTGAGAATCAAACATGGGACCTTTCTATGGTGAGATTAAAGCACTAACCACTGTGCCATAGTTTTGTCTTTTTTGTGTGTTTCAGGCATCAATTTTCTAAATTGATTTATAATGAAGTTTATCATTACAAATATTTAAACCTTTTATTGTGTATTTTAATCTGTTAAATGAAATTTGATGTGACTTATCAAGCTACATATTTCAGCTCTTAATGCACATTGAGTGTAACTTTTTGGGAAATAGGTTTTGAGTTAAAGAACTATACATATTTTTCATTTATTTTAGAAGGTATTTTTTATATGGTTGCAGGAAGTTGTTGAGCCTTACCCAAGGGGATAAAATCATGTTGTTAATCTATCATAAAGAAAACACACAGAATAACATATTTACGCACATTTTCACCTATGGGCAATTTAGTGGTTCCTGTTTACCTGAGATAGTTAACTTTTTTGACTATGAAAAGAAAACAAAATTCCTGGGGGAAACTGTGAAAAGTAAATGTTATCCATGTAACTATGTACTTGTTTCTTTTTTTCATCACTATGGTGTGAAATTGTCTGTTCACTTACAAACTGTAATGTTTAATGAGAGTTTAATGTTCACAAGGAAGGGCTTCTGTTACTCCAGTGACTATTATGTGCATCCAAACCATACTAGTTATTTGTATTTATAACACTGTGTGTCCTTGTTCATTATATTTCTTAAACAGGTCATTTCAATAACAGATATCTATCGGAGATCTACCTTCTTTCTTGTTTGAAAATGTGATGGTTAAGACTGCGCATTGCAGTTTATCTAAGCCTTACTTTGATAAGCTGTGATAGCTGTGCCATTGTCTGCACCTCTGCCTAAAATATCTGCTTCTTTTTCAATAATACAACAAGCAAATTAAAGTTTACCAGTCATATTACTCTCACCTCTGTTTATATGATTATCTGAGTATGCTCCTGTATTTGTGTGTGCATGTTGTTTGGAGGGTGGTGAGGTAGGTGGAATTTTGTTGTACATGGTTAGGCAAGTGAAACAAGCTCAATAAAAGAGGGAAGCTTAAATATGGATTCAGTTTTTGGTTCAGTGGTGAGAAAACTGTCAGATGCAGTCAGGCACACAGGCCCTTACTGTAATACCACTTACAATAAGGTTCAAACCTCATGTTATTGCTTTATGAGCATAGTACCTTTAGTATTTCATTGTATCTGCTGATTTACTGTAAATACTCACTTAACAGCATTTAAGTGATTTATGTTTTATGCGCTTAGCAGTGTTCCATATTTATCTAGCTGATTGCTTTGTACTTCTCCTTCAAGCTGGAGTGCAGATTTTAGAGTGTAGATTTTTAGGACATCATTAAGTAAAATTATATAATGTGATGTTTAGTTAGTCTGTTTGCAAATCTGAAATAATTCATTCTGTTATTTAAATGCTGAAAAAGTAGAGCACTGGGTAGCACAGTCACCTCACCTTAGAATCCTTTATTTGAGGGGTTTACATGTTCACGTTGCAACTGAATGGATTGCCTCCTGGAGTACTGACTACCTTCCACAGTCCAAAAACATGTAAGTCAGTTGAATATGAAATGGCAGATTGCCCCTAGGCGTGAATGTGTCTTGTGTTTCCTCTGTGTTATTTTAATCATTAATGCAGTCCAACCAAACATTGCAAGAATGCAAAGCTAACGGTCTAATGTGGTTAACAATGGAAGCTAGATTGGACTGTATTAACAAAATAATTTGCATAGTAAAAATTATCAAGTGCTAAAAATGTATCAAATGTAAAGTGTTTTATGTTTTTAATCATTTTTATCATTTTGTGGTAACTTGGCAGCGTTATGCTCCATGCTGCCAGGCTGTACAGCATATTTCTATTAGATTGGTGTAACTATAGCAGTCATATTAATAAATATATTTACATTGTTGTTGCTATTGTAATGTGATAACTCTTCCAACCTTATGGAATTCTGGAGTTATAAGGAGTTATATGGAGTTCTTACCTCAGACAGAAGGTCATAAATTCGATTCTTGGGTATGGCAGATGGGAAATGAATGAATGAATGAATGCCTGCCTTATGCATTTAATCTTATTTAAGCCAATTATTTCACAAATATATACATGAGCAAAACATTCGAGGAAGGTAAATTATTATTACATTTTTGAAAATAAATGTGTATGTCTGTATGCAACATGTAATTTCAGGTGTCGCACCTAGCTTTCAGAAACCCAACACCCTACTCTGTTTTCCTAATAAAACTCACAAGGCATATTTAAACAGAAATAAATAGTTTATTGCATTCAAACAAGCATGAGCTGTGATATCAGAGATATGGAAGAAATCATAAGAGAAAACAACTACATTCCTTTAAAATGAAATTCTAAGCTATTGTGTAAAGGGTTTAGATCAGAGTATTACAAGATGAATAAGAAAACGATCACAGAAAAAGCCCCCCATAATCAGATGTGGAGCATTTCAGCTTGCAAGAGTCCTGCAGTAGCTCACCCCCCGTTGTAGTTATTACGTCCTCCTGAGGAGAAACACATCAGTAGCCAGACAAATTAGCCCAGTGTAGGTATCTACTTGCAGATATTTAGCATCAAAATCAATTCACTTTGTCAGCAGCACAGATGGAAGTTGTGATCATGTTTGTGTAGGTTATTCCTCACTCAGTACTGCATGGTCTATGGGCCTGTGTTTTCCTTTTTTATATACAATATAATAACCCTTTTAATTATTAGTACCACAGTAAAGAATAACATACAAATTACAATATTACAAAAAAACATTACAACCTTTGGCTATAATAAATAAGTATTTACACAAAAACTGCAAAAATGCAATAAAAACACAAATATATTACTTACCCATGTTTCACTGGTAAAGGTACAAAGAAAGTATTTCCACTTATGCCTTAAACATAGTTTAAAAAAAGTTGTAACTGAAGTTAATTGAGTTCTCCAAATTACCCCATATAGAGTGTGTTTGTGTGTGTGTGTCTGTGTGAGTGAGTGTGTGCCCAGTGTGCCCGAAATGGTCTCCCCTTGATGGGCATGGGGAACCCTGCCCACGACCCTAGTAGAGGATAAAACGGAAAATGATGGATGGATGGATGGATGGATGGTAACTGAAGTATTTTTACCACAGATTTAATCATTTTCTGTTAAATTATTTTAATTTTTATTAAAATACTTTAACATGTTAACAGACATGGATTATGATTCAATTTAAAATTAACGTCTACCAAACACAAAAACAGGTTTGATTGTGAAAGGAGGTGTACTGGGTCTATACACAACTGTTTATGGGATGTATGGAGATAAAAAAAAACAGAAAGGAAATAATTCTAGTCAATGTATTACACTTTATAGATTATAAGATTATTCCTCTGCACATGCTTTACTGCATCAGACTTGTGATGTTTTAATGACTCAGTCTATTTTATTTTAGCAATACTATGGTAATAAATGATGTGAAGTGCTCTACTGGTAAAACTTAGAGTAAAGAAATTATTAATGCTTAGATTCTTGTGGAAAACAAAGATGCAGACATTATAAGGCACTATAACACAGAATAATAATTAGTAAAAAATACTGAAATACCCCTTACATAAACAAAGAGATAAAATAAAATTAAAGAAAATTTAACAACACAATATAACAGAATTTCTGAAGTTATAATACAATGTTACAAAAATTAGACTGTAAGGCATTGCAGTGGTTAGCACTTCTGCTTTACAGTAAATGATTTGATTCATGAATATGACATTTTCATGCTTTTTTTCTTGTTAATCACCTACTAGCAACTACTGTACTTGGACATGTAGCATAATCGTAAATGTGCTTTGTTCCAAGCTGGTTCTGAGCCATCGTATTAATTTAAATGTATTAATTTAAATGTATTTATTTATACAAATTACCATGGTCATTAAAAAACGTTTTTTTGGGGAATTTGTTTGTAGTTAATTGTATGCTAGGCGGTGTTTTGTACTGTGATAATTGACTAAGTGACTTCAGAACAAGCTCTGGATGTAGCACATTAGTATTAGATGAAGTTCTTTAAGACTGACCTTATGGAAATCGATAAGGTCAGCTAAGGTAGCGTGACGATTCTGGTCCACTCCGAGGAAGCTGTAGTAATCACCGGAGGCATCAATAAGGAAGTGTTTAAAACCAGAAGCTGTGCGATAGGAGAGAGTGTAGCCCCAGATCCTCTCACTCACCCTTACAAGAAAACAGCCTTCAGATGCATTCATTAACAGGGATTCTGACTCCTGTCGTGAGATAATCCCTATAGGGTCATGCAGAGAAATTGAAAGTTTGATTAGTGGGATAAGATGGATTGGTAACAGGAGTTTTACAGGACACAAAGAAAAAGACAGAACATTCAGACTGAAAAAAGACATCCAGAACAGACATGAGTCAAAAGTAAGGCCGACAGGAGTATGACACTGATTGATTGGTATGGTTTTTACGTATTAAAGAGCACATTTGCTTTGGTTCACACTAGCCATTGGGTCTCACGCTTGTGATCCACCAGTGAAATAGCATCATTTTGACACTCATAATCTTATCATTTTCTCAATCAGGAATGATATGTCGTAACCCTAATCAGCCAAACTCAAGCAGTGAATTATCGAGGTTCACTTTCCCCTTCACTCTATCTCTCCTGTCTTATTCTCACTACATGCAATATCCCTGTGCACACTTGTCTGTTTCTTTCCCCCTTGCTCTGATTCTCTATCATTGTCTTTCAGTCCAATCAATACTCCTCGTTCTGACTAGAGCAACTAATCTAGTGTGCTCTTACACTGAATTGACTGTTACCTAGTTTGACTATTGACAAGCCTTATTTCTGAGCTTCCAAACACATTTTCCTCATCAGGTCTCCCTGTCATACAAAAACAACATATATACTTGTATAAAATATATACCAATCAACCAAAACATTGCAACCTGTGGTTTCTCCTTTATTATGATGTCTTTTTTTCCTTGTGTGGTATATGTATTTCTACTTTTTTTTTCTTTAAAAACAAAGATAAGAGAACTGAAGTTCTCTTTCTTTTAGTATCTTTGTATGTCTTATCTAATTAGTTTTGTGTACACTGGTCATTTAATTTTATATTATTTATTTGCAATTTATTATTTAAAACATTTGTAAATAATACATTTTTAGTCTGTACAAAATGCAGTATGTGTATGTGAAACACTTCTTTTTATTGACCACCATCATGCCTAGGTAATGGTACCATGTCCACAAAATTGGTTAATCTTCCTAGACACTGGTAACATAAAAGGCACGATAAATGGTTTAAATTAACAGTCTCTATAATATTTTATGATAATTCAAATGCAAGGTACACTGTGGTAATCATTTCTCAAAAATAACTCAAAAAATATTAAGCCACTAAGTATGTGTACACAAAATTCTGTGTGCTTAATCAAGGTATGATGACATAAATATGCATATTAAAAACAAAAAATGGTGGAATTGACTTAGGTATTAGTTTAAACACCCACCCCTTCCTAAAAATAGTGTATAATGACCAACAGAATTCTTATAATAAAAAATAAGCTGTACTAGCAACAATATTCTGTTTTTAAATTATTTACCATGGAACCAGGATGCAATAGTGTTACTATTTCTTTCATATCCAGCTCTTCTTGGCCTTTGCTCTTCCTTAAACCAGCGCAAGATGGAGTCACGGGATGTTGGCCTAGGTGGCCTCATCCATCCTGGGCTAATGAAAAAAAATGGTATTTTGTGTACATTGTGTTTTAATAGTCTAAATGTGAAATACTGTAAGTAATCCCAAGCAAATCCTTGTTTTGTGCATAGTGGGAAATTTCTATCCCTAAACCTATTCATTTTATAGAGACATATTCAAACCTTAACATAAATAGAACAGTGACGGGCCGTCATGGCCGTCACGGCCGTCACTGTTGGCCTAAAAATTATCTTAATCACAGACTGATATATTTAATCTATGAATACTTATTAAATAATTCCAAATGGTCTTTCTGCTTCCTTTCATAGCTTTTCCCCAGTTGCGCCACTTTGAGGTGTATTATATTATTAAAGCATTTAACCAATCGCATGTCAGCATAATTTGTTGCCATTATTAAATTATTTGCCCAAGGTCTTCAGAATCTGTTTTGCAGGCCCGGTAGTATTGCATAAATGTTAATTCAACCAGTTGCTTCAACCAGTCTGATTTTGAGTTTATGACTCCAAAGCATTCTGGCAGGCATACATTACGTAAGTGTATTCATGCCCTTTGACTGGATTGTCAATTTGGAGAACTTATCGCTTGGTTGAACATTTTCAGCGCATTAAAATTTATGCCAGAAAAATTACTCTACTTCCAGCAGAAGCTTCGGTGGCAATAGAAAAGGACTTCTTGATGAAACTTATTGAACTCAATTTGACGAAAAAAGAAAAATGGATTTTGTGTACAAATAATAAGGATTTAATGAGTTCATTCATCATCTTCCGCTTTATCCTCTATTAGGGTTGCGGTGGGGTTCCCCATGCCCATCCAGGGGAGAACGTTTCGGGCGCTGGGCAGAAACACGCAGGACAGGGTGCCAATCTATCGCTGGGCACACACTCACTCACACAGACACACTCTATATGGGGCAATTTGGAGAACTCAATTGATTTGATCCATGTTTTTGAACTGTGGGAGGAAACCGGAGAACCCGGAGGAAACTCCACCCAGATGGGGATTCGAACCGGCAATCCCTAGTGCTAAGAGGCGAACGTGCTAACCACTAAGCCCCCTAAATAATATTGTAATTTTATAAGTTTATTGCTGATGATCTCTCTGGGATACCTTTTCATATTGCATTTCTACATAATAAGATGTTTTTTTATGGCTATAAGGTAGTTATTGACATGTGGATTGATGTAGACATATCATTACTGAAGGCCTAGGTGTGAAATGCATGGACCGCCACTGAAATACTATTTACTATTTATTTATTATAACTTATATACTATAAATTATATACTATAAATTATATACTATATACATTATATAATATATACTATTTATATTTATTTACTATTAGATATATCTAAAATGACACACATATAAATACATATCTGCTTATAATGCAGTATTATTAGCATGATTTTACTCAGCTCTATTAAGGTGGAAGTATGTAGCTGTACCTCTCTGATGACTGTGCGGCTGGGTTGCTGTATCTGCGGTTCTGTTTTCTGCGACAGTGTACCGGGACAGAATCACTAACAACAGTAGCTTGTGGATGGTTTGTCCCGACTGGAAGAGCTGGTGAATTTTCGATGATGGCACTTTGGCGGCGAGTCTGACTTGGGCCGTTAAGGTGTGTCTTCTGGAAAAGTCCACTGAGACCAGCCACAAGGCCCTTTTCTATAGCTCGCAAAGACTGCCGTTTGTACTCATCTCTGGCACGACGCGCCTTACACTTCATCTCCTCATCAGCTGCTTTGGATCGGCGCACTGTGAAGCACAAAATGATTTGAATAGAAATCAGCTACTTCAAATTGAACTACCCCCCAAAAAATCCCTTTTCCACTTGACTCATTCACTTACATTGTTCCTGCCATTCTTTGTCATCCCGTTCACTCTTTTTTTCTTCTTGCTTTAAACAGATGAACAACTCTTTTGCTCGCCTTGCCTCAGTTTGCCGGATTTCTTCCTCACCCCTCTGTCTCTCTTCCTGCTTATATTTCTTGGAATCAAAATGAATTGATTCTTAACTTTTCATAACTTTGTACCCAGATAAGGCAGAGTAGCAAAATTTGATGAAATTTTCAGTTCATGTGTTAGATGATTAGTGAATGGGCCATAATGATTAACTTGGTGGATTGTGTAATTAGCACTGACATCATGCTTTTAACATCATACATCAAAGATCACGTCTATAGTTGTTGGCCTTGTCTTTTAAAGATTACCATTTTTAATCTGCCCTGTTGTCAAGTTTTAAATAATATAACCTAGTCACAAAAAAAATAGAAATGAAGGCTAATTGAACTCAATCACCATTGCAGGTTTGTAATTAAAGGCTTGAGTGAAGGCGAATAGATCCTGACACTAATACTTCTTAGTGGCAGTGTGTGTCAAATTAAACTAATAGGATTGGGAAAGGAATTCATGCACTGCCTGATTTTCTTTTGGCCACTGAAGTGTAATCGCTTTAAGAGGTGTAAAGTTTATTTGATTTGACATAACTTTAGACCTACCTTCAGCTCCTCCCGAATACGGTCCTCTTCTTCTTCCTCTTGCTTTGCTGCCTTTCTGTCATCTGTCTCCTCCTTCCATTTTCCGGCTACAAAACGTGCCTTTTCCTTTGCCATAGCATCTCGAAACTTTTTTTCGATTTCTGCCTCCCTCTCATGCCTTATAAAATTCATCAGAAGATGATTAGCATACCACCTTTCTGACTTTTTTAACTGCATCTGCATAATCTCACTTTCTGACTATAATCTCTACTGCTCTCACTTTCCTCCAAACTCACACCTGTCAGTGCTTATGCCTTTTCCCCCAATAAAATGTTCAATTACCCTGATTCTTGCTTAGAATGTGCATTTCCAGCTCATTACATCACTGTAATCTCCTGCCTCATTTTGTGATTTTATTATTTTTCTTATTCTCCCCCCTCTTTAGAAGCCCTTGTCACAATGCCTTTAGGCTCTCTCACCAGAGCTCTTGAGCCTCTTGCTGGGCCTGTTTCTTGGCTCTCTCCTCCATCAGTTCCTCCACTATGACGTCATATGGTTTGTCTTCTGGGGCTTCTCCCATCACCCACACCCATACCTCACCATCTGAACCCAGCAGCCACTGAATTCCTCTGCGGCCACCTGGTTGGAGAAAGTTTATTAAATATACAGGGCATTTCATGTGACGACAGTGAAAAAAGGTTTTTAAACAGTTTTATTGCTGTTTTGACATCCCTTTCTAATAATGTCATATTCAAGGCCTAATGTAGCAAACTTAAAAAAAGAGTGGAACTTTGTAAATCTGAATCCTTAAGTCAAAATCATTAGCCACGATTTGCATGGCTACCAATATTTTCAATTTTTGGGCCAGACAAAGGCCTGTAGATTTTAATTTTGCATATGCTGCAAGTGATTTCAACTATGCTGCAACTTGCCTGACATTCTGCAATGTGGGTGTTCACACTGCATGTAGAATGTAGCCTCAGGAGTTTTGTACATACCACAACGCAATTTAGCCTAGAATATTGCATTGGGAATGATCATGGCTTTACTGTCTCATGCCATGCTGTGCTCTGAAATTTTACTTGCACCTCACACCATTTATTAAACATTAAATGACTGAGCTAAAATCCAAAAAGATCAAACTTAAAAATCTAGCTAGCTTTATTGTGAACTAAAACAAAAAATGCAGCGGCTTATTGATTTAGGTTTGTGCAACAAATTATAGAATTGCTATATTGTTATGATTTGTTATGATTACATATTTGCCTTATATGGCTAATAAAGCCATTCTTTTTTCCAGAAGTATTAAGGAAAAAAGTCATAGTACACGTGCATATAATGTGCTATTTCAGTGTTTTTATATTAGTTGAGCCACTGAAAATGAGTATCCAATGGTAAAACTAGTGCTGATACATCTAAAGCTTCAAGCCAAAGCTTGCAGTTTACTGCTAGGACATTGTACACACATCCATTATGGGTATTGTTTTTACTGCACATGACTACCAGCTGGGTATTCAGATGTTCCTTTTAAAAAAATTTGGGGTTCCTTTTATGTTTTTATCCCCTCCCTTTTTTCCCTTAACCATGCTGGCTGTCGTGCACAGGGGCTGGGTAAGTACACTGCATCTTTCAGTCCCTTCAGCCATGTTGTCCCCACTGACTAAAAGAGTAGGTGTCATGCAGTAAACCACCATATGTGCTGGCCACCTTACTTGCTCCCCTCTCCTTGCAGTTCCCACAGGCGACAGTTCCTGCAGACGGCCGTTTAAGGGGCTAGAGTGGACAGGGGCCCCCCTCTAGTGTGGTTGATCCAGCTGCTAATGCAAGTAATTTTTACCCTATTTGCCTCTAAGGTAAAGTCTTTGTGTTTGTTCAGTAATAAAACAAAGTGTTAAACCTGACATAGTTTTATTTGCATATGTATCCATGTGTGCATTATAGATATTGTCATAGTCTAATTTTGGTATGTAGGATGTACACATGAGTTACAATATAAAAATATATTTTATAGTTTTACTTTGTTTAGTAAAAAATTTAAAGTATTATTTGTCTGCTGTGGTTGGTGGCTTGATGGTTAGCACGTTCGCCTCTCAGCGCTAGGGATTCCCAGTTCGAATCCCAATCCCAAATTGAGTGAGTGAGTGTGTGCCCAGCGATAGATTGGTGCCCTGTCCTGGGTGTATCTGCCCAGCGCCCGAAACTTTCTTCCAACCCCCCCCCCCACCCCCCACGCGACCCTAGTGGAGGATAAAGGATAAAGCAGAATATAATGGATGGATGGATGGATGGTTTTCTTACAGGGCATGGCTTGCTAGTACAAAAATGCAGGCATGCATAGAGTCTGACAAGAAGCACACTTGACCCCTACAAATAAAACATGCATCTATTGGTGCACTACTCTTACTGTGCAAGCTCAAAGACGTTTCCCTCAGAGAGATGTGCAACATACACAAAATAAATGAAATGCATGCATGCACTTGAGACCATCACCGCAACAGTGCTGCGCACACTGAATACCGCAAATAGAGGTTAAAAAAAAGCCTCTTGACACAAATATCACATTACACAGTTGTTGTGTGGATTGAACCACATGACAGTAACTACTCTAAATCCTTTTTATTCAAAAACAAGATGAAGAGAAAAAAGTAACAGTTTTTGGAAAATATAACACAAAATAAAATACCAGCAATACAAAACTAAAGCACCTATTAGAGTAGATGACATAGAGCTCAAACATAATTCCAAACCTTACTGTTACTACTACTTCCATCTTCACTTATTACCCAGCTAATAGGGATGGTCAGAGTGACAGCCTAGTTGAACTATAATTAATCAGATAATTAAAAAGTCTTATACTCGATGGCAGTCTATTTGGCCCTTGATGCATTGGCCCCTGTTGCAATAGAACTGCTTTTTCGCTTTCTATTAATTTAATCTATTTTAGAAAAAATTATTTTAAAACCTTTTTGTTATACATAATAGATTTTAACAACAGTTTCATTGGTGTTAGCTGTGATGTCACTCAGAGTATTTCTCAAATATTTATTTTAGGGTGAAATTTATTTTTCATACGAGAGTTGTTTCAGTGAAGCTTAGTTCTTTGTCATGCAGCTATACAAAATAACTCCTTGTTACTATAGAAACTATCTAAATAAAACCTAAGGTTTTATACAGCATATAGTTTTAGATTTCTCATGATAACCACTCTTTTGAAAGAGAGCAAAAACATGCTTTCTTTGAAAAGTTAAAACAGATACTGACTCTAAAGCTGGCAATATATTAAATAGCTCAACTTGATTTCCTGCTTCACTCTACATACATGAGCTACTGTCTTGAAGTTATAGACGCAGATGGTTATGACAACTGTATGTCCATAACAGATGGTTACTTCAGATTGTGTTAGAAGAATATAAGGATGCGGGGCTTCCTTAAGGCCAGTGAGTCGATTGTCTATTGATAAATCTTAAGTTCAAATGAATTCTCTGTATTTATTTAAAAGTGTTGCTATCCTTTTAATGAATGTATGGTTTAATCTTAGTTTTAACTCTGGTCTAAAATGCAACTAAAATTGCGAGTCAAACATAAAAAAAAAATTTCAGAACTATTAACATGTAAATGACAGTGCTGATACAAATTGCATGTTCAGTTGACTTACTCCTTTTGCAGATGGTGGAACTGGGGTCTTTGTGCTCTTTTTCATTCCAGCGACGCACCTGCTCCTCACGGATCTTATAAAAGAGAATTTGTTTCTGTTCTTCATTCAGTTCCCTAAGAAGCTCTGTCTCAATATACATCTCATGGAGAATCTGCTGCATCATTCTGCTGGCAGTCTAATGATTACACTGCTAATGCTTGTACTAGAGCTTTAACTCCTGTTTCCGAAGATTTTTAAATGTTGAGAAATCCCAGAGTATTCTTTATGTAATGAAAAGTAAAAGGTACATGTAACCTAAATGCTACATTCTTACCAGAGCTCTAGCTCTTCCTTACCCCTAGATTATGTTTTTCTTTAAATGTTATTTTGTATTATTTCTATTTTCCATTAATTTCCTCTAGTTCCTCCTTTACTCTCCAGTCTCTTTTTCCACTACTTTCTCATTTCCTCCAGTGATGCTGTTGGTACATTGTTCAGTCTCTGTTGAGGCTTTAATTTCACTCCTCCTCCTGCAATTCCTCTTTTCTCCCTTTTGTTTTTTCTGTCTTGCAGTGACCCTACAGCCAGGTTTCTGTGACACTAGGGTCTGTGTGCTGCAGTTAAATAATATGCCTTTAATGCAAGTTGGTAGAGAGACGTGGTGTCTTAAGACTAAAGTCATAGTCATATTTAAACATATTAATGTTTGTATTATAACACAAACGACCCTTTAATTTAACAGAGAGAGAGAGAGAGAGAGAATTAGTTCACACATGTTTGTGTGTAATATGACCTGTCTCTCCTCATTTCCATAGTGGAACTTTATCTTCACCTCTCATGTTGCTCTAACTGTGTAACAGATGGTGTAAACTTTGCTTCACTCTGCTCTCCAGGTAGCCTCTGGAGTCTGCATGACATCAGTCCCTTACATCTCATTGCAGCTTAAAGCATGCTTCAAACTTACATTAAGTGCATTCTAATTGTGGTTTTTATTGCCTGGTATTTGTTGATTTGTAATGAGGGAATTTATTTTGTTTAACCCTGAGATGCTCTTGTTTCCACTTTGCATTTTAATGACCACATGCCACTGTGCAGCAGACATTTATGCCTTCAAGCCTTGTAAGACCTGAAGACCTTACGATCTGATATTTGTCTTCTGGCCAAATAAAAAGATAGTTTATTTTCCATACTTCTTGATTGTGGTTAGTGTACTAGTTCATGTTCAAGTGCTGGAAAATACATGAAATAATTTAATATGGCTGTTATGTAGACATTTACTGCCAATACTTTTGTCTATATAGTGTATGTTTTATTTTTCTGAATGTAATGTCTCATGATAGCACTGAGCGATTTTTTTAAAATTTATTTATTAATGTGTTTATTTATGGATAAACTGGTTATATTTTTCTGGTCAAAAGTCAAGGTCACCTTACCTTATATTACTCACTACCCTTGAAGTGATATCTAGAAAGCATTGAGGTTTTAGAAAATTTTGCATGCACACTCTGGATACTTTTGATTAGGATGTTGAATGGAATTTATTACTATCACTATGACCATTCTTACATCTGTTTTTCTCAGTTTTGTGAATATGTGGGATGCCACATACATGAGATGCAAAAAAAAAAAAATACCTTCAGCAGATGTCAACTGTTACAGTATATACACATTTATATCTATATTTCTATTCTATCAGTAAGGGTCTTTTAAGAATTAATGAAAAAGTTATAATTTACACAAAATAGTTTTATGCTTAAATTTAAGCACCTTTGAAAAACTGACAGTAGTATAAATTTGAATTTTTTATTTTAGCTTGTGCCAATTTAATTCAATTAATGCACATTTTCTTGAACTATAGATCATCATACCACACAAAAATTACATACTCTCACAAATTGTAATAATAAAAAAAATTAATATCAGGCATTTATTTTTATCAAAAACAATTTATAACAATTTATGTGAGCAATTTATATCACATTTATTCATTTATATAAAAATTGCTTTTCAATTGCCTTAAGTGATCCAGTTTAAAACTGCGACTTAATATAAGCAAGATTTTTTTGATGTCATACACTTTACATAATATACTAAACTGTTGAAGGCTTCAAAAAAAATTGTGTACTTTTATAACTTTTTTGACAAAGTTTAGCAGAAGTAAAGGAAATGACATGAGAATTGGCACAACAATGAGGTTAAGGGAACAGGGTGTACATTGGGAAAACAGGGTAGGTAGGAAGAAGCAGATTCAGATATTGTCCTGTAGACCAGAGTAAGTCCCTTAAATTGAATGCGGGTTATTACTGAAAGTTAATAAAGAAAAATGAGTTCGCTTCAGTTGATTAAACACAAGATGAGCTGCCGAGTTCTGAATCAGCTGTAAAGGCCTGATTGTGCAAGCTGAGAGACTGACAAGCAATGGCATTACAGTAGTAGAGCCAGGTGTTGATAAGGGCTTAAACTAGCAGTTCAATAGCTTTTTCAGTCAAGAAAGGTCTGATGTTTCTGTTGTTGTAAAGTATGGATCTTCTGGAATGGGCAGATTTTGTGACTTATTCAGATAGTTTAAGCAGCGTGTCTATTGGGAAGCCAAGGTTACAGAGTGGTTAGGCTAGGGAGATTTTGGTGCCTCCGATTTGAAGGGTCAGTGTAGAAGTAGGAGTTCTGCTGTCTGGACAGAGGATAGACAGCAGATGGATGGATGGATGGATAGATGGATTTATGCCTATCCAAGATGAAGTTCAGTGTAGTAATGAAAGAATTAGGAATGAATAATGTGTAATACTGAATGGGTATGTGCATACAGTCATGGCCAAAAGTTTTGGGAATGATACAAATATTAAATTTTAAAGTTTTATAATGGCAATTTGCATATACTCCAGAATGTTATGAAAAGTGATCAGCTTAACAGCAATTAATTGCAAAGTCAATATTTGCCTAGAAAATGCCTAGCACTTTATCCCCCAAAACACATTTCAACTTCATTGTAGCCCTGCCTTAAAAGGACCAGCTAAAATCGTTTCAGTGATTGCTCCATTAACACAGGTGTGGATGTTGATGAGGACAGGGCTGGAGATCAATCTGTCATGATTAAGTAAGAATGACACCACTGGACTCTTTAAAAGGAGGCTGGGGCTTGGCATCATTGTTTCTCTTCTGTTAACCATGGTTATCTCTAAAGAAACACGTACAGTCATCATTACACTGCACAAAAATGTCCTAACAGGGAAGAGTATCGCAGCTAGAAAGATTGCACCTCAGTCAACAATCTATCGCATCATCAAGGACTTCAAGGAAAGAGGTTCCATTGTTGCCAAAAACGCTCCAAGTGTTTCAGCTGTGGAATTGGGCTACCAGCAGTGCAGAGCTTGCTCAGGAAGGGCAGCAGGCAGTACATCTGCACGCACTGTGAGGCGGAGACTCTTGGAGCAAGACCTGGTCTCAAGGAGGGCAGCAAAGAAGACACTTCTCTCCAGAAAAAACATCAAAGACAGACTGATATTCTGCAAAAGGTACAGGGAGTGGACTGCTGAGGACTGGGGTAAAGTCATTTTCTCTGATGAATCCCCTTTCAAAAGTAATAAAAACATCTGAAAAACACACATAAAAGCCAGAGGGCAGCAGATCACGTGAAAGTATAATATTTGTGTCATTCTCAAAACTTTTTGCCATGACTGTATATTGGTATGTAAAAGTGTCAACAGTAAAGTGTTCAGTAGTGCAGATAGTCCCTATTGTATGGACAAATTCCTATTGATCCTTCCCACCTACCCCAAACACTTGGTCAAACACTGATTTGAAACATTGTAACTCAAATGAATTTAGCATTTGTACATTCCTTAATATGTCTCCTATCACTTCTACAAGAAACATGCAGGAAGGCAGAGAGATTGAAAATAAAATTGGAAACAAATACGAGTTATTCAAATGTTTTTATTTTGAATACTGCTTGTAACAAACACTAAAATTCACCTAGCAGCGGTGCTGCTAGAGAAATTTTGCCAAGCTGTTGAGTCACACAGTATATTTCTGAATAATCAGAAAGTACTAGAAAGGGGAGTCACACAACATAATGATAGCATAGGTTCACATATTTTTGCCACTCACAGATGTACATGTGTATATATGATATGCACGGTGGCTTAGTGGTTAGCATGTTCGTCTCTCAGCACTAGGGATTCCCGGTTGGAATCCCCATCTGGGTGGAGTTTCCATGTTCTCCCAGCATCTGTGTGGGTTTCCTCCGGGTTCTCCGGTTTCCACCCAGAGTCCAAAAACATGGCTTAAGTCAATTGAGTTCTCCAAATAGCCTGATATAGAGTGTGTGTGTGAGTGAGTGTGTGCCCAGTGATAGATTGGCGCCCGATTGGTGTATCTGCCCGGCGCCCGAAATGTTCTCCCCTGGATGGGCATGGAGAACCCCACCGCGAAAGATAGGATAAAGCGGAAGATAATTAATGAATATATATATATATATATATATAATGTGTGTATATATGTACACAGAATATATATGTATAATATATTCATTATTTTCATAATAAATGCTGAACAGTTAATGGTCAAGTCTAATATTTATTTCTTATTTGCTTAATTTGGTTCTCTTTGTCTACTTCTGGCCTTGCGTGAAAATCTGAAGAAGTCCTGGATCAAATTTATGCAAAAATATAACAAATTCTAAGGGTTAACAACTTTCAAGCACCACTAAAGTATGTTGAGTTTTTAATGTTTTGTGACTACTGCTGACAGGTTGTCTGTGTGGTGTTTTTTAAGCTTTACTTTGAATAATTCATTAAACCAACTCCAAAATAAACACTAATTATCCAATTGATGTAGTAATCATGTCTAACAGTGAGACTCATTATCAAATGTAATTAATCTAAAACAAAAGCAAGTCAAGCCTTCCAAAGGCTACATTGTTTCACATAACTGGGTTAATTCATGGTGGGTGAATCTGAAGAGAGATCAAAACTAATTAAATAATTTTGCCTTCCCCACTGTGCAACATAGACAATAATGTGTTTATTTTCATTTCGACTTATTACGTCAATTAATTACAGTTTGCTTACCTCAGTTAAACTGATACCTGTTCCTAGTTTATGAATCAGATCAAAGTTATATAATAATAATGCATCAAATTTGGTAAAAAAAAATACAATCCAACAATCCAAAAAACTGTAAAATATTGTATGCATTGATGAGTGTTGAGGATAAGTTGATGGATGGATATAAAGACAGAAGAGAAACTGACCAAGAGAGAGTAGACAAAGAAATTTAAGTTCCGTGAACTGGTAATAAACTGTACCTTTATATGAAAATGTGAATCTGTCCTGTCAGACTGGTTACAAGTCTAGTGTTTTCATGGTGAAACTGTGAAAATAGACTTCAGCACCCATTGGAACTATAATTAAATAATAAATGAATTAATGAATGTTTCGGTAAGGCTGAATATGCTGTGCACTTCCTGTGAGTAGCCAAAGGTTGTTTGGTCAAGTCAAAAGCCAATACAACTGTCACAGTACTTTTGTGCCACCACTGGCCTTTAAAGCAAGAAGCATAAAAGGCTGACCCTGAACTGTGATTCTGTCATTTGCTTTATAAGTAGAGAAAAGCAAAAACATATTAATACTGTATTTTGCAATCTAAATGGTCAACGGTTGCATATTCCTTCAGGAGAAAATTAGCCAAAAAGATTATATGAAATAAAATAAAAGACATTGGTGACACAATGAGGATCCATACAACAAGCTATGTTTTGCTGTTTTAACCACAACCACCAGTCAGCACTTTTAAGTTTTGTAAGCAGCCAGTTGCAGCACTCCTACCTCATACCACATGCTTTTAAACAAATTACAGAATGACTTCAAAAAGCCCTAATTTTGCAGCACTACAAAGGTCACCTTATGTATTTTGCACTGTTGTGATGGATTCCACACTGACTACCTAAACACACACAGCCATTAGTTTTATTTGTTCTGTGCACAACGATGACGTACCCTAACCTTTACCATACCTCCTACTAGGCTAACTCTTATCTTAAAACATGTTTACAACTTAAAAATGTTGTTATTAGGGAACAAAGTTATGGCACAATATGAATTAACAGTACGTGTATGTGTGTGTATGCAGTAGTACAATATGATTATTTATTTTGTATATTATTATACAGGTAATATTAAAAGTTACATCATAAAGAAATATAATTTGGTTTTCTTTTTTGCTTTGGTAAATTTTTTAGGTTTTGTTATAAAACCCAGTATCATAATACAAGTAACTTGGCTGAAGCTTTTTTTTCATTCTTTTTGTTAAATATATCTGACGTTTGATTTTGTTTATACTTAATTAATATTAAAAATACTACAAATGTAGTAAAACTTATTCTATATTTTTTCATATATCACATACTCTATAAGTTTGTCACAGATATAAAGTTCTTTTATTTGTCTACACAAATATCTAGCATGTATCAGATTTTGCCTTATTTATGGGTATTAAATCACCCCATTTTACATAGTCGTATGTGTGCAGTTGATGATCCAGTTATAGGCAGGACAGACAGCCATTATATATATATATATATATATATATATATATATATATATATATATATATATATATATATATATATATATATATATATATATATATATATATATATATATATATTATGAAGACAATAAACTATGTCGGCAGCACGGTGACTTAGTGGTTAGCACGTTCGCCTCTCAGCGCTAGGGATTCCCGGTTCGAATTCCCATCTGGATGGAGTTTCCATGTTCTCCCTGTGTCCACGTGGGTTTCCTCCGGGTTCTCCGGTTTCCTCCCACAGTCCAAAAACATGGATCAAGTCAAATGAATTCTCAAAATTTCCCATATAGAGTGTGTTTGTGTGAGCGAGTGTGTGCCCAGCGATAGATTGGCGCCCTGTCCTGGGTCTATCTGCCCAGCGCCCGAAACGTTCTCCCCTGGATGGGCATGGGGAACCCCACCGCGACCCTAATAGAGGATAAAGCGGAAGATAATGAATGAATGAATGAATGAATAAACCATGTCTCACAATACCTAATGGACTTAAAAAGTCATTCTTAATAATTTTGCCTTTTCCCTTAAGTGAGCTCAAGTTCTGTAGTTATAAAATCAAAACTTATTAAAATATGTTTACAGTGACTAAAAGTGACTAAAGAAACATTTACTTTAAAAATGTTTTTTATGATATGATGCAACTGTTAATAAAATCCGTTCTAGATCTATTGGAATTAAGGATGGTAATTGTGCTCATCCTGTACAATAAAAAGTTACAATAGACCTATTTAAACATAATAAAATCTAATTTACAAGTTTCAACACACACATTAACTTTAGGCCAATAGCCAAAAAAAAAACTTATAGGCATCAAAAATTATCTATATATTTTGTGAGGTCATCACAAACTGTAAATCTGTGGGTTTCTTTTTTCATCAATAGGGACCTCATAAAATAACTATAATGTTTTAGACAGTGTCTTTTATTAGTTTTTAGGTTGCACAAAAAACAGCTGCACAAAATCTGCAGTTGTTGCAGAGGTGCATGGATGTCCTTCACCCCATCTTACTATCTTCCGCTTAATCCATTACTAGGGTCGTGGAGGGGTTCTCCATGCCCATCCAGTGGAGAATATTTTGGGTGCTGGGTTGATGAACCCAGGACAGGGTGCAAATCTATTGCTGGGCAAACACTTACTAACGCAGACACACACTTACTTTATATGGGGCAATTTAGTGCAGCCATTCACCTTAAATCAATGTTTTTGAACTAATTAATTTTGGACTAGTTTTGGCCCCACAGACAAGAACTAATTCAAGGAAAAGAAAAAATGTATTCATTTAAAAATATCATTGTTAAACTCTAAACAACCAATACATAAAGAAATGGAATTAATATGATGCATTACAAAGCTGTAATGACAATGGTAGTATGTTCAGTATGGCATTCTGGTTGTAGTGTTGTCCTATTAGTGACAGGGACAGTGCAATGTTACCCATTAACTACCCGAAAGCCGAAAGGCAGGTGACAGATCCTCACTTTCCTACCAGCAGTGCATGTTTAGCAACCCTGGAGGTCGAGTTTCATCGCCACCAGGCATGAATTTTGATGTTAAGTGGTGGCAAAAAGGAGTAAAGTCTGTGCTCTGTTCTGCTTAAAAATCCCTGAAAGCCTACCATGAGTGCCATCAACAAGTCCTGCCCCAAGTAACATACTGAACAGGATTTTTGTTGGCCAGAATGTTTTGCATTTTGTGCTTTTCCATGCTGGCCTGCAGTGCCTCCTTGGAACCATCTCCAGGATATAAACAACTTTATTGTTTCCCATACTGCATTATTCCGCACACCTGGCCATATGATTAACATGGTGGAGTCTGTGCCGCACTACAGTGCCAGGCTGACCTACACTCTGATCTCATAGGTAGCCTATTTGGAGTCATGAGCCACAGCATTTAGTGTAGAAACTATCCCAAGCTGCCTTGCTATTAAAGGGTGGCTTTTTTAGCTATATCCTGCTTCACATGCTAAGTAGTCTGCTGCAAGTTTTTAGCAGTGTGCCTGCTAAAGCAAGTGTAGTGTTGGCTTTTTAACTTTGATTTGCTGCAACAAACTTGGTAAGCATGCAAGATGCTTCTGCATCTAAAAAATGTGTAGGCATCAGTCTTACAAGGCATGTCACTGTTAACTTGCATATTGGCTCAAAAGCTTCATTAACACCACCTCAGCGTCTTTACATATGATCTGCATCTTGGAGCAGGACTTTAAATAAATATTCCTTAAATGCCAGGGTGAGCTACAATCCAATCTCCTTGGCAGTCCATCTGAGGTGATAAGCCATTGTGTTGAGTTGACTGTGAAAGCATACTCATGTCACCCTGTCATTGAAGTTTGTATCAGTAGCATCTTCTTTCCTGTTCCAAGCTGTCTGCTGCCAGATAACAGTACCATCTCTGTTGGAGATAAAGGAGATGTCCTGCTTATTACTTGGCTCCATGTGGGGCCTCTGCCATCTTCTTGCTTATTCTTCTCCAGAGCTTGGTCCAGTTCACTGAGGGTTCTTTCCAGCTCTTTGGTCCTAAATCTTGCATCCTTTTCTGTGACTGTAGCAATAGTCATTCCGGTAGCAGAGAAGTTGTTGAGTCACAGTTATAAAAAAAAGAAGTGTAAAAGTTCTTCAGAACAAATGACAAATGAAAATATTTTAAAACCAACCTGAACAGTTTTAAGTACACTTGCTCACATTGGTTACATTAGTTGTTAACTAACAACATTAGTTGTTAGCATATGACTGGAGCAGTCTAGCATTGTTTGGGTCCTTTGACAAATTATGGAATGTAGTTTCATAACTAGATGCCTTTGTAAAAATGTCCTGATAGCCAAAACATTTGTGCTATTGCAAAATATAGAAATTTATAGCTGATGTTTACAGCTAATACCAGTAAGCCAATATAATGAAAAATGTGTATAGTCTTAACAGATTTAGGTACTTTTGAATAAATTTAATGTATCTTCAATGTTTGATATATAAATGTTATTTCACATAGACATATATCAGACACTAATTGGTACAACGGAAAGATTAGTGAAAAAAAGATTTTAGCTGCTGTCTTGATGAGCTCTGTTGACTTCCTAAATACTGGAATGTCATTCAGGTTTAGATGGTCTTCAGAATGTTTCTTCCACTGTTCCACATCTGACCACATTTTGAGGTCAGAATATATTTATTTCTGCCAGGGATAACTTGGTTGTTGGGCAACCCTGACTGCATTCTGAAATCCAAAATTCCAAATAGTTTGCCAGAACCTCTTTTAGACCAAATATATGACCTTCTTGAACTATTCTCATACATGAGTTTTAATTTCTACAACTGCATTTGCTTCAGTCCATTTGCCTTGTTGGATTTTAAAGCCAATTTTCTTAAGTTAACTAAGGCCATAAACCTTTGTTTTTTTAGTCTGACCGCTTCTCTCACAGATGGCATCCATAATTTGGTTCTTGGGTTGCAGCCATGACAGGCATTGATGACCGTCTGGCCACACCTCAAAATTACACATTACAGTAGAGGCTTTAAACAGTATTCAACCAGACTCCTTGGCTTCTATTTTACTCAAAATTAAAACTCTAGATTTTAAAATAGCATTTCTGAAAGCCACCAGATTCCTTTAAAACTCAGATTTGGCATTCATATTGGTTGTTTTTTGTACATGGTCAGTGGATTTCTCAGAATGCTCTGAAAATATATGAATTAATTTTACCACACATTTTTGCTGATTCAAATCCTTTTGTGGGGAATTTGTCTTTACCGTATCAGACATGTTTCCCATTAGCTTGTAAAAGTGTTCCTAACAAGAATTTAACATGCTGTTGTACACATTTTCATGGCCTATTGTCACCACTTTCCTACTACGCTTGCCATTAAACCATCACTATTACATCATTGGCCTTGCAGAGCACAATGATTTTGCTGCCAAAATGTAATTATATTAAGTATTATGGGTAATACCGGATTTTTTTTCACTGAGGTTAATGAGATTGAACTTTGTTTTTAAATAATTTGATTTTACAGTATGGCCTCTTACCAGTTAATAATATTTTCATTTTCCAAAGAAAAGTTAGTGTTAATGTTACCAAAATCAATTTGTGGGATATGTTGCTTCTTTGATAATTTGAGGTGATTTGATAAAGGCTGTAAATTTCTTGGAGGTCAGCTTTTGAAGTATCACTGCCACAGATCATGCAGTTTCTTGTGATTAAGTTTTGCAGCTGCATAAATAAGATGACCTGCAAAATAAGATACAAAAGTCCAAATAAATGGGAGTTGAAATACTAGACCGACAACACAGGTCTCTACAGAATTCTACCATCACAGCTTCATCCATTTGGCTGATTCTTGCACCTTCTCTTTAGTGAGTGTAGCCTCAACCAAGGACTGGTTTGCTTTTACATGGCATCAGAAAATCAGCTATACTGTCCTCCAACTATTTTTTTAGCCTGGTTCATCCAGGGTTAATTCACATAAACGCCTTAAATGCACTTAAGTGAGTCCAAATAGGAAACCCAGAGCTTTTTCATAAATTGCAACCTACACACTGTGTCCTTAACACAGTCATGGTTTTTGACTATATGGGGCAATTTGGAGAACTCAATTGACTTGATCCATGTTTTTGGACTGTGGAAGGAAACCGGAGAACCCGGAGGAAACCCACGTAGAGACGGGAAGAACATGGAAACTCCACCCAGATGGGGAATTAAACAGGGAATCCCTAGCGCTGAGAGGCAAATGTGCTAGCCACTAAGCCACTGTGCCACCCCTATTATCATCATCTTTATTATTATTAATATTATTATTATTATAGATATTGTATTTTGTGGCATTGAAGTGTTGCTGCAGTAATCTGTTATGAATGTTTCCTTCCTTTTGATCAAGAAGTCATCGGATCAGCAATACCATTCTCTACAATCCTGCCCTGGACAATCCGCTTAAAAATGATTCATAAAAGAAAATGAGCTGCAAGATGCAGATAAACTGACATATATATTTTTATGGCCAGCTGCACTTTAGCTTTATGCTAGATGATGTATTTAGTTTTTTAATGCTTTTACTAATAATTTAATCAAAGAACATCTTATGCGACTGCAGACATTTTCACAGACTTGCTTACTGGTAATACAATATTAAACCTAGCACAGCCTATTATATGCTTATTCCTGAAATATTTTTTAATGTCCTCGAAACGGTTAATTAATGCTATAAAAACATTCTTCACTAAAGGTTAAACCTCTACTTACTCAAGCTGGTATAAATATACAGTACAGTATATCAATTGTATAAAACGAAGATATTGGGACACCTAGACACTACACTCACAGAACCTTATCTGACATTCCTGAAATTTTGAATAATGCAGTCAATGTATAAACTGGGTATGTCATGAAAAATTGTTTACACATTTTTGACAAAAACACCCCCCCCCAAAAAAAAAACAACAAAAAAACAACAACACTGCAACATACACTGCAACATACAACCATTCTGTCCATCACTAGTAGTTTCTGACTTGTAAACTTGATGGTCACTTGAGGGTCAGAATAGTGAGCGCACAGAATGAGCCAGTCTACATTGTACTGAAATGTATTTAAAATTTGGAGGGGACTAATTTAGGATTGAAATTTCGTTGAAGTGCTCAATATAGGTATAGATCTAATATCTAATGAGAGCAGATATAAATGAAAAAGGTAAGACTGTGGCAGAATTAGGAAGAATGTGGTTACACTATTGTTGAAAATGTGAAAATACAGTACAAAGTATTTTCTTCATGATATATTAAAGCAATATGGCACAAAAGGGTCTGTATTATTGTGAAAAAATCACAGGAAAGAGGTGTTGTTAGGCATGACACAAAAAGAAGTGTTGTTGCATTCTATCCCATGATTTATTCACAATAATTCAAAACTACGAGTGTCTTATTTCTTTTATACAACATTTGCAAAAACTTAATTATGAAAAAATAAGATTTCATAAATGAGTTTATATAAAACAAAATCTTTAATAAACTGGTCTTCCATGATGTGATCTAGCCAGATCTTTTAAAAAATAATGTTGATTGCTGAGTAACAGGATACCGGCTTAGGCTCGCTGTTAGTATTAATTTGTTTTTCTTTTAATGGTACATTATTTAAGTAATATATAGTATATAATGCTATGATGCGAATGTGATGCGATCCTGACTCGACAAACTCATCAGCCAATCAGATTTAATTTTTATTTTTAACTTGTTTTACCTGTTGTGTGTGTATATATATATATTAGTGAACTGAAACCTAGAGAAAAATAAGCATCAGTGGGCCTGGTGTGACTTAAGAAGTGGCAGACCATAACAGATCTTTTGTGATCAGTTAAGACAAGACAGAGATGTAAGGCTCCCTCTAAATAGCGCCACCGCTCCAAGTTTTATTGCTAGTAAGCAAAGTTACATAATATGATTTATGGTTTATGTAGCTTGATATCCTGCCAACAAGGACAATTTTGAAGGTGATTTTGAACAAACTGTAAATTTATAACTCTGAATGTATAAAATAAACCTTGAAATCAAAACGTGACCCCTACTTCCAGATTACTCACTTTCCCTGAGTGAATATAAATGCAGGTTTTATTCAAATCCTTAAGTTAAAAAGTTCTAGAACATAAGGTTTTGTGACGGATAAAAAATAATAACTAAATATTACACTTTATCTGAATTAAATGCTATTAGTTTGGATGCCTGAAGATGCAATAAATATTGTGACTTTGACTTTTTGCAAGGCAGACACCCTATCACATCAGAACACTCCAGTGTTCTGTTTTACTGCAGTAGAATTTCAGACCCATCTGAAAATGTAACCATACTGAAAATGTAAATGTACTGAAATGTAAACTAGCACTATTTTGAGGAGAGATTTGAGATGACAAGCAGATCTGTGAAGAGCTATGGGGGTCAGCCAGTTAATGCAGTACATTAAACATGCAGCACCATTTCACAGAGACATAGAAGCTTATTTCAGGTGACAGATACAGTACATCTTACTTCCTTTTCTTGCCCTCATTGTGTCTGTACTCACACTGTTCTCTGGTTGCACTGTGCTCATTTTGGACCAGCCTGTGGTGTGGCAGCCTTCATAATGTTCTGGTCACAGTTAGTCTATTATTGCCAGTAGTCAGCTTGGGGAATAATTCTGCCTATATCAATAATAATTGCCATGCTGGAAATGGATGTAAAAATTGAGCAGAGGTAGTACTTCCAATCTTCCAGGAATTACAATATTCTGATGTTGTAATCGGTCTTCTGCCAGAGTAATTCACATGGTTTACAAAGAAACTATTTCAGATGCTATTTAAATTAAAATGCTATTTAGAATTTTAGTTCAAGCACCTGGAACAACTGGCAGTGATATTTGACCAGACCAGGGACTAGTACATTTTCCTAAAGCAAAAACAGTTAAAATCCTAAATCAGGAATTAGATGTGAGAAAGTCTAAATGATGGTATCTATTTAATATTTTCTAGACTCAAACTTTCTTTACACTACAGAAAAAAAGATTGAAAAGATCTTGGTTTTGGTAATTGTGCACTTAAAATAACCTATAATTACATTTACATTTATTTGAGCAATTTGTTTTGAATTTAAGTGTCTGCTAAATGAATACATGTAAATGTAATTTTAGGTTATTTTAATTGCAAGTTTTTTTTTTTTCAGTTGAGCTATAGTATTATCATGAGCATTTGCAAAATCTGTTTTCAGTGCCAAGATGTTCCTCAACCTTTTTTAGCAAGAGCTTTTAAAACAGATGTGTCATGAGCTGTATCTTAAAAATACTGAATGTCTCTTTTTTATATTAAATAAAATTTGCGGCATTAACATATATGTGATTGTGATGCACAATAACTACTATGTAAATATTTAAAAGGCTCGTAAACCTTTTAGAACTTTTCTATATTTCTGCATTAATTTAACCCAAAATTTTATATTTAAAATAAAAAGAAACTCTTCATGCCAGGGTTGAGCAATTAAGAATAGTATGGTTTTGTCATATAAACTAATTGAATAATACAAATGTCATCTATTGCTTCAATTAGTTTTTAAGCAAACAAATACACTGCATTACACTACACATCAGTAGGCTGAAGTTAAATTAACATCTTATTCATTTTTAAACCAAGTAGTTTATTTTAGATTTGTTTTGTTGGTTTAATAAGTGCATTTTAATAATTGTTTATAAAATAATTAATATTATATATGATATTCAATTAAAATAAAAAAAAACTTTTCTGCAATGTGTCACTAAGGTTTCTATGAGTCTACATCTCTGAACTGGTATAATGCAACCCTTTGAAAGTGTTTGTAATTTTTATCTTGGGGTAGCTACATTAAATATATAACTGTGCACATTACAATCTACATATTTACAGTGGTGCTCAAAAGTAAGTGGACTGCTTCTACGGTTTTGCATAATCTAAGAGATATTTAAAAAGTACAAAATAACACAAAACATGTTTATTTATTTAGAAAAATAACAGATATATACTAGTGGCAAAAGTTGGCTGGATTAAGTTTGTGAGTTATTGGTCCATTGCAAACATTTTTATTATTTTCTGATTATTTGGTGAATTATTTGTAAGCATAGGGCCTTTGTCTTACTGTATGATCTATTTTCTTTTAAGCTTTAATTTATAGACATTTTTTCCTGATAGTTTGCTTTATAGTGCTTTAATAAAATTATAATTCATTGTTCTATCAATGATTTCAGTTATTCTAGCCCAGATGATACATTTTGACACTAACCCTGCAAACAGAACCTTTTGCTTTACCCTAACCCACCTCAGACGAGGTCTGTTTGATATCTTCTAGAAAGGCACATATCTCTGCCCCTTGTCTCTGACTTATGAGAACAGCACATTACTATTTAATTTGCTAAAAGAAAGTGAAAGAATGTGGTCAAAGAATCTATAACAGTCTCTACTCACTACTTTTTCCAGGAAGGTTTCTGTTGTTAAATGCTTGTTTTCCATCTCACCGCTTAATTTTCTACTAGGTTTCCTTAAATCTATGTTTTTGGACTGAAAAAAAAACAGCTGACAAGTAATATAAGTAATTATGGGTTTTAGTATGGTCTGTGTTGTGCATTCTGAAAAGTGGAGCTGCTTTTGTATTCTTGTGTTTTGTAACAGTGACCAGTGGTTTTTGCTTCTACCTGACTGCATTAACGATAGTCATAAGTAAATATACAGTCCCCAACAAATGGGTAAAAAAAAGATGGTGATTTAAGTAATTGTTCCACTATAAGGTATAAAGGATAAAAATTACATTTGGATTGTAGTTTGGGTTGTAAAACAACAATATATTACAGAATGTACTACACCATTACAATGGTGACTGTTTAACACAAGGTAAATACACCAGATAAATTGCATGCCTATTGCTTAACAACCAATTCAAACTTTGAAATGACTAGGAATATATATTTTTTACTGAAACTATATTTTATTTTTTGCTAATTGCTTATTTCTGTTTCCTTCTGTACAGATGTGCCACTGCTTGGCTCTGCAATCAAACAGCTGTTTCCTTTCTTGTAAATCAGTTGGCCTGGCTGGCATAACTGTGGCATTTCTAAAAATGGCACTGATGGATAGTTCCAAAAAGGTGATAGAACCAAATCTGTATGAAGTGCAACACGGTCACACACACACTGTACATTGTTGCATTTGCCAACTCAACTTCTGATTTCACTACAGGACCATGTACAGCTTATGTCAATTGTAAAACTACTTTCGAGCTTGTGATAATGTCATAATAAGAAAACTGCTGAAATGCTGAAATAGGACATTTATATTTATATAAAAAAATATATATAAAAATAAAATAAAAATTTAATAAAAATTTATATATATATATATATATAAAAAAAAAAAAACTTCAACAAATAAAAATGCATCAAATTATTCAGAAGGACACATTAACTAAATAGGATGAGTAATAATAGCATGAAATAAAAAAATTGATGTGTACAATCTGGCAAACACAATACATTGATTATTGGGAATAATTTCATTATCAAAATCTGATGCCACTGTATCAGTTAATAAGATGAACTTCCTGCCATTCTAGTTGTCCATCAGATGGTCAGTAGAATAATTGTACATGTTGGTAAACATGACATTTGCATAAAGCAATCAAATCTATTGAAGGTGAACATTTTGTTGCACTTGAGAAGCAAAAAGTATCAGCAGACTATTTCTAATATAGCCCTTGCTTTATCTCTGAATACATGGCTTAATAAGAACTATATCCTTCAAGGACTGAGTTATATAGAAATTTTATTATGGTTTTGGGGATTGAGAGTGTTTTTTCTAGACTGTTCTGTGAAAAAAAAATTGCTATTCAATGAAAAGAAATAAAATGAAAATAGAGATCTCTTAAATATAATACAATTTCAAAACAAATATATCAGCAATTACCCGAGTGGTGTGTGTGTGTGTGTATGTATATATTTGACAGATCTTTTCTGTCAAAATCAATTTTAATGTTCCTCACTGGAGACTTTGGATTATCCATTTTGAAAAGCCCAGATAATTTGTACATTTTATCATGTTACTAAATATTTTTGAAATGATTTAACATTTACTGTATCTAGCCAAATTCAACAACATGGTCATACTTAAGATTTGGTCATATCACATGGGCAAAACATGGATTACTACAGTATTCTTTTCACCAACAATAACTGTGTTGGTGGTGTCTCAATTCAAATCAACTTCAGTTATTCAGTCTGGTTTTTAAGCCCATCACAGCACCAAAACAGCACAACAAAGTTTTCGATGATATTAACTTCACTCAGAATTTTCTCATACACAAATCTTATTGTTCCCATTAAGTGTTTCCTCTACTAAGTAAAAGTAAAGTTAACGCTTAACTTTTAGCTTCATCATGGGACCAAAAAGAGCCAGCAGCTTATCAAATAAAATGACCAGAAACACAATCAAGTTGAAGAAGGAAATAATTTCAAAATATGACTGTCACTAAGATTGATGAAAGTGGGATTGATGAGACATATGTTGTGAGACCAAGAAAAAAGATTTGCAATATAAATAAAATTTAAGCTCTACTGAGATAAAGCTTTAGTTATTATTCATGTCACAACAGAAAAGCAAATTTGTATATCCTATTTCAGCCCCACTCGAAAAATAACATCTCACTTATTCCAGCTGCACAAAGTTGCTAGTAAGCTAAATTCAAATGTGTAGTCTGATGTAGACCATGCTCCTTGATAGTCTGCATTGGACTATGCACTCAAATTTTGTACATTATACATATATTTGCACATACCAATAAATTAATATACCGGTAGCACAGTAACTGGCATTATGCTTAATGTGTAAAATAATAAAAACAACCTTTTGGGCATCAGGAGCAAAGGGGCAAGAGTTCAGGACCAGAAAAGCCAAAAAGGTCTTAAAGTTATTCGGATTTCCATTATCGCTCTGGTTCCACTGTTGAGAGTATTGAAGGAGATGGGGAGATAGTTGAAGTTCACTTCCCTTAAAAGCACCAGTTGTTCCAGAAGAGGTGAGACTTTTCAGAAGCATACTGACAGCAGACAGACGAACAAATTCGTGTTCCAGCAAAGCATAAAAAAAATTCTCAAATAATTCATCTCTATCTCCATACGTATATGGTAAAGAAATTTTGCACTCAGTTTTTTTTATGGCAGTAAAGTTGTATATGATGCTATTCATATTAGTTTGCAGAAGCAAAGTCAGATTAGTGGAAAACAACCCTGGCAAAACCTGGAGCAAAACAACAAGCAGGCCAACAAGCCATGAGGTAAGAGTTATAGATTAAACTTTGGGGAAGGCAGAGAAGGAGAACACGTATAGTCTATGACAGTTACAACTGGAAAAATGCTGTTGTAGCAGTATCGCCAATGTGCTTGCTGAAAAAGAGATCTGAATCAGTTGTGACACTTTAATTATTTACAGACAAATTGGGTCTAAACAAAGAGTCATCAAAATTCAAAGGTTTTAGAGACATTGTTTTCATGTTCTAAGATCCATCTACAAATACCTACAGTATTTTGTATTAGTTTAGCAAGAAGAATTTACTTGACATCCACATTTTGATCTCTTAAATGCTTACTCCTCAAGCTTACTGATTGATTAAAGTTCAATGGGGATTATGTGAAATACACAGCTTGGTGTCATATGCATAGAAATGCAAACTAATTCCATGTTTGTTAATTATTAATTCCAAATGGAATCGTGCATAGTTCAAAACAAAAGAAGTAATTTATGCAACATATACCTGTACTTCAAAATGAACTTGCATGGAATATAAACAATCCAAGTAAATAAATAGGCATTTAGCACCAACTTTGGACAATGTAGCCCATATTAAACCACAACAATTAAATAATGACTATAATTTTTTTAATGATAGAATTAAAAACATCTAAATCTTTTCGTCTCATTGCACTCGGAAATCAAAGCAGAGTGAAAATAAGCAAGTCTAGCCTATTTCAGGCTATTCATTGGTCTTGAATTGCAATAAATAACCTAAAAAATGTAGGTGTTCTAAAAATTGACAGATTGTGTATAGGATGTAGTGCAGGATTATTTGACTGCTGGTGGTCTAGGTCTAGAAAACACAAAAGGGTTTTTTCAACCAAATTTTGTTATATTGTAATATTATTTAGAGAAATTCAATTTCTTAGCTTAAATATGTTATTTACTTTGTAATTTTTTTTACAAAGGAGTAAGCAAACATTTATTGTAAACTATAACCAAGTTCTGTTATCTATGTACTCTAAAACATTGTTGCGGCAAAGGAAGTAATTATTTTTATTTTTTGAAATACTGGACTTCGGAAATTTGTGGCACTGTTTTCTTGATCAAAGCTTGGGTGAAGCGGCCCGGGAAAAATAGCAGTCATAGAGCTCCATGTTTAGTTATTAATGCTCCATTAGATTAGCTGGATGATTCTTTCAGTTCGCCTCATGCTGTACTCATTTGTGAAAGGCTTAACCTGATTGGAGACATCAACGACACCATGCTTTAATCTTTCTGCTGATTAATTTCACTGGAAAACATTCTTACCTGTTAAATAAATTGGCTTGTTAAGAAACTTTAAAAAAAAAATAGCTGATACAAAATAATGAGTGTGGGCTCAATTAGAGAAGCTGCTTTTGAGGTTGATAAACAAGTAAATGATTAAATCCGCTGACTGTCTGCTGTGGTGAGGCAGTTGTGAGAGCTTGTGAGAACTATCTGACTTCATGGCTCTATGTTACCATGGAGACAGCCCTGGTTATCCTCCTAGCAGCACGATTTGTAGATTTGTGCGAGTGATAGCAGTAGTTATCTGTCTGGCATGCATAGAGTGGGAACGAGGAAATAAACCTTTGACCACTTTGTTATACCCACCGGCATGTGCAAACATTCTCTGATCAAATTCACAAGGTGACATAAAGATTTTATTCATTAAGCACCAAACTCACTTCCTTACGTCCACAGGCATAACAGAGAAAAGACAGAATTGTCAGACGATGGCAGAGCTGTGCAAAATGAAAACTTTTCTTATCATATTCTGAATCTTTATTTTTGTTGTATGTCAAATATATTTATATATTCCATATATATGACATACATATAGTTTTGACATCTGTTATATTTTCTTTTTCTTTTTACAATAAACAACATAGACACACTATTTGGTTTCTAAGTAGAAGCATTTGTTAAATAGTGGCATATAAATCATTTTTTAAATCTTCAAAGCCTCTTTAAGTCAACATCCCAATGACAGTCATGGTATCATTTCATAATTTATTCACATTCTGTTTAAGTGAATTTTGTCACGTCATGTTCTCT
>JAFMOD010000271.1:5521667-5585133 GCA_019802435.1 Corydoras maculifer
TATAGTTTTGACATCTGTTATATTTTCTTTTTCTTTTTACAATAAACAACATAGACACACTATTTGGTTTCTAAGTAGAAGCATTTGTTAAATAGTGGCATATAAATCATTTTTTAAATCTTCAAAGCCTCTTTAAGTCAACATCCCAATGACAGTCATGGTATCATTTCATAATTTATTCACATTCTGTTTAAGTGAATTTTGTCACGTCATGTTCTCTTTGTTATCCACCCTTGAGTTTATTGAAAGAGTGGCTCTTGTCAGTGAGGAGAGTGAGGGAGTGTATCATTTGAGGGGCTCACTCTGTCTAAATCCACAATTGTGTTTAGGTGAAAGAATTCCAGTTTTTCTTTTTCATACAATCAGCTTTGAAGACTCAACACACTTTTAAGATCAGTAGGCCACTGCCAGTCCTTCTCTCTTCTGATGAGTGAAGTGTGAAAAACAGTCCCATGCATGTCTTTTTCTCTAGGAGTAGGCTGTCCATATCGATGCTCATGTCTTCCTGTTGATTTGGACAGATTAGAGGAACAGATCATGAAATGCTCTTCTGATTCTGGTAGAGTTACAGAGCCTACTGTGTTTGCCCCTGTGGACTCTGTAGGTGGTCCCAAGGCTGTTGTGTACATAACAAGGCTTCTGTGCTTGCTCTGTATTCCCACAGTAGACTCAGAGCAAGTGTGTGCATGGGATTCCTGTGATGGTGTGGGGCTTGACACAGATTGGCTGGAATTCAACAAAGACTCAGCTTCAGTTGAAGGGTTAATCAGAGTGTAACTAGCAGAAGTTGAACTTTTAGATGTGAGCACAGTGCTGTCCTCATCTTTAGCCTGATTCTCCAGGCTTGGTGACTGGACAGAGGGAATGATGGGAACAGAGCAGGAGCGGTGGGAGGGAGGAGGAAATGCAGTTGCTTGGTCCAGACGAGTACAAGGAACATCAGCAAGGGCCAGTTTTCCTCTGGAATGGGCTAATGCCAGATTTTGCATATTTAAACAGCTGTGATGATTGCCATCATTTTGAGACTGGCACCTATACATAAAAAATAAGGTACAACTGAAATGATAACTCTGTACAATTATGCATTCATGTGTATTTTCTCATCCTATATATTGTAGCTTCACATTTATAAAAAATAAAAACACTGAGGATACATTGTGCCGAATTTTATTCCCAAATCATCCCAGCAGTAGGAAAATGACAACAAGGTAGTAGGGAAATAAAATTCTCTGTGTAATTGTTCATAATCCTTCACTAGGGCTTCCTGCTTCTGACAGCATTTTTGTTAACTTGGAACTCTCTCTCGCTTGATGCAGCCTTATCAGAGATTTACACTGTTAATATCAAAGCTTGTTTGTCCCTGACCCAAGCCTATGAACTGTTGAATACTCCTGCTGACTACTTCATTTTACTGATGGCTTTTAATCTGCATGCACAAGCTCCTTATCAAACCCAGAACACCTTTTCCAATGACAAGTAGAAGAACCCAGATATAGCAGAGCTCTAAACTGGGACAGTTCCCTCGAAAAATGTACACGGATCCTGAGATGTGCCCAAAAGACCAAAGCAGGTTATTCAAAGTTGGCGTTGAGTAAAATCCCAGAGATGGCTGCATGCTTTTTATCTGTCAGAGCAGCAAAAGTGCAGGCCCCTGGCCCAATTACCCACCCGTCTCAACTACAGCCATCCAAAGACAGCATTAGAGGAGTGGTAAAGGAAAAAAAAAACCCAGAGTATAACTATGAGAAATGTCAGTTACAGAAATCTTCCCATAGATTATATATTTGACGTAGTTAGTCGCCTAGACATTATCATAGTGCTTTACTATTTGGTGTCAAAATCATACTATTAAATTAAGACATAAAAAAAGAACGCTGATGTATAAAATATCTTTTCAAACATGAATTTAATTTCACACATGCATGAAATTGTTGAATGAAATAAAACTGTTTTTAAGACTTATATAAAATATCATATGCTTATTTATGTCAGTTTCTGATGATTGTTGTCTTGTTCTCTTTTTCTATCCCTCCTTCTATCTAAACCCAAGTTCCTGGAGACCGGAGGGTGTCTCCATGGCAACAGCGGAGAGGTTTGGGGGTGATATTGATGTTTTAAGGCCGTTAAGTCTAGAAATAGGTCAGTGCAAGCCTGACTGACTCTCATCGGCCCTAAACACAAATTGTTATAGGCTCAACATTAGATAAGCTTATCAATTAATTAAGAGCAACAGTATAATCTAGCAGCCAAAGTAACAGTAATATTTTTTTTTACTGGCAGTTGTTCTTTTGTTGAAAGGTTGAAAGAGTAATTGACACACACACACACACACACACACACACACACACACACACACACACACACACACACACACACACACATATATATATATATATATATATATATATATATAAATGNCACACACACATATATATATATATATATATATATATATATATATATATATATATATATATATATGTGTGTGTGTGTATAGATAGATAGATAGAGAGAGAGAGAGCAAGGAAAGTATTTTAACTTAATTAGAGGTGTTTAAAAAGATGTTCAAATACTTATTTGCAACAGTAACACACAAATAATTTAAAACTCATAAATTGTGATTTAAAGATTATGTCTCTCATGGTGGACATGCACTTAAGATGAAAATTTCAGACCCCTCCATGGTTTCTAAGTGAGAGAACTTGCAAAGTAGCAGGGTTTCAAATACTTATTTTCCTCACTGTATAAACAATGAACCAAATAAATAAAACAATTGTGTACACACTTCAGGAAAAAAAAAACAAAAGGAAAAGGAATTCTTTACTTGTTTTACAATGTGGTTTGTGTGTATGTGTAGAGATATCTTGCTATCATTGTACTGCTATTAAAATTTAAATGTATAAAAATGTTGTGAAAGGATATTTCACTATTTGCTCCATGCCCTAAACATTTTTGTGTGTGTCTGTGTATGTCAACAAAAAAATCAGCAGTGACTATCTTATTAAAATGCCTTAAGAAAATTCCGTACTTCCAGACTGTCAAGTTTAAGGATATTAATTATGGAAATGGGTCAAATAAAATGAATTAGTTGCAGCAGGCATTTATGATTTACTCTAAAGCTAGATTGAGCTGACATTAATGAGAACATAGCATAGAAATCTAACGTTTAAGCAATTTTCAGTACAATGAAAGGCTTGAGGTTTACTAGGAACAGGTATTAAATACCTTTTGTTTTGTCTTCACTCTTAAGTCATGTAACTATGACAGCAGTGGAAAATAGACCCTGAATACATACAGACCTTCTTAAAGCTTCTATTGTTGTATCAGTTGGCTCCACCTCTTGGAGATGTTTGTAGCTACAGATTGAATCCTTCGACTCTCCAGTCCGCTGATGACTTGCTCTTGCCATTGGTGGAGTCCACCGTGCTGCAGATCGAGGGTTAGATATCTTCTGTTTTAGAGCAGGACTGACAAATAAATAAAATAAAAAATAAAAATGTTAAATTAAATACTGTCCAAAAATATTTGGTGAAGATTAAATGCATCCACAATATGTTAATTATGTTAATTATATGTTAATGTAACCTAACCAAAATGTATCACATTTATTTAAATCCCAGCTAGACTAAACTGTTCAGAAAGTTTAAATACCAATTATTATCCAGTTATCCTACTTTGTACATACAGTACAGCAAAAATGTAACTTTTCTGAATGATGATGGTTAAAACATTCTTTGTTAACTTGATTTATACACTATAAGTGAGATCAAATTACTGTAGGCAAAGAGTTTTTTTATTAGAACTTTTTAAATTTATATTTAAATATACAGGTAATAGTATTTTAGTATTTGTTTGTGTGTGTATTGTAAACACTCAAGCTTTATTTTGGCCAGTGCTGTTGGTGTTGATTTAAATCAGCCACTTCACTGATTTACTTGTCTTTAACAATACTTTGCCAAATTTAGGCCATGACTGACCTACGGAAAGAGGTTTAATCAGCAGATAATTAATATTGTATGGTTTTATTATAGTAAATAAAAAAAATTAAAGCTGCCTTCGAAAAAGTCGAACCCAGGACCACACTCAGTGTACACACTGAGCCACAACACCATCTATCCACTAGACTAAAAGGCTAAAATATCTTTGTCTGTTTGTTGCTTGTGCTTGATTATTGCTGCAAACATATGCAAAAGCTCATGATTAGACCGCATAAAATCAAGCACAGCAAACAATTGTTCATTATACATGATTTGCAATCTGTCAGACTGAAGAATCTTAATTATAGATTCAGCTCATGCACCTCTTTAAAGACTTCCATCTCGAAGATAGTTAATCACAAGTACATTGTAGATCATTTTAGCTGTCAGTGAGAAATGCATATTTAGATAGATCGCTGCAATAGACATTAATTAATTAATTAAAAATTAAAAACATTGTTTATTATTTGGACATGAACATTCGAATACAGACGCAAATGAGCTAATATCTACTGTCAAAAAACAACAGAAAAAGAAACCTTTATGTCTTTGTGGCTAATTAGCACAGTCCAACAATGATTATGTGAGAGAGATTACATATGGTTCATTTGATTAAACAAATGCACGTATTTTGTTTTTAACGAAGTTAACAAATTAAACCCTGTGAATTATTTACATGTACTTAAATTTTCTTGTGATAAAAAGTAAGCATGTTTTCATTAGATTTTATTTTACTATAGTCATCTTATATATACCTCAGCACAAATGTCAGAGCACAAAAAATGATTTATCAAAACTGTAAATGTGTAGAGTTTAGCAGATGTTGTAATATATTTAAACAATATTATGCAACTCATGTAAACAACAACATAGCATAAAATTGTGTTTTATTTAAATATAAAAATTCCCAGTATTATTTGTAGTTTTATGTATCAAGAATTTTTATTGTCAATTCAACTGTATACTACATTGTACAGTACACAGCGAATTGAAACAACAATACTCCAGGACCGAGGTGCTACATAGAACATCAATCTATATAATACATCATAAAGTCCATATATGCAATAGCATGTGTTCAATAATGTAGGATAAATGTGCAATGCAAATTAGTGCAGTCAGGGCAGTGCCACTTTATCATTTAAATATTTTTACATCTTCTTAAAAAAGGCTTGTAAAGTTGCTATACATTTAATTGTCTTTTAAATTTATAAAAAGATTTTCAAAGGAAAAAAGTCTTGTTGCCTCTTCCGAGCAGCAAAGATAGGCCATGGTTTTATCTTTTACCTTGCAAACCCTAAGCATTTTCCAATCGACATAAAACAACAAATTATTAAAAACACAATTTTTATAGCACATATAATTTCTACAACTATTTATATTCCAAATTTCATCCTCGGGAATCTACTTTTTGGTATTGGAAAGATTTAAGGTGTTTTAACTATGTTAACAATAATTGAACAATGTTAAAGAGAACTGGCCAAATCCTCAAATGTATTTATAAGCTTTTGTGTAACTGGAAGTAAAAACTGGTGATGTAAAAGAAAAAACAAAAACAAAACAACTAAACAAAATCCATACCTGTAACGTTTCATTGTAGACAGGTTGCTGCTTTGATTGAATGAAGACACTTTAAAAGTGCTGGGATCTGTCTGGCTTGGTGTAGGGTATGGCCCGTGTGTTTTGCAGCACTGTGGTAAAAAAGATGACAGGTGATGTATTTTTAAAGGTTAAATTGCATTGCTACAACATTGTACTTCTTCTATAGTATTCACTTCGGCTGTCTTTTCTTAACCTTTTTTCTCCTTTCTCTCTAATTCACACACACACACACACACACACACACACACATGCTCACACTTGACTCTACAGTGCAAAAGATGAAAAAGTGGATTATAGACTAAGCAGTGAAATAGAATGTAGTTCATTCAGTGATATATGGCCCCTCAGCAAGAGAGTACCACTTTAATTAGACGTTACATTTAAACAGCAGATTAAGTGAGGCACTCTATGATTGCACTCCCAGTCGACTCTCCCAGCTGCAAGAGTCAGGAACTAATCCCAGACAAGATTACATTAATGGGTTCCTAAAGAATTTCTTTCATTCCCGTTTTTTCCAGCCCAAAATTAAAACCATTATCTTACAACAAACCAGGATGTTCAGCCCATTTGAAAATAGCCCTGAGAAGTCCCCTAGTCGGCTAAGTTTCCAGATAATGCATTTATTCCAGTCAGTGACACATGCCTGACTTTCTTGTCCTGTAGAATGTCATTAAAGCCAGTCAGTTTCACTTAAAAGTAGTTTGGAGCCTTTCAGCTTATAAAGTGTGTCCTCCTTGTGCCTCCATGGGGACCTGTTAGCATTTATATTCTCTCCAGCAGGAAAATTGGATCATTTCTGGCCACCCTCTCAAACTCTCAGCTGGATGTGAATGCTTNGCATTTATTCCAGTCAGTGACACATGCCTGACTTTCTTGTCCTGTAGAATGTCATTAAAGCCAGTCAGTTTCACTTAAAAGTAGTTTGGAGCCTTTCAGCTTATAAAGTGTGTCCTCCTTGTGCCTCCATGGGGACCTGTTAGCATTTATATTCTCTCCAGCAGGAAAATTGGATCATTTCTGGCCACCCTCTCAAACTCTCAGCTGGATGTGAATGCTTTGAACAAAGCTTCTAGTCCCTTAAGTGTAATTGCAGAAACTTTTTTGAGAGGCTACCAAATGTAGATTCACAACAACCTGAAAATGAATCACATGCTAAACATATTTTATTCCGGGTGATACAACTTCAATGCAAATTTGAAGATTTTCATATAAAATATGAATATGTCATTAACATATTTATATTTAAAAATTGATCAAATCAATAATTGGATTACAGGTACTTCTTACACATTATGTCATTAACATATTAATATTTAAAAAATGATCAAATCAATAATTGGATTACACGTACTTCTTACACAATTTGCTGCATTACATTTAAATTACATTTAGTCATTTTTTAAATGTCATACATTGCTACTTACAAGCAAAAGAACAACAATTGTCAGTTAATTATGGAGTAAAATGTCAAAATTTCCCTGTACCCCTGTTCTATATTTACCACAACATGACAGAGGTAATATTTCAAGAATAAAAATCTCATAATCATGCTTAGATCCAAAGTAATCAGGACTACAAAATGGTGTGTGACTTCAGGGGTATATTAAATCCACTCTCTGAAACATGTATTAGCACCACTGACTGCTCAAAAAATTACTGATGCCCAGTTACAGGTCTGGAGAAAAAAAATGAGCCCCTAGAATACAGAATCCAGCATCTCATCAGAATATTGTCCAGACTTTGCTGGACTGCTGACAGGCATGAGTGGGCCATGCACACTACTGAGGCAAGATTGCAAGTTTCTATGATGAAATTTAAGCCTGTGAATTTTTTTGTATGATTGTTAGTATTATTTTAAATATATTCTTATTTGGTTGATGATTCTGATTTGATTTGACAATTGTTATTGTTTGTTTACAATATATATTTACAAAAGTATGTCATTAATCAAGATTTGGTCTGTAATTTAAGTGGAAAATGTTTTTGAGCATTAAAGGTAAAATGAATGACCAATCACGTATGTATGATTTCAGCTAACTTTTGACAAATATTGGAACTAAAATACATCATTTGGTGGTAGGCAGCCACCTATTACACGATCCAGTGGTAAAAAGACATCCAAAATGTGTGTAATTCTATATAATGGCTTTCTCATTTACCTCAATGACAATGGCTTAAAATCGTTCATTTAAATAGCTTACAGCTGTCACAATAATCACTATTAGTGAGCTTGTCTGCTTCATGTCCTGGCCTTTTGACACTTCCAATTCAGTTGGTTTCCCAATTTGTGTAATTCTTGTTAATCGTTCTGATATGTTTCAGTTTAATAAAAGCCTTCTGTTTGTTTCCACTTACAAAAGTTATTTGTGTAATTGTTCCACTCTTGCTGAAACATCCTATAACACGATTCAGGCCATTAGCCATTTTATTCTCTGCTGTGGATTGTATCCTCTTTGGCTTTGTTTAGGCCATTGCTTCTTTATCCTATTTTTAGGATTATATTTGTGCATTGCCCTGTTTAGGTCTTGGTTGTTCAATATGGTTCTAAAAATATATATTAATTAAATTATTGACTAATGTAATCTTCTTTTTTCTCTTAGTTTTGTTTCATTTCACTTTGTCACTTTGATTTCACAGTTGATTTACATTTAGTGTGACATTAATCTTGATTAATAATCTTAAATTAAATTAGACTATCTACAATTAAACACCTTATATTCTGTGTTGTAGTAACATGCAATTTTTTGTATTTTATTTTATTATCTCATTTTCATTTGTTTGTGCAAATGGGATACTAATATTTTAAAAGGGCAAAGAGCTACACACATTCTACACAGCAGTTCTCTGTAGCAGGTTTTAACAGCATTAAGATAATAAGACGACTTTGACTACTGATCAGATGGATGTGGTATTTATTCTAAGAGCTCTACATTGCTATTTCTGTCAGCATACAGGATCATGAGGGCCATAGAAGGGATCTTTCCCAGAGCCGACTGGCAGCCAATCATGTTTATTACATGACTTTTTTATTTTTTTTTTACAGAAAAAAATATATATTTAAGAGGTCTATATAAGCCAGAAATATGGTGTTTGTTTATTTTTTATGGCTTTACAAATGGCTAGTTGTCATGTAAGGGCAAATAAAAAAATGTTGCTTACAATGTAAACAAAACATGTAGTGTTATGGAGAGTTTACCTTTTGATGTGGCAGGTCATGCTCAATCCTTGAGCTGGATTTTGACATGAGCCTAGAAGCATTGAGACTGCAGTCCCTCAGTGTACGGATCTCTGGAGAGTAGGACCTGGATTTTTCCCTCTGCCTTCTGCAGCATAACACAGAGATTTGATATACACTTTGCAAAATATTTGGTAGCAAAAATATCTGTAAGAACGTCTGTAATGTTTGGTTTTTAATGGTTTATCTATTCGTCTGACAATCTATCAACATAGAGAAAAACTTTGTAGTTCAGCAATTACAGACTATAGCTCATGTTCCTGTGGAGATCCTGATCTTTAGAAGGCAAAGTATGCAAAGAAACAGAATCTGTAAATGCAGAACCACAGCACACATCTACATGGTTAATAATGCAGATAAAATTTACAATAAGCATAGAAACAGAAAATTGTAGTATCTAATACAGTGGACAGCTTTAAGCAATAATAAATAAAATAATATTTATTTGTAATATTGTTATTGTATGACATGTTTCATGGTTCTACTGTAATTTTACAGAAATTATCATCACTAGCAGTTTTGTGTTTGTAAAACATGGACCAAGGACATGTAAAAGATAAATCTTCATAAAACTTCGACTTCATAAAACTTTCATATTAGTACTGTGTGCAGACATGTCTAATATTTCCTAATAATAACATAAGTTTTCATTTCATTATTGAGGCTTTGAAGCAAATATCATGTTAATTCACCTGTTTACCATCACAGTTGGTTTTTGAGCCCTTATGTTGTGTGCAGACAGAAATGTTGCACTAGTCACAACAAATGTAAGCAATTTATCAATAAAAGCTTTTAACGACATCTTTTTAAAAATGAGATATTAATGAGATGTTGGTCAACACCGATTGAGACTAAATTGCAAAATCTTCACAGAATGAAATAAAAATGAATCAACTAGATATTCAGTGGGAGGTTGGAACCCTGTTATCATGTCTTAGTAATTAAGTTTGAGTTTTATTTCTTGGGTTCAGTTTTAATAATATATGATAATTATTTGTTTCTACTCACTTGTTTCTGCAGTAAAGAGCCATACAGGCCACAGCCAGCAAGCTGATCCCCATAGCAATACTGAAAATCGACAGGATCTGTCTCTGGTAAGTCTCTCCACTCTCTGAATAGACAGGCAAACAAAAGGTCTACGGTTAATTCACTGTGTAATTTTCCCTGCTCTCTCAGTTGGAGTCAATATTGACAAAACAAAAGAAATCAAGCTCGTTCTACAGGTGATGAGAAACTTACTAGTTACTTCATGACAAGGTTTTCTGAATTTTCAGAGAAACCCAGAATGAACTGATAATGACTATAATAAATTTGAAAAAATAAATCATGCATATCACAAGATGGTGAACTGACACAAAATTATTTATTGATTATCCATTGAATTAATACAGATATAAAACAGTACTAGCCAATCCTAAGGCTCTGATATTTTCTTTCCTAATATAAAATGACAGACAAAAAAAATCACTGAAGCCTGAGCCATATTTGGTGCTCAAGATAATACATTTTCTGTCTCTTGTGCAGTTTGCGAACCTCTTACATCTCGATTTTTATTGGACACTTTAAATCCAATAAATTCTGTAGCTTTACGCCAATATCTCTGTAGTGCTGTGGAGGTATGCAGTTACACCATGAAGGTATGAAGGCTTTATATCTGCCATAGCTGCATTAAGCTCCATTGCTTAATCCAGAATGTCATTAATTAAATTTGTAAGTCATATAACCCAAGAGAAACATTTTAATATGGTTGGATGGATTTGTTTGTAAGGAACAAAAAACCCTGATATTTAAGAACTTGTATAAAAACTGTGCTGACATACTGTATGTCCCTACTGTGTATATTAAAAGTATTACATTCAATAATATAATAAAATTAATTCTTTAGTAGGTGTCATTATTGTGTACAGGTTATGACAACAAAAGCATTGAAAGCAGCTTAAAATGGCAACCAGCATTGGATGTGTGAATGTTGTTTTTAAGGAGTCAGATTTCTTAGGGTGACTTTTTTTTTTTTTTTTTTACACATTCTGGATAATGTCTAAAATCAAAAGTAATTGAAAGCATGATTAAAATATTTTTTTCCAATTATTTTTTTTTTGTGTGCAATTAAGGGTTTGGCGCAGGTGTCTGAACATAAGGCTAAAAAATTTTTTTTTTTTTACAAGTAAAAATCTGTAAAATCGTGAAATGAGAATTGGCACCATGGTAAGATTAAAGCAGCAGGCACTAGTCGTCACTAGTGCTGGGCAATATATTTAAAAAATAGAGTGTCGGTAAGAGGAAGCAGCTCCAGAGATTGTCCTGTAGGCCAGATTCAGGGCCTTGAATTAATTGTGGACAGCTACCGAAAGCCAATGAAGAGAGACATGGAATACCATGGGATCGCTTTGGCTGGTTAAACACCAGACGGACTGCAGACTGGATTAGCTGTAAAGGCTTGATACAGCAAAATAGGAGACCAGAAGTCAAAACATTGCAGTAGTCATGCAAGGATAAGATGAGGGCTTGGAGTGACAGCTGAGTAGTCTGCTCTGCCAAATGAGCCCTGTTCTCCTTGATATAGAGAATCAGTCCACAGGAAAGGAGTGTTTTTGGGATCTGTTGAAATAGTTTAATCTGCATATGAACTGTGAAGACAAGATTAGAGATAGAGATAGCCAGAACAATGTGGAGCTGTTGATAAGGCTACAGTGAGATTAGGGTTTAATCATGATTTGTTGATACAAATTTAGTTTAATTGATGTACTGCACTGAAGACATTGGAAAATAGTAAAGTGTAGCACACAGACCACTGAAGTTGTGCTTTTTTATATACTCAATATACTAATATTTTAGCATTCAAGGTACTGTGCACTGAACTGACAACTGTAAGCTACACCAAAGGTAAGGTAGACTATGGGGGTTGTATAACTTTGTGCTTTATCCTCCTTCTTTGAGGATGATTACAAAACATTTAAAAAAGTGAAGATCACACTGTTATCATTGTTTTCTTCTTTAATAAAATATACATAGGTACTAAAATATATAGTTTTTACAAACAATTTAATTAACAATATGACCTGAATCTAAATAAAAGGTCGCTGTGCAAAGCTCTCATTTGATTGTATAGGTATGACTGCTGTATAAGGCCTTTGTAATTTGGAAAATCTAGTGATGTACACTGAGAAATGACGATATGACTATTAAGTAGCATTGTCACGTTACTGAAAGGTTTTAGATTTGTTTCCTAGATGAATGGCCAGGAACTATCCCTGCTAAAGTTTGCTCACAGATGGATTGGGGTTACAACATTGCCACTTAGATTGACTGTGTTTGTCTGCTGTCCTGAATGTTTTCTCAACTTTCACCCAGGGTATAAAGGGACTATAGAAGCAATTACAGTACTTAATGTTACATCTTTTTGCAGATGCCTTTATTCAAAGTGACTTACAATTCTCACAACTTGATAGTGGCAATGATTTTGGTTGACTTTTAGATAACTCAAAACCCTAACCAGTGAGCTACCACACCCACAGCCAACACCTGAAACCCTAATTTTACTGTATCACATAAAAGCTCAAGATGATTATTTTAATTTGAAAGCCAATCACAGAAATCTGACGATTAAAGTCATGTAAACACATTTAACAGAGAAAATGCAAACCTAAAGTACCTTGTCTGCCCAGATAATAAATTAAAACATTCTTGCTACCTATGATACGCTACCTACTGAATAATACCTACGATACGCTAAATCTGAATAATCCTATAAATCAAAATCACTTGCGGTAATGAAATCTACTCTTCCTCTATTTAATAATGGTTTGACACAAAATGCTAAAGCAATTTGATTCAATTCAGCTTTATAAACACAGCTGAGATTTAATAGTTATAGAGAAAGACTCATTATTGGCACTTTTTAGACAGACGGACAGACAGATAGACAAATAAACAGATAGATAAATAAGATAGATAGACATTTACAACTAAGTGAACTTAATAAACTTTTGAACGTTAAAATTGAAATGTACTTAATCTAATTTGGATTGAACACCCATGCATAATTTGTGCATTATTATTGTTTTACTGACTGTGAGTAGACTTGAACTGCTAAAGGTTTCTGACATAGAAAATGTGTTAGTTATTGTATTGCTTGCCAGGTGGAATGGAGCGGGGGTTTATTTAGGAGGATGGTGAATGCCAAGCATTTTACATTGCAAGTAAAGTTAAACAAATAAATACAGTAATTTGAATATTATATTCATTCATTCAAGCAGGACAACAATTTTACACACTGATTATAGAAGAGGATGCTTTAGGAGTTCAAATTCAGCTACCAGTATTAAAAGTCAGTATTGCTAGTTTTATGTTTGCTATGAATACTGTGGATGTGTTTTGATGACTTGTTAATAATTTTTTTGGAGCTTTTATTATGATGATTTCTTTATAGCAGTTTTCTACTATAACTATTTCTATATAGTTTAAAAAAACTGGGTTTGTAAACTTTTTATTTTTATTTATTTTACGTAATTTTGTTTGTCCACTTAATTCTTTACTAGAATAAATCCAGGACAGTGGGAGGAAACTTTAAAACTTGGCAAATATTGCACTTACAGTCTAGGAATATTGAAACTACTGAACACTGTACACTGGATTTTCACTTGATACCACAATCTAGTTTGAATACAGAAACATTTTACAATCTACAATATACCTCAAGAGGAATATTATTGTAAGCTCTGTAACTCTCCTAAAAAATCAAAAAGCAAGCCAAACATTTGGGCATTCACAAGTAATCACCTGACATGTCTGCTGCTAAATAAATACATTTAACAAACAGGAGTGACTAAAAAAAAAAAAATTTTGCTTACCCATAAACTCTATGCCGAGTTCATCTGCTGCTGAAAAGAGAAACAAAGAAATTGAAGTGAAATAATTGTTTGCAATAGAAGCAACAATTTTATTTTCTAAAATTATTTATGTAAACACTACTTTCACTTGCCCCACAACCATTTCTTTCTCCAATAGTTATTCTCATTCAGTAGAAAGATTACAAAGACTACTTTCTGAAACAATGATTGATCATGGAAAAACAAATTTTTTTAGAAAGAAAATTCAAGAATGATTGTATAACTTGTAAAAAAACATACCACAGAGACTTTAGATTAGAATTATACTCTAGGACAGAATTCCTATGAAAATGGGCTCCACAAATGCCTTTCTGCAGCTCTCACACCCAAGGGATGCTCATAATTGTCTCTGCTGGTCACACATTTTTAGTCATTTTTACACTGTTATCCCTACCGTCTCCTCTTTAAGAATGTCTGCTCCAGCAGTGCATGTTAATGACCTGTAAATTCTCTCTCTTTCCATCTCATGAAATTTCAGGGATTGATCCCCCCTCCTCCCTATATTTTAATAGCTTTGTAATATATTTTATTAAATGAAAGAGAAACCTCTCATACTTAATTGCTTTTCTGACAGACAGGATCCACAGTTTACCAGGCCTGTGTAAGTTAAATTTCTTGTTTTTTTTTTTTTTTTTTATTAAATCAGGATATACATATCAGAAAATTCTGAGTGAAAACATGAAGCAATGTCTTAAATATGGACCAAATACAATGGGTAACTCTTTATTAACACAGACATTCTCTTTTTAAATTATATGTTTGTATTTATGCATGCACATTCTGATTCTGTTGTTTGAGGGGTGCCTGAAAATCATTCATATCAATAGTCTCTGGTGTGGTAAAAGGGAAAAATGTTGCTGATGTACATCAGTAGCTCCCTCTTCTTTTTCTTTTATAAAACTCAACCGCTGCACGTTAGATCGATTACAGAGCAAGCACACCTGTTTACTGACAGCTCTTAATTATTCCATTTGAGTTTGCTGCAAAGGGAATGGAATGAATATAGAATTTTAAGTCATGGGTGGATGTGCTGACACTCTGCTATTTCTGTGCATTTTTTCCCACAAGACATACTATTTAATACTAGACATGTGGAGAAAACAGATGCCTTTTAAAACAGCACTGAGCTCTGAGAGACAAAAGGCACAGGCAATGATCCAGTAGGTCTGTCTTCTTGATGCTGCAAGTGCAGCATGAACATTTAAGCAGCTGCTGCCGCTGATTGCCCCCACCATAACAGCCACATACATTTAAGCGTAATCGCTGAGCTGTCAGCAACTGCACCCATAAGATCATTAAGCGTGGGTACATATCTGCTTCTTTGGACACTGAAATGCTCACCATACATCTGTGATAAAACACAGTGGCCAATTCCAAGCACAGAATACAACAAATAATACAAGTGTGGATGGTAAACAGATGTTGGTTCATCAGGGAGTAAAACAAAATGTGTCTTGTGAGAAGTATATTACAAAAGCCATCTCATTCAAAAATTTTGAGCCCAATAAAATTTGCCTAATTTATTAATACATAAAACTCATTCATAACATGGAAATGTCCTGGACAAGTCTGTTATAAAAATTTGCATTTAATTGCCAGGAGGGCAATCATTTAATGGGGCAATGGATCAGTGCTCAGAGGATGGCAAGCCCAAACTCAGAAATCTCCCTTCAATTTATTTTCTAACTACTGACCTCCCAGTTCAAAAAATGGGGAGACTGCAGTCAACATGACATACCTCATAACTGCTGCTATATTATGTTTTTACTTTTGGCTTTGGTACAACAAAAGACTCTCTGTGAGAGATCTCAAACTGTAGAGTTCTGCATGTTTGTCTATACACTGATAAAGAATCATGAATGATTGCTGGTTTTCAATAGTAGAGTATACATAATTCTATTGCTCAATGGATAAATTACCCTGTGGCGGATAAAGAATAACATTCCCAGAGGGTAATTTGAAACTCATTTGGGTGGGTTAAATGAACAAATATGCACTGACCCACAAACATCAGGCTTACCAGTGAAGCAAGAAAAAATATAGTCACAACAGCGTGTAATAAAATAGCACTGAAAACATAATAAGCTAAGAAGAATGCAAAGTGTATAATCTAACATGATATATTGAGTTTTCTGATTTCAGTTTATGAGGGCTGCTCTGTGCTTCTTTGTATTTGTTTTCATGGTAGCATTAGAAATCAAGCACATTATCTGGATAAACTGGCTCATCTCTGTCAAAAGTACATGGGGAAAAAAAGGAAGGCTACTCCAACATCTGGTATCCTTGGAATTGCAATGTCTCAAATTGGCAGGTTTCAATTCTCTACAGCAGGAAGGTGGGAGCAGAAAAAAGAGCTGAGAGTTAATGTGTCTCAGTGACAAAAAACGATGGAACTGCCAGCAGAGAGAGCTCCACCTCCGGTAATAATAGATAGAGGCCACTGAATGTTGTCATTGAGAAAAATCAGATATGGCAGAGCAGATTCCATTACCAGCCACACAGCAGGTTTGGCGACTACAGACAGCCATAAATGGGAGTTTAGGTTTCTAGCAAGCACACAGTAAAAGATTACTCCTTAAGAGAAAAACCATCCATAGAGCTCACACTAAAAAAGCCTACTTCTGAGATTCATGTTGGATATCTTTGGTCTTTATGCTGGCTTCTTTCCTCTTTACCTCCTACTGTGCTTTTATGTTATTACAATGTGTCTGAACAATCCTAAACTTAGCAACACACATATTTTGAATGATTTTGGTTTTTATATCTAATAGCTTTGGGCCATAGAACAAATGTCTGGTTTGAATGATAATAGGTAGTTAGTTTTTAAATAAGTTAGTATTCTGGAAAGAAATAAAGTCATTATCTATAAAGATGTTCCTGTTTTAAATACATAATATTCACTTTAGTCTGTTTGCTACTGGTTGTATAATGAACACAATAGTCTAAATCAGAACATTGCCTTCAAATTGGATATATTCAGCCTTTACCTGTAATTTGTACATGATAGAAAATCAAAGACTACGCTAAATTGCTAGTGTAATAATGAACTCAGGACTCTTGCTATTTCACATATCACATTAAAAACCCACTTTATAAGTGCATTAAATTTATATCTGTATTTGTTTAATTTAGATTATAATTTTTTTTATTTAAGTTTAATTTACCTTAAATCTATTAACTGATTGCTCTTTGGGTAGGTTCCTTAAAATATTATACTTAGCCCCTTCTTGGCCCCACTTTGCTGACTATGTAGAATTTTGCCCTTATTCATTAGATAAACACATTGATGGATAAATAGTCGGATGGTCAAATGGATACATTTCAAAAGGTCTGCTACTGGAAAAACTAAATTACGATGCTTGTACACAAGGTAGGGGAGCCAGGGAAAATACCATGGACCTACTGTTAGTCTAATGCAAGGAAATAGTTCAAACACATTCATCCACACATTTATAACATATAAGGGTTCTTGGCTATCCAGCTACACAGTTTATCCTAAATTTTCTGGTAGTTTGAAAACAGTGCTACCCATTGTGCCATTGTATACTTTATAAAAATAGAAAGACTGTAAAACACTGGCAACATGTCCATGGTGTTTCCCTGATGATTCTAATTTTAGGTTTAGCAGGCTGACAACAGTATTTACAAAAAATTACTTATTATAAAAAAACCTATGATGAAAAAATATTATTATATCAATGATCGATTATACTACAGACAATGCTTAGCTATTGAATATCCCCAAATACCAAAATTTACAAGTTTTACACGCATCAGTTCACAGACACATGAATTTTATTAAATTACCTCAATAATTACATTATGTAATAGAATATAGCTTTCAACAAAATAGAAATGTATGTAAATTACAAATAATCTTGGTCTTAATTTAGGCATTTAAATGATAACATACATAGGAGCAAACAAATAAGCTTTGGACATTAGTAGCTTTTAGGAGAAAAAAAAATCACTAAACTCAAGAGTATGTTCTGTTGCAGTTTGGGGTTCAAGTAAAGGTTTGTTTTTATTATTGACAGAAATTTGTAGAGCTGGCCAAAGGGCATATACTACATTTGAACTAAATTGCATGGTATTTACTCTGACCACAGTAATAGGGTTTGTGTTTGTCTGGGATAAAACAAATAGTACACTCATGCCAAAGTCCTTTTTCTTTCCAGAAAACTATGAAAAAAATGAAAAAAAACATACTTGGCTCAGATAAAATGGGGTCTGTCTTAGGAACAAATTGGTCACAGCGAAGTCCACGGTAACCCTCTTTACACCTGCAATAAAAGAAAAGAGATCATCCATTATTTAGGTGTGCACAGCCAAAAAGATGTGTTTCAGATGTGTCACATTGAAATTCATGTTGGTAGGCGTACTTTGTTACAATTCATTGTGTTAATTGATATGATTATGTAAAATATTTTTACCCAAGAAATTTATTTAATTAACCAAACTTTATTTTTTTATAAAACTTGAATTATATAATGAAGTCTCATTTACAGTAAAAAAATGAATGTGGATATGACATGTAGGCAAGTGTCCACTCCAAGTGTCTAGATCTCTTATGGAACAATAAACATGGCAAAAGTCATTGTTACTTGCTACAAATTTGTGACACCATTTAAACAAAAGTGGCATGATTTTTAAATATTTACTTAAATCACCTGTAATAACAATATGCCATGTGACACTAAATTTACAATTTACAATAATTTAGATGAATTTTGAGATGAAAAAGTGGAAATAATTAGAACTTATCTGTGTTGGAACATTTTCCTTATATTTATATGTAAGGTTATACAATATGAGAGTCATTGAGATATTTTAATAAACATAAGATTTAATGATTTTCAAAGCAATAATGATGATATTTCAAGTCTATTGTTAGTTTCTGGAAAAACTTGAATATAAGATAATTTGATTAATGCTATTCAGTGTTACCCGTAATGTTTTTGAAATCTTTGCATCATAAACATTAGCTATTGTAAATCATCTTTAATATTTGAGGCAATAAAGTAAGTAGTTTTCATCTTTCGAAAAAATTTCCCAGGTCCGGTTCCCAGGAAAGTGACTTTAATTGGAGAGTTCAGTTGTTATCCATTTCCAAAAAAGTAAATTGAGATACTAAATTTGCTATAGTTGCTAATGCATTAAGAAATGTGTTTGTATGTCTTCCCGTTGCAGGACTTTAACTTCTATAGTATTACAACACATTATTATTGTTTTGTCTTATATTCATAATAATCATACACATTTTTTGAAATATAAATTGGTTTAGTGTCAACTTTTCTGAAAGTGTCACTACAGACTTAAAAGGAGTTTAGTTTGTGACATGCTAGTGTTCAATAAAAAGCCTCATATGAAAAAGCTTTTGAGGGAAAGTGATAAGAGTGACTGAATGGGGTAAGAAAACAGCAGCAAAACAAGGCGGGCTTGGCCAGGGCTCTGTGGTGCCTGCTTTTGTGGAGATAACATAGTCTTGATGCTAATGTTTCATCCTGAAGGAGCTATGTATGGCTTTAGTGCAATGAAAAAAAAATTGATTGGACTTTAACTGGGAGATCTATGAAGAAATGACACACCCATACCATAGCAGCACCACACACTGAGTTTGTGGGACTGCTGAGATTACCAGCTGTCTTCCAGCAATCCCTCGGATTTAGCATCAGTTTGAGGGATATTTGGCACCTCTTAATTCTTTATCCCTATCCTATTATTCTTCTTTTAGTCCTTACTTGCAGCTGTTGGAATTCTGTTGAAATGTAAATATTGTAAACTCCAATAGCCTGAAAATACTACTGTGTCAACACTGTTTGCCTATGCAGCAATTTAAATCAGCCTTAATATCCACTTCCTACTGGCTACATAAAATTCAGCACTCCTGCTTCTATGATCAAAGCCCTCCTTTGCACAATGATACTACTCACCGATAATGCATGATGAATGATCAAAAACTTGAAGAGGAAAATCCCCAAATTTTACCTAGCAGATAACCCAAAAAAGAGGCATGATGGAAGCTGTGGTCATTAATTTGGTTACTGGTACTATCCCCCCCCATAAAAATGTTGACAGGCACTAAGTGTCTGGCTCAGAAAAGCGAGTCCATTTTAGAATACTTTTACATAATATATATATTACATGTGTGTTGTTCATATAGTTAAATTGTTCTCTGAACTAGTGGCTAATACTTGCCATTAAATGTGATAAGTGAGAACAAGACATCATCACCGATATAATTAACAATTAACTAGTTCTATTAATCAATATTTTTCGCAAATATCAAAAAATAAAATAACAAAGACGTAATTCACTGATAATACTAAAAACAAAATAATTATTTGCATGCTTGGTTTTCCATACTAACTATTATATAGCGAGTTTTTAGTGATTTGTACATTCAACAAGAACTATCGTATATCGATCTCTTAAAATTAGTGCAAAAAATGTCTTCTACAACTGTCCCTGAAATTCAGCTATGGCATTTCTGCATTGTGTACAAACATAATGATTAGTGGCGAAATGGCTGTGACCGTAATGTAAGGGGCACCAGCTGCAATCTTGCCTAGGGCAAGAAATTGGTCAGGTCTTGCTCTGTCTAATTGCAATCAGAGAATGTGACACTGCATTAGTAGCTATATAAGTTAGTCTGATGTGGATGGCATAGTCTTAACCCTTAGTCACATTCAGGTTTGTACGAACAGACTGCTATTCTAGGGCTGAGTCAACATGTACTGATGGCTGGATGAGCAAGTTCATCAACTAAACTGCTTGTCTTTTGCTGTTGCTTTTTTGAATTACATAAAAAATAAACCACAACCTGTTAGAGACTTAAATGCATTATTGTATTGACCAAATTTAGTGTCTGTGGTCTATGGGTATTATATTTGTTTTTTAAAAAAAAAAAAAAGATCGTAATCAAAATGTTCTACATTACATAAAGGGTGAACAAAACAACATAACACAACTTGTGTAATTTGTATTTAGTATATGTTTAAATATGCCCTACTATAATGATAATTAATAACTTTGGTGGGATTTTAATGTCAGTGACACACTGTTGCTTCGATTACCATGAAATTTGACATACAGTGCATCCAGAAAGTATTCACAGCGCTTCACTTTTTCCACATTTTCTTACGTTACAGCCTTATTCCAATTATTACATTAATCTCTTTCCTCAACATTCTACACAAATACCCCATTATGACCATGTGAAAAAAGTTTTCTTGAGAGTTTTGAAATTTTTTTAAAAATAAAAAACTAAGAAATCACATTTACATAAGTATTCACAGCCTTTGAAGCTCAAAATGGAGCTCAGGTGCAGCCTGTTTCCACTGATCATCCTTGATATGTTTCTACAGCTTAAATGGAGTCCACCTGTGGTAAATCCAGTTGATTGGACATGATTTGGAAAGGCATACACCTGTCTATATAAGGTCCCACAGTTGACTGCATGTCAGAGGGCAAACACGAAGCATGAAGTCAAAGGAATTGTCTGTAGACCTCCGAGACAAAATTGTCTTGAGGCACAAATCTGGGGAAGGATACAGAAAAATTTCTGCTGCTTTGAAGGTCTCAATGAGCACAGTGGCCTCCATCATTTGTAAATGGAAGAAGTTTGGAACCACCAGGACTCTTCCTAGAGCTGGCCGGCCGTCCTAATTGAGCGATCAGGGGAGAAGGGCCACGGTCAGGGAGGTGACCAAGAACCCGATGATTACTCCGTCAGAGCTCCAGCGTTGCTCCGTGGAGAGAGGAGAACCTTGCAGAGGGACAACCATCTCTGCAGCATTCCACCAATCAGGCCTTTATGACAGAGTGGCCAGGCAAAAGCCACTGCTTAGTAAACGGCACAAGGCAGTCCATTTGGAATTTGCCAAAAGGCACCTGAAGGACTCAAACAAAAATCTCTGGTCTGATGAGACAAAGATTGAACTATTTGGTGTGAATGCCAGGTGTCATGTTTGGAGGAAACCAGGCACTGCTCATCACGAGGCCAATACCATCCCTACAGTCAAGCATGGTTGTGGCAGCATAATGCTATGGGGATGTTTTTCAGCAGCAGGAACTGGCAGACTAGTCAGAATAGAGGGTACGATGAATGCAGCAATGTACAGAGACATCCTGGATGAAAACTTGCTCCAGAGCACTCTTGACCTCAGGCTGGGTCGACGGTTCATTTTTCAGCAGGACAACGACCCGGAGTACACAGCCAAGATCTCAAAGGAGTGGCTTCAGGACCACTCTGTGAATGTTCTGGAGTGGCCCAGCCAGAGCCCAGACTTGAATCCGATTGAACATCTCTGGAGAGATCTGAAAATGGCTGTGCACAGACGTCTCCCATCCAACCTGATGAAGCATCATATTCAAAAAGACTTGAGGCTGTAGTTGCTGCCAAAGGTGGTTCTACAAAGTATTAAGCAAAGGCTGTGAATCCTTATGTAAATATGATTTCTTTGTTTTTTTATTTTAATAAATTTTTTAAACTCTCAAGAAAACTTTTTTCACATAATGCGGTATTTTGTGTAAAATTTTGAGGAAAGAGATTAATTTAAGACAATTTGAAATAAGGCTGTAACATAACAAAATGTGGAAAAAGTGAAGCGCTGTGAATACATTCCGGATGCACTGTACTCCTCGGGACCCCAATGAGGTTTATATACTCTTTACAACCAACAAAATGCGTCTCAAGGGGTTTTACTTTAGCACTCTTGTAAACCACGAATAATGCAGCGTGAATTAGGGCGTGACAGTGTGTGTTTGCAGGTAACGACATGGGTTTCACATCTGCAGTCTGACAATTGCGCTTAAATAATTATTAACACCATTTGTGGAAATGTCATCACAAGCTTAATTAGCAAAGCCAGGCCAAATGGCTAGTTGTTTAATGAAATGTAAAGTTTGTTCCATGTAAACAATGTATTAACTTACATATACCTAAAAATCTATAGACAATTATTCTATTGGTATTGCTGGCCAAGTTTTTAACTGTAAATAAAGAATTCAATATGATAATAAAACACATGTCTAGAGTTTATTATATATAAAGCTAACTTTTTGTTTCTGTCCTTTCAGATTCTACCAGTAATATTTTGAGGGGTTTAAATCTAAACTGCAGTTAAAGTTAGATATGTTCTGGCATTTATTTTCCCCCCTAAAGTTTATGGTATTGAATTGTGAAAAATGTTTTGACTCAAATTTTGTATAGTAACAATTGTTGTTACTATACAAAATATATGTTGTTTGTATAGTAACAAATGTGGTCCAGCACTCATGCATTTCTGTCTTTTCTACAATTTTTTAATATATATATATATATATATATATATATATATATATATATATATATATATATATATATATATATAAAACACTTTACTTGCATGTGTATTTGAAATGCAGGTGGTGTAATGCAAACCGAACGTTTTGCACGTTTGCCTCTCAGCGCTAGGGATTTCCGGTTTGAATCCCCATCTGGGTGGAGTTTCCATGTTCTCCCCGTGTCCGCGTGGGTTGCCTCCGGGTTCTCCGGTTTCCTCCCACAGTCCAAAAACATGGATCAAATCAATTGAGTTCTCCAAATTGCCCCATATAGAGTGTGTATGTCTGTGTGAATGTATGCCCAGCGTTAGATTGGTGCCCTGTCCTTGGTGTATCTGCCCAGCGCCCGAATTTTCTCCCCTGGATGGGCATGGGGACCCCCCCCCCCGCGACCCTAATAGAGGATAATGGATGGATGGAAATATGAAAGCTATATATGAAAAAAATAGAATTGCCATTATTCATTCAAACATTTGCTCTCCAGTTTTGTTAGACTGCAATGTACTGACCTTAACAATTAGAATCCTTCCTTCTGGCAAGACATAAACTATATTGTAAAATGATTCTACACAGGAATTGCAACCCTGGGGACTAATCTGGAATTGAATTACCTTAAGGCAGCAATTTCACTTCCATCATGTATTATGAAGCCAAAATACCAAAATATATATTAAATAATAAAATATATAAAAATTCTAATAATTGATATTTAAGTCTAAAATCAGATCAGTCAAATGCATGTTTTAACTATAAACACAGATTCTTTGCTGTAAACTAGAGTTTTCACAAATCAAGGCTGTTACATTTAACTGTCCATTTAATCAAAATCAGAATACATTATTGAGCACCAGGGGAAAATTGCAGATGATACAGTTGCACCCTTTACCAAAGTTATAATGTAATATATTACAATAAAGGATGAAATGAAAAATCAACAATAAGTCCTTGTGCGGTGCCTTGGGGGGGGGGGGCATAACAAGATATCACAGAGCAAGTGATATTAAGTGTACAAACCCTCAAGAGACAACATGGAAAAACATTTAACAGATGAAGGCGGAGAGAAAGGCGGAGAGAGATGAAGATGAAGATGAGAGCAACAAAAGTCAACCAAAAACTAAAACGAGGAAATATGAAGAAGCGAATGTGGCGCCTGGCTTCACTCTAACTGTAACTTCACTGTAACTGAGGTAGTTACAACGAAGAAAGACCGGTGTGTCTTCTGTGTCTTTAAATTGTTGGCAGCGGACAGCATGAAGCCAAATAAATTAAGGCGTCACTTAAAGACATTACACACCAATCACGCTGATAAGCCGCTTTAGGTTTTTAATCGTAAATATGATAAGTATAACCAGCAATCATCCCGCTTTATGAAAGCTACTTCAGAAAAGCTGTGTGCTGCAAAACGGGCGAATCGGAGACATTAGTTCTGACTTCTTCATTTTGATAAAAAAAAAGCACAAATTGTTGTATTCATTTTTGTTTTGTCGGTTAAAGTGTTAATATATTGTGCTCCTGAATTAATGTTGCTAATGAAATGAAATTTATTATTATTTATTGATTTTATTTAATTTCATTTTTCAGTATCAAATGCCAGTCAGTTCAAAAATGTTTCTAGTTTAAATAAGGGTTTCATTCGTTTCTGTTACAAACTAAAAAACAAAGTTAATAAAATTATTCTTTGTTCTAAATTGATCAATATTTCTTTTTTGTTTTCTTTATTGTTAATAAGGATACATAGTTATAAAAGAGGTGTACTTATAACAAATTAATAGACAAATCATACTACAGTGGGCGTGTAAAAATACTTTTTCATCCCATTTTGTCATGTACGAGGGTGGGGGGGTGAGTGTGCGTGCGTGTGTATGTGGCGGGGGGACGCAAAATACTTTCTTCTTCCTAGGGGGGGCTTAACATAAAATAATTGAGAATCACTGATTTAGAGGACGAAAATTTCACTGTTCACTCGAAAATATATACAGTATATAACAATATAACTTTGCTAGCAGCTGGTTTAAGCATAATTTTGCTTATAGTTACCAATCATGATACAACACTCTGTACTTGTGACATGCAACATAATATATATATATATATATATATATATATATATATATATATATATATATATATATATATATATATACAAATCATACTACAGTGGGTGGCTTAGTGGTTAGCACGTTTGCCTCTCAGCACTAGGGATTTCCGGTTCGAATCCCCATCTGGGTGGTTTCCATGTTCTTCCCGTGTCTGCGTGGGTTTCCTCCAGGTTCTCTGGTTTCCTCCCACAGTCCAAAAACATGGATCAGGTCAAATGAGTTCTCCAAATTACCCCATATAGAGTGTGTGTATGCGTATATATATAAAGTGGACAGTGTTGTACCATGATTTGTAACTATACGCAAAATTTTCCTTAACCCTGCCGCTAGCAAAAAATATGGTAGGCAAAAGCAATAAGTGACAAAAGCAATTATGCCCATGCTATTCTATTATTAATCTAAAGCTAATTGTGCTAAGAAAGAAAAAATGCTAAAGAGCAGAAGGTTATGATCACAAAATAAAACATAAATTTATTATTATGTCCACCATCTGGCGGCACGGTAACATAGTGGTTAGCATGTTCTCCTCTCAGCACTATGGATTCCCAGTTCAAATCCCAATCTGGGTGGAGTTTCCATGTTCTCTCTGTGTCCGCGTAAGTTTCCTCTGGGTTCTCCGGCAGATACAACAAAGACAGGGTGTCAATTTATGTCTGGGCACACACACAGAAGAATTTATAGACTACAGCAACTGTACCTGAAACTAAAGACCACAGACTAAAAAACATAATCAAGCAGAGCAACTGTTTACACAGAAATTACATAGATAACACTTTATAATGTATAAATAAAATGAAAAATAATAGTCTATAATATATAAAATGAAAAGTGTGTGTTCCCTATATAAATCGATAACCAGGAAATTTGACATGATGTTTGTAAACCTTTAATACACTTTACAGCCATCATAAAGAGGCTCAAATGGCATTATTTTAGCTATCTAGCCATCAACCGTGCACCTCTCTGTTGGATTTTGGGCATGTCAGTGTGATTTTGCTATCATGACAACCTCACATGCAATAAACCTATCAGCATCACTTGCCTTTCTCTTTAAGAGTCAGATAGGTCTGATTTTGGTGTGTTGCTGTTTCAACGGCACATTGCAACCCTTTACACGTAAATGTCATCACAAGCCTGGGCAAAATAAGATAGAAAGCAAATGATCCCTTTGATATGGGCTCAGTCAAAATGTGTGTGTGTGTGTGTGTGTGTGTGTGTGTTTGAGTGAGCGAGCAAGTGTGTCTTCATGTGTGTGTGTTGTAAACATGCTAATATGCAAATGTAAAAAAATCCATATTGTAGATCATCATTTTTCTTTACAACAACAGGACTGTTGAGCAATGAGAATAAACATGTTCATATATGCCTGTGGGCATTTTATAACAGTGCTACTCAAAGTTCTGTAATATTTTATTTGGGGGGAGAAAAAAGATCTGCATGCCTGAGTACACAGCCAAGTAAACAAGATTATAAATGCAAGTGTTCATGCATGAGCATTTATGATCACATATGAATGTTCAGTTCAGCTTCATTAATCATGCCCCCTGTTGGTTAGCTTACCCTGTAGTGAGACAAATGGAGTGATGAAAAGAAAAAGGGCATAAAAAGATGAGAAAGATAGAGATGGGATGGGGGATAGGGGTGGGACACTGGGGGTGGGGGGGACTGAAGGAGTGGAGCACAACTCTGAATTCAATTAACACTGAACTCTTTAATTACCAGTAAGGAAATGGACGTGGGGTACAAGACATTGTCTTTGTATGCCTGTATGGATTTGAGGAAGATTTAGAAATGTTCTTCCTCTTACCTACTTAAACAGAATGCTATGCATGCACACACACACACACACACACACACACACACACATCTATATCTATCTATCTATCTATCTATCTATCTATCTATCTATCTATCTATCTATCTATCTATCTATCTATCTATCTATCTATCTATCTATCTATCTATCTATCTATCTATCTATCTATCTATCTATCTATCTATCTATCTATATATATATATATATATCATATATATATATATGTGTGTGTGTGTGTGTGTGTGTGTGTGTGTGTGTGTGTGTGTGTGTGCATGCATAGCATTCTGTTTAAGTAGGTAAGAGGAAGAACATTTCTAAATCTTCCTCAAATCCATACAGGCATACAAAGACAATGTCTTGTACCCCGCGTCCATATATATATATATACACACACACACACACACACATATATATATATATATATATATATATATATATATATATATATATACACACACATTTAAACTGCATGGCTTACATGGTTGACCATTCTATAACGCATGTATGTTTCAACTACCTTCTGTGTCTTTTCTGACTTTGTCAATCTCATTTGACTGACTTTGTCAATGGACTCAAAGGTTGTGATAAACTCAGTTTTGGTCTGACAGCACATTCTCTCTCTTACACACTCTCTCGAAGAGTGAGTTTTGTGATATAACTACATTATACATTTATATATGCTGCCATTTTGGAGGAATAAGATGAGTGTTTGGTGCTACCATACAGCTGAATGGCATTGACTGATGTCCACCTCTCACTTATGTTTGCATATGAAACTGCAGCCGTGCAACAATTTGCCCTGTCTTCAGGCAAAAAAAAAACTGCAGGCACTTTAACTCTGATTTCAAAAAGGAAAAGTAAATTTGGTGTTGCTAAAGAGGAACCTTGCATAGATAAAATGAACCGCTTAATAATATCTCTTGCAGAAGCAGTTCACATATCTTGTGCTGAAGTCAAACTTGACTTCTGCCAACTTTCAAGTGCTTTGCAAAATGACAAAGTGCCACAGTCAAAATAAAACAATTAAAATGGTAATGACAAATAAAAAATACTTGATACTTTATACTTGATACATAAGTAGGAGGATAAGCTGCTTTATACTTTTGAGTATTGAGCATATATTCAGCCGACTGATTTACTCATCTAAACATGGCCTCACTTTGTAATATGGATATAGAGCTAAAGAGTGCCACATGAACTGAAACATGGTATTATGAAGCTTTATAAAGAGTGTATCAGCAGCTGTGTGAGTGATGGAGGGCATGAGTGATAGAGAAAGAGAGGAAGTGAGAATTGCAAGCCAGCCTTTTTCTGACTCACCAGCATTGTGGTGCAGATTTAGGTGCAGGTGCTGTTCAAAGCCTCTAAGATAAGAGGAAAAACAAGGCGTTCAGGCTGCCATAAATGCAGACAGGAAAAAGGAGGGCTTCTGCTCTCTTCACTTACAAACTGCCAACCTCAGACAGACAGATATGCTAGGCTGATGCTCAATCCCTTTAGAGAAAAGAGAGTCTGACATTGTGTCGCATGCCAAACTGGTATGCAGTGTAATGTTTTAAGTTATGCTCTCTCAAGAGGATTAGCAAGGCAAATGCAAAGGAAAAAATTATGGTCATTGAAAACCTCCCACCAGAATATTTATTTTCATTCACAGACTCAAGTGTACAGAATTTGTCTGCTTCTATTTTTTAAATTAGAAATTACATTACTGGCTTGGGTGCATTTCTTTTGTTACACACATAAAATGTGATAACCCCTTTAATAAACAATACACAGATAATTCAATCTCAAGTACTGTATATACTGTACTGTTTAGTTTAGCCCATTCAGCTCATTCACATGCTCTTTGCTTTGAGTGACATAATACTAGTATTTTCATTATTCTCCGCATAGGCTAAAATGAATCCCTTCTTCCAGACCTGAAAAAAAATTGTGACCCCCAAAGTACATCTGTAAATGCTACGAGTGGCAAGATACAGATCAAAAAGACTTTAAGGTACTAATCCTTTGATAAAATTTTGAAAATTATGTACCTGACCTTGAATGTAAGATTATATTTTAGCTGATTTTAGACAAATGTGTACAAACTAAGATATGTAGTGTCTATGTGACATTGTTATTTAGTAAAATCATTTAGAATCATTTTGGAAGTAAATGGGATTGTTATTAATATTGAAATATAGTAATTATATCCATCCATCCAACCATTATCTTCCACTTTATCCTCTATTAGGGTCACGGGGGGGAAGGGGTCCCCCATTATGCCCATCCAGAGGAGAACGTCTCGGGCGCTGGCCAATCCATCACTGGGCAAACACTCACTCACACAAACACATTCTATATGGGACAATTTGGAGAATTCTATTGATTAAAACCATGTTTTTGGACTGTGGGAGGAAACCAGAGAACCCGAAGGAAACCCACTCAGACACGGGGAGAACATGGAAACTTCACCCAGATTGGGATTCGAACCAGGAATCCCTAGCACTGAGAGGCGAACGTGCTAACCTAGTCATGCTGTACTGTGATTACTGCACTGTAAGCCAAATCAGACCTACAGCATATGCTATTTTTAGTCTGAATTACAATGAAGCGAATATTTAGCATAACTTAACCATTGCTTCCCTCCAAGTCTCTTTACTCCACATGAGGCCTTGATGACTGTACATTAGAAATATACTGTTTGTATGAATGCTCGTCTAATTCATCCCTACGTGACAATGTAAAATAAGCTGAGGGAACACGAGTCAGTTCTTATATTTTTGTTAATAATGTCTTTTTTGAGCTGCTAAAATGAAGGTTCATACACGAATATGTCATTTATCTGGTTGTTTTTCAACCAGTTTCCTTGTGTAGTGTATTTTTTTTTTTTACAAACAAATAATGTAATAGTTTAATTATTATTGCAATTTTGTGTTTATAGCATGAGCAAAATTTACTGAATGTGGCCATATATCAATATAAAGCCAGAAAACATATTGATTTAGTAACATGAAGCAAGAAGTTGGTACATAGATTAAGAAGTGCTTCTGCCTAAAATCCTCACACCCAGAATGGGCAGAGTAGAAGATAATACCCCAGGGCCACTGACTGCAGTTACAAATATTTGTAAAAAACTTTACAGTCTGAATGTTTGGTTCTATTAGTTTCTACTCCACTGGTAAAGCAGATATTGTAGCAGAAATTTAAGAATTTCTTAAGAAGAAATTACTCAAGGGACTAGCTTATTACTGCTTGTGTACTCACACCTTTTTTTAACTATCATATAAACATGTGCATAGAAACCCCCTCTGTGGTCAGCCTACAGCTGAGATGCAAGCTAGCCAATTAAGCAGCAAAAGCTCAATCTTAATCAGCTGATGCATTCATTAAAAAGGCTTGAGCTGGAACTAAGGCTGAAACCAAACAGTGAATGGCTTGTGTAAAGAATGCAAACAGTTATGTAGAGGGGCGATTAATTTTTACAGTCTTGTTTGTGCCAAAGATCAGCATGCATTTCCATGTATAGTTAACAAGCTAGACCAACAGAGGTATTGTCCCATTAGAATTAAAAAGGCCGAGAGCTACTTGAGTTTTGTATTTTGGCAGTCACCACCACAGTCATCTCTTTGCCAAACAAGCTTCATTATCCACCATGATCAGCTCTATGTTTTTGCTCTGAATATTCACTTCACCAGCTTACTTAAAAACATAATATTTTTCCTTTGACCTTTCTGCTCATCCATATTGTGCCATAAAATTGCCTTGGGTAATAAACAACAAGGTTGCAATCTACAATTCCCTCTTTCAGAAATGATTCAGCATGTTCTCAAAAAATGCACAAAAACTGATTTTTTTTTCAATCACATGTTTAATTCTATTTGTTAAATATAAGCAAAACATGCTACGTGCAAAAACCCAGAAGCAAATAAAGACAAAATAAGGCTGATAAGAATATTGTAAATATACAAGGAGAACACTCAGTATATTAATTCATTCATTATCCTCCGCTTTATCCTATATTAGGGTTGCGGCCCATCCAGGGGAGAACGTTTTAGGGGCAGGGCAGATACACTCAGGACAGGGAGCCAATCCATCGCTGGACACACACTCACTCACACAGACATGCACGCATACACACTCTATATATATAGTTTGGAGAACTCAATTGATTTGATCCATGTTTTTGGACTGTGGGAGGAAACCGGAGAACCCGGAGGAAACCCACGCAGACATGGGGAGAACATGGAAACTCCACCCAGATTGGGATTCAAAGCAGAAATCCCAAGCGGTGAGAGGCGAACGTGCTAACCACTAAGCCACCGTGCTGCCAACACTCAGTATATGAAATTGAAAATATATTGTGGTTTAATATTTTGTAACAAACTATAAAAACATCACTTAGTTCAAAGATTTAAACGGCAGTTTAAAAACCGTCAGTTTATAATATAATGAAAGTATTTAGTGTGTCAGCAGAAATCTTGGTGCATTAATCCAAATATCAAGCCCTCAGGCAGTATTGATTGTGATGGACATTGCCACATTGACTCAGGAGTACTTAAAAAAAAGTATTGTCACCCGTATGGAATTCACTTTCACATAACGCAATTTAACTTTAAACTTTAGTATGTAAAGAGGAACAATTTTACTATAAAAATGATCAGGACAGAGGCACTGCCAGTAATTAGTTTTAACACCTTTTAAGAGTTTAATATTTTGAAATACTAAATGTTAGTTTTGCCATCTGAATTTTGGCTCATAATTGCTGTGTAGAAGAGTTGAGCTGTGTAATAATCTGAAGTCACAGTCTGATTTTCCTTTCTTAGATGCACCATTTTAGTAGAAGAGAGATAAACTGCAGACAGGACAGCACACACTTTATGTCTTCAAAGTCACACTATTGTTAACTGGTGCTGCATGTTATTGTCTTGTTGAAACAGATATGGAGTTCCTGGAAAAAGACAATATAAGTCTCGGCATCAGCAGTACCTTTGCGTATATGCAGCTCATCCACTCCATGAACAATGACGCACCCACATGCTATCTCAAATGCTGATTATTTTAGCAATGCTAACAGTGTCAATGCTAACAGTGTCTTTTTCAGTATTGAATGAACATAGAATAAATTTCCACTGCCTTTTGGTCATCTTAAATTGCTCTGGGTGTAGAAATCTCACTGGTGTTTCATCTCAAAATATGTTTCAGAATGTATTTTTTGATATGACAATGAAATCACAATGATTATGATATAATAAGTAATCCTGTATTCATGTTGCTATGTTCATCATGTTAGCACAATGGTTTCTCAAGCAATACTGTCTGAAAACCATTGTCTTTTAACTCAGTGACAATTCTCTTGGGTTGTGCAAAAAGTTCTTCCAAACCTTTTCTGGTTGCTTTTCTATGGTTAAACATACAAACATCCAGCAGTAGGCTTGGATATAAGTTTGATGTAACTTGGAGATGACGGATATAGGGTACTCATTCGTCCTCCCGTTTTCACATTGTAGATAACAGCTAACATTTTAATTAACAACTTGTAGTCTCAGCTAAACCCATCACAATCATGAACCAATAAGCTCTACAGAACTATAGTCTATGTCTGTGCAGAAAGGCCAGGTTTCAGGGGTGCGGAACGTTCTAAGATTTCAGGAATTACTAACATATAGCCTGACTTTGTGCCAAGGATTACTCTCAGAAGAACCTGGCCAGAAAATATCAAGACTGATTACAGCATCGTGGCTCAAATATATTTATGCTTGGGGCACATTAAATACTCAAGCTCATGCATCTTTACAACTAAAATCACACTGGAGCCATGAGCAGCACAACTTGGGTGGGTGTGGGAATGGAATTACATTTGAATCCAATCAATAGCAATTCACAGCTGTCTCACATTTTACAAATAACCTATATTATAGAATGTATGATAAACAAATTTTAAAATATTGGTATGTTTACAAAAAACTTAGTGAACATATATCTCTGTCCGAGTAAGATGAATAAATCAGACTTTAACATTAACAAGAATCGGAAGGCTGTAATGAGTTTTTCAATCATAAGTTTTCCTTTACTCGCCATTTTTTAAATGAAATTGTAGCTTCTAACTATTAAATATGATAATAAGTATGGTCTAATAATAAGCAAAGCCTTGAAAGATGGCTGAGAGCTAGATGTTTTACTTATTGACTGCTAAATGCTGAAAATGGCTAAGAAATAATGACACAACATTTTTCTTAACAATGTTTTGTGTATGTTTCACCAACACAGTCTGTTTGGGGTGACACGTCTTCATGTGATTGTTGATTAACAAGCATATACAAAGATGAGTCAAGCCTGCACAATAGAATTTATCAAAGCTCTACAAAAAGAGCAAATTGGACCTCACTGAATGTCTTCGGCACCAAGTAAAAAGGAGGCAAATAACAATGTTTACATCATGGGGTATGTGGCATTGTCTAAAATTGCATTATAAGTTTGATGCTCTAATCCAGTTATAATGCCATTAATTATATATTTACTCATCTCAGTATTTATCATATGTAATAGGATAAAGGCAGATTATTTAATACAGATTATTTAATTATATTTTGTTCATTTAATTGGAGAAATCTTGGAAATCCATGATGGCAGAGAATTGGATTTATTCTGCTGCTTATCTGCTCTGACAGATTTAACACGCATTGCTAGGCCCTTGCTAAAGCTCTCTGATGCAGAAGAGAAACAGCACGAACACATCTTCTCAAGTTTTGCATATGCCCGTTGTCTGATGGGACAGGAGGACTAGATTTCATTAGTATATCTGTCTAAAAGCAATTAGATTTAAACAGTTTAATGTTTTAGTAAAACATAATTTAAACAGTCTGTCATGTCTTAAGAAAGTTTTATTTATTTACTCCCCTTGTGAAGACCAGTCCATTCACTGTGTAAGAAAGCCAGAAATGCAAATAAACTTCCTGTGGTTTCCATGACTACAATATTCCTTTCTTTATCATCTTATTGATACGTCAGTTTAAACATAAATGGCAGTAGCTTAGCAATAAGTGTGTCATGCCAGCACAGTGATACAAAACTAAACAATACACATTTTTTGTATTCATCACTACTGTAGTTCTAGCTTCATGTTTGTTGGGGTGGGATGTTTATTCTACAAATGACTTTCTTTGATTTCATACCATTTAATTACGCCTGGCCAGTCAGCTTGTCTCCATCACCATGTGCTTACCAAGCTGAAGAGCTCATGTGATGGAATTTTAATCACTAATGTGCTTCGCAAAATGAAACCCAGTCTGTGAAATCAGGTCTGATTTCACTCAATAAACAAATGCATTTCATGAGGATGGAAGATAATAAAGATTAACTAGGATACGTGACCTGCTGCTTCAGACATGGTTGTGCACAGTATTTCCAAATTAACGTCACAGTACTGAAATATCGGGTTACCTTATTATGCCACTAGCTGATTTCCACACACATCAACTGGTGCTAAAATTAAGGCCACAAAAAAAACCTTCCCAATAGCAAAGATTCTTTTATTCTATTAATTATTCTACATTAATATTGGTCCATGCAGAATAGAGACTGTAGCCAGTAAGTATGTATAATCAGATAGCAGTTTCTATTTTGTGTTTTTCACATACATTTTATTTTAGTTTACTAAGTTTATTCTGCTTATATCCTCCAATTTAATACTTTCTCCCTCTCTGATGTCAAAGGTGCTGATGTAGCACATGTAATCCCCAGCTCACTTGCACAGACTGTAAACAGGGGCAAACAAAAATACCATTAGCCATAGCCCAGAGAGGAAAGAGATCAGGGTGTAACATGGTCTTCCTCCTTAACAAGCACTCTGTGGGATTTTTTTTTGCATCGATACCTTGGTTATACACAGACCCAAACATATTCACACAAAAATGAAAATGAAAGCAAAATGGAGAAATACCACTTATTTGTGGAACTGAAGCAGTTGTCACTCAGGTTGTCACTAACAGATACGACCTCTACATACATTCTTTAGCACTTTAGTAAATCTTTTCATGCATTTATATAAAAGCATTGCAAAGTCATATTTTAACACAGCCATTAAAGGGAATCTTTTAGATTGATTAAAAATTGATGAGTGAACACCTATGTGAATGATGAGGTCTGCACTGTTTATGTTTCTGGCCTTTTTGCTCCAAAGCAAAAGAATGGGATGTTGGGAATTTGTTATTTGATTTGATTTTTTTTTCTGTAGAGCAATTCCTCAGCAAGTTTCTACTCAAAGTCCAGCTCTAATGAGGTGCTCTGACCTCAGCCAGGTTTAATGGAATAATAAATGAATAAATGCTTTGAAACTTCACAGGCTGACTTCTGAGTGTGTGAGCATGTGCACACACACACACACACACACACACACACACACACACACACACACACACATCCCCCACCACACAGGAATATATATGTAAATACACACAAACCTGCCAGCTGAAGGACATGCTCACTCATATTACTCTCTACTGTGGCAACTCAAATGGATATCTCCATATCATTGACTATCCATCTGTGTGAAGACTGGTAATCATTTGATGGACAGCCACAGAATACAAATATCCATATCCATATCCATGAACCTTACATTCTTTATCTCAGTAGTTGTTTATATTTGCTTTTTACAGACTAAAAAATACTGTAGATACTGTAGAATACTGTTAAATGGGACTTAATTACAAATGCAATTTTAGTTTTTAGTAGTTTCTGCATACATTCAAAGAATGGCATATTCATCAAACACTTTTTGGTAAAAACAAAAAAAAAATCTGAAATTGATGCCTTATGGTAAGTTTGTAGATAATTGTTTAATTCAACCTAATGGTTGGTGTGGGTTGAATTTGTACTAGATGAAAAAAAATCATGTTTATGTATCAGTTTTCGATATCCTTTTTCTTTTTTTTTTTATCATCAATGCTTCTGGTCTTCTTTGTGGCAGATATTGATTTCCCTCAGCATATTTTCTTCTTCATTCCTAAAGGCCTACCTATATGCACTGTATATTTCATGTTACTCATAGTAATTTATTTTGTGAGAATAACGCTCCGAGTTTCTAATGACATCTTAAGAAAATAGAGAATCCTCTATCTGGTTACCTAGAAGCACCTTTAAGCTGAAGTTCTGGATGTGGAATATTGACGATATGTCTCTAGTCTGTCTGACTTCAAACCTCTCTGGCTATCCATACTTCATGCTCACAAGTGAATTATGGCACATATATACTAGCTGGGACCAGTCAATACCAGATAAAATTATACACTTTATCTTTATTACAGATTTTTTCTTGATGTGTGTGTATATATACTCAATGCGTTAAGAAGAGTACAGTGATTTAAACACAAAGCCTGCAGCCCTTGAGGATTATTAATGACTAACAGTGACTGTCAGTCACCTAGAATAACAAATAAATGATATTTTAGTTTATAATATATATATATATATATATATATATATACAGTGGGTTGCAAAAGTATTCATACCCCTTGAACTTTGCCATATTTTGTCACATTACAACCACAAACATAAATATATTTCACTGGAATTTAATGTGAAAGACCAACACAAAGTGGTATACAATTGTGAAGTGGAATGAAAGTTATACATGAATCAACAATTTTTTTACAAATAAAAAACTGAAAAGTGCGATGTGCAAAATTATTCAGCNGGGGCTGAATAATTTTGCACATCGCACTTTTCAGTTTTTTATTTGTAAAAAAATTGTTGATTCATGTATAACTTTCATTCCACTTCACAATTGTATACCACTTTGTGTTGGTCTTTCACATTAAATTCCAGTGAAATATATTTATGTTTGTGGTTGTAATGTGACAAAATATGGCAAAGTTCAAGGGGTATGAATACTTTTGCAACCCACTGTATATGCATATTCCAAAGAAGTCCTTTAGGGCTGGTAGGTTGGTCAGTTTCTAATGAGAATAAGCTTTCTGATCGTTGAACGGTGATGTTATAAGTGAAGATTAGTTTTATGGAAATAAGGAACATGTAGTTTAGGGCATCACTAATGATCATATTAATAGATGCAAACTAGGGGTCCCCATGGTATGGTTTTAGACCTGGGGATTGGTAGCATAAAAGTAGATTAACTCCTGATTAAGCAGAGAGGCAATTATTTATAAGCTTACACATCGTAATGCAATGCACACAAATAAGGATGAAGCTAATTCTGCCTTAACCTTCATCTTGCCCACAAGCATATGCAAAGCATATAAATAGGTCAGCACTGAGGAGAATATAAAATATAGTCATACAGAACAAACAAATCAAGAATGTTATCCTGTAATAATTCTTTCTATATTAACTCAAATTTTGAATGCATATACGACTCTTGTGTTTTGCAATATAATAAAAAAGCTTAAGTGTTGATCTTTTACTGGAATAATATAGACACTTTTACAATGTTTGCATATATGGTACAAAAAGTATGTCATGGCGATTTTTTTGCACGTTGACAAATTCCACTTATAAAGCACACAATGTTAATTGGTGCTTAAGGAAAGCAAAGCCTGTAATACCTCTGAAATATTTGCTGTAACATTAGTCTCCTTCACATTGCACTAATAATAATTTCCCAATTGCATCTCTGCCTTGCAAAATGCAGGGTTGCAGTAACAATTAATTAACATGTTGTCACACAAATATAACCCCATTAAGTGATGTAAATATTTTGGGAATCATGTTATGGTCTTAAAAGGAGAGAAGCAGACAAAGCATGGCATGCCAGTCACTACTATTCTATCATTGCTATTGCTGACACCAAAGTTCAGTGAATGACCAGTATACTGAATTATTTACAACTGCAGCCATTTCGGATCAGACAGAAAAAATGTTGGAGAGTGCATGAATGTTTAAAAACCTGCCACTCTTCCATCTGGAGTGCTGCTTAGGTCTTAATTTGGGTAGAGAACTGAAGTCGCAAAGGGTAACACAACAGTGTACAATACAATCATGAATATTAAATTTAAGTAGTACAAGACATTGCCTTTTAGGGACTTGGCCCTTGTTCCTGGAGAGGAATATAAATAGAAATATGTGCAGAGAGTAAAAAATATTACTTACAGTTTTATGTATGACAAATATAAATGACCTAAGTTTATGCACTTTAATAACATATGTATTCATTAGAAAACAAACTGTGACCTGTAGACACATTTCATATTGTTAGTGTCAGTTCATTCATTCATTCATTCATTTATTATCTTCCGCTTTATCCTCTATTAGTGTCGCGGTGGGGTTTCCCATGCCCATTCAGGGGAGAACGTTTCGGGCGCTGAGCAGATACACCCAGGACAGGGTGCCAATCTATCGCAGGGCACACACTCACTCACACAAACACACTCTATAGGGGGCAATTTGGAGAACTCAATTGACTTGATCCATGTTTTTGGACTGTGGGAGGAAACCGGAGAACCCGGAGAAAACCTACACAGACATGGGGAGAACATGTAAACTCCACCCAGATGAGGATTCGAACCGGGAATCCCTAGCACTGAGCGGCGAACGTGCTAACCACTAAGCCACCATGCCGCCCTACTGTCAGTTCATTTTAAAATAATTACTTCTACTGTTGATCATCTTGTAATTATTGAACACATTTTCACTGGCTTTCAGTGTTAAGACTTTAACAATAAAAAAATGAAAACTGCATGGATACAGAACAAATCATTGCACACATATGCACGTTAGAGATCCTATAGACACAGACGCATGCACATACCATCAAAGATTTATGCTTTTAAATGCTTAAAATTAGCATTGGCTCAGAGAATTCAGGCCCAGAGAACAGAGGTTTATACATAAAGCTTTATATACGCCTTTATTTGTGTGAAATGCAGTTTTAAAGCTATGCATTCAAGAAGCAGCAGCAGATTGTGATAAGTAAAAATATATATTGAAAATATTTGAAATTCCCTTTCTGTTAGTTTTGTTGAATTATTGATTTTTTGGGTTGACTGTATTTTCAGAAATTTCTGAAGTTTTCACAAAAATGGGGTTCGTAAATTACAATAAAATCTTCCCTTTTTGGTATATCGCCAAGCTGTGCCGCTGGTAGCATTTTGTTAAATATAAGATAGAATGCTCTAACTATACTGGATTTTTAAATTATTTTTTTAAATACTCTCTGCATCATTTCAGTCTGGTAATTTTTCTGTCATTTGAAGCTTAGTCACTTATTTTTTTGTGCATTTTGCTAAATAGATCAAACTATTTTTATCAATAATTTGTGTAATATTTACAATCCTTGATAAGGGCAATAATTAATTGTGTATAAACCTGTTTAACAAACTCAAGGCTATCTGTGCTGCAAGCAATAAAAGCATGTTGTATCGTTTAGTGTTCTTCCAACACTTTCAACAAGCATTAACATTACATTTAGTCATTTAGCAGACGCTTTTATCCAAAGGAACTTACAAATGAGAACATTAAAAGTCAGAATTTATAGAGAAAACCAACTATACTGTAAATTCATCAAACCTGATTATTATTTCATGCTGCGGCCCCTACCTCTTTTTTTTTTTTTTTTTTTTTTTCTACAACAGGTATTTGTTAAAGAGATGCGTCTTCAGTAGTTTCTTAAAATTGTTTAGTGATTCTGCCTTACGGACAGAGTTGGGAAGAACGTTCCACCATTTTGCAGTGGTGAACGCCACGGAGTGAGAATTAGCTCTTCGGTGAGGTGGAATCGCCAGGCGGCAATCATCACTGGAGCTAAGTGAACGAGTTGGAGTATATTTTGAAAAGATAGAGTGAAGGTAGGAGGGGGAAGATCCAGAAATGGTTCTGTATGCCAGAGTCAGTGACTTGTCCTGAATGCGAGCAGCTACAGGGAGCCAATGGAGGGAAGTGAGTAATGGAGTGACATGAGTTCGCTTGGGCTGGTTAAACACAAGTCGGGCTGCAGAGTTTTGAATTAGTTGAAGAGGTCTGATTGTGGAAACTCAATTTTGATAGCGCCGCTGTGTTCGGCTGCCGTTCGCGACTTTTCTCAGGTCGTACAAGCATTTCACTGTGTTAACTATGCGTGTGAACAATAAACTTGACTTGACTTGACTTGACAATAATCAAGCCGGGATAGGACTAGGGCTTGAACAACAGTTGGGTAGCATGTTCAGTCAAAAAGGGTCTGATCTTCCTTATGTTGTAAAGAAGGAATCTACAGGAACGGGCGGTTTGGTCACATGATCAGAGAGTTTTGAGACTTGAGATGGTGGTGTCGTCAGGGGCAAAAGACAGATGAAGCTGAGTGTCATCAGCATAGCAGTGGTAAGAGAAACCATGCGCCTGGATGACTGTGCTCAGTGATGTCATGTATAGTGAGAAGAGGAGAGGACCAATTACAGAGCCCTGAGGCACACCAGTGCGTACTTGGTGAGAGTTAGAGATCTCCCCATTCCATGACACTTTGAAGGTCCTTCCTGTGAGTTAGGATCAAAACCATTCAATTTCCTGGTTTAATTTCCACCAAATACTATGACTACCTAACCCTGATTTCTTCCCAGGTGATGTATACAAAACAATCCACTGCTCCGGGCATGTGTGCTTACCTAACTAGTATGTGTATATGTGTGTGTTACTGCATGGATGGTTATATGTGGAGGGAGCAGTTTCTCTTTGTGTGATCACAGAATCACTTTACTCTATAATGTTTAATATTTATGAGTTAACATAGCATGCTTGAAACTCTTACTAGTCTTATTCATCTATATCATTGTCCTGTAAGATGTCATCCAAATTTTAAGAGATGAGATGTCAACTGAAGCACTTTATTGTATAAGCACGTACGTCAGACAAGGACACATTATATAACCTGAAGCAGGCAGGATGAAGGAGATTTACTCTGTGTTAGACACAAGTGAGATACATTCAAGTACTTTAACATTCCTCAGGGAACCTCTTTTCTTGTTGCTTTTTCCAACTTCGTCCTTTTCATTTGAATATGTTAACATTAATTTCATTTTAATTTAAAGAAGGTCTACACAGACTTTTAATATTTATCAGGGTACAAATAGAAACCAAATAAAGTCACATGTCGCCGAATGGTTGGAACAATATTGTTTTATTGTATCATTTTGTTTGTAAGGAGTTTTAAGCAATTTCCCAGTAAGGCTTGCCAGTAATCTAAAAATAAGATTACAGTCTTCAGTTGTAATTATTAACAAACTAAACTTTCTGTGGTTTGAAGAAAAATATTCATTCATTTTCTGTGCATCTAAAATTAGATGGCATTAAATTACAGTATACCCGGCAACATTTATTTGGAATTTTTATATAGCTAATAAGAAGATTTCCTGGAATGGAATATTTCTGATGTTGTTTATAGTTTAATAATAAAAAACATGTCTCTCTGTCTGTCCTAATTTTTGTGTGGTTTCATTTTGGCCCATGTATAACTAAGGTGTCAATGCAATAAAACAGCACACATTGTGCTTGTTATTGAGGTAGCTTAAAACATTGTGATTATTGCAGCATATTTATTTATTTTCTGATGTTTATCCTAAGAATGGGGCTTAGTGGTTAGCATGTCTGCCTCTCAGCGCTGGGGATTCCCGGTTCGAATCCCAATCTGGGTGGAGTTTCCATGTTCTCCCTGTGTCCAGGTGGGTTGCCTCTGGGTTCTCCGGTTTCCTCCCACAGTCCAAAAACATGGATTAAGGTCAATTGAATTCTCCAAATTGCCTCATATAGAGTGTGTTTGTGTGAGTGAGTGTGTACCCAGCAATGTATTGGGGCCCTGTCCTGGGTGTATCTGCTCAGCGCCCGAAGCGTTCTCCCATGGATGGGGATGGCGAACCTAGTTGAGGATAAAGTGGAATATAATAGATGGATTATCCTAACAATGGGTATGGGATGTGTTTGATCCAGTCCAGCATTCACTAGGCGAGAGGTAAAGAGAAACAGTAAAAGAGTCAACCCTCACTACAAACACATTCCAGTTCATATACAACTAGGAGCATCCTACTACCTGCAACTAACCTCAACCAACTTCTGTATGGACTGCAAGAGGAAGCTTCTGGAGAACCTCAGAAAAGTAACATATATAAGGAGGAACATACAAACGAAAACCTGGAAAACATACCCACGCCCTTTTTGTCTGAGGTGGCATTATTTTAATTATTACTTTAATTATTTCCAATTAGTCATTCTTTGAAATTAAACATATTTAAATTTTGTTTTTTTAACCTGCTTGGTGTATAGAAAATTATACTGAATAAGTAAAGTTAAAATTATGTCTGAAACTTTGTCTGAGACATTGTGTTATTGTGCTTTGTTGTTTTTGGGTGTGTTTAACCACTGTTTCCATCAAATTAGTGTTTTAAAGATTCTACAGTAAAGCAGACTGCAATGTGAGACCAGTGGCAAACAGCACTGCAATATCACACTGCATTTTGCAAAATCACACAATACAATCCCATCAGAAATATGCTTATACAAGCAGTTGAAATACTAGGGAGGAAACCCACAACTTTTAAATGAAAAACATTGTCAAGTGGGCTACAATTGGTCTGTTGGGATTTTAACTACAGCTTAATCCAGACTCTTTTGGAATTATTGTTGTACATAACTGATGGTATTATTTAGAAGCAAAAAGCTATATTAAGTACAGTGGAAGAAATAACGTAGGCTTTTCTAAGCCATGGTGTCTATCCTTGGTTTCTATCTATCTCTATATATAAAAACATAGCTTGTAATTGAGTTTGCCTTTAGCCAAAGGATCAGGACATGTATATTTCAGGAATGACACATTTGACTCAAGCTGTTTGAAAGTGTAGTTAATGCTTTTAAGAGGCTGTCACACATTAAAAATATTTATAAGATTATATTTTATAAGTGTTCACTAAAATGCAGTCTCAGTTTGCATAGGTTGTGGGAAAAGTCTTCAGTGTAAACAGAAAGACTGCTGGTCGACAAAAACTAAATGTCATGGTTTTAGTAGAAGGTCAAAATTACTTTAGCACATCCTATTAGGACCAATGTTCTCCATTATGGAGATGTAAGGCTGTAATCAATACTGAGTAGAAGGGTATGGTGAAGAACACTAGATACTACTGTGATCTTCCCTATAAATCTGAACAACCAAGTGAGCTCCATAAATAATTATGGGTGAATGCTACAAAAACAAAAGAAAAATTTATAGACCTTGCCATTTCTGGGTAGAATGACTCCAAATATCCCAGACTGCATTAAACTGTCAACGATTGCAAATACTGGATAGCTTTGTGAAAATGTCTAGTTGACTCTATTGATCTCCCCTAAAGGCTGCTCAGCTTAAATGGCTTTGATTTGGTATTTTAGCTAATTTACGCGATTTTTCATTGCTGTCTCACAAAGCACTAAAGACATTATTTTTTATATTACTAGCAAATATGTTGTTTTTTATGTAGGCTTTTATGTAACATTACTAGCATGTCAACACATGTAATGCATTTGTCAAGATGTGATATGTTTTAAAAAGATAATATTTTATTATGGAAATTAATTTACATTTATTTTGTTAGAATGTAAACAGAAATTATTTGTTGACTGACTAAAATACCTACCATTTTCTAATCATTTGGCATTTAACATTGATAACATTGATTTTGATAACAGGGCGACACGGTGGCTTAGTGGTTAGCACGTTCGCCTCTCAGCGCTAGGGATTCCCGGTTCGAATCCCCATCTGGGTGGAGTTTACATGTTCTCCCCGTGTCTGCGTGGGTTTCCTCCGGGTTCTCCGGTTTCCTCCCACAGTCCAAAAACATGGATCAAGTCAATTGAATTCTCCAAATTTCCCCATATAGAGTGTGTCTGTATGAGTGAGTGTGTGCCCAGCGATGGATTGGCGCCCTGTCCTGGGTCTATCTGCCCAGCGCCCGAGACGTTCTCCCCTGGATGGGCATGGGAACCCCACCGCGACCCTAATAGAGGATAAAGCGGGAGATAATGAATGAATGAATGATTTTGATAACCGCTCCTACTGCCAACAATAAACAGCCCTAACATTGTAATAGATATAACCAACAATTCCAAACCCACCATTCTAACCTAATTAATAATTACTAACATCACCAACACTACAAAATAAAACCAACACAACCACCAACACTAATTAGCACAACATAACAACTAATACTGCAAAGGACACCATCATCACAATCAAACATCACATTTTAAAATATCAATATTTTTTCTCAATAGCACAAGTGTCAGCTTGAGCAAAATATACATTTACACAACCACTGTAAAGGAGAAATATTCCAAGGGAATATTCCAAGAAGTGCAAGCACTAACAGTATATGGTACATTTTATGTAAAATGTTTGGTTAAGCATAGCAACATGTAAGTTAACATATAACCCCTAGTCACAATAAAAAATAACAAAGATCATTTAGTTAAATGTAAGATACCCAGGCTTTTTATTCATTCATTCATTATCTTCCGCTTATCCTCTATTAGGGTCGCGGTGGGGTTCCCCATGCCCATCCAGGGGAGAACATCTCGGGCGCTGGGCAGATACACCCAGGACAGGGCGCCAATCCATCGCTGGGCACACACTCACTCACACAGACACACTCTAAACAGGGCAATTTTTTAAGAATTCAATTAACTCGATCCATGTTTTTGGACTGTGGGAGGAAACAGGAGAACCCGGAGGAAACCCACGCAGACACGGGGAGAACATGGAAACTCCACCCAGATGGGGATTAGAACCGGGAATCCCTAGCGCTGAGAGGCGAACGTGCTAACCACTAAGCCACCGTGCCGCACCCAGGCTTTTTATAATAAACATAATAAGCTATACAGTGTCCCAAAGATTTAAAGGTATCAACTGTAAACTACAACTAATTACAATATAACACACACCAATCCAAAAATACATATGTAGGAGATTGTTCTAAAAAAAAACAAAAATTCTCTTCATTAAAAAAAGGCAAAATTTGATGCCTGCAAAACAATATAAAGTATATAAAAGATTACTTCATTTCCACAAAACTTGCCTAGCATTTCTGCCCAAAATTATTGTAAGATTTTCATTTTGCATAATGTAGTTTTAGGTTGCACTAGCAGATTTTGCTACATGACAGTGATTTCTCCTATGACCATGTGGATAAGTCCATCATGGTAGCATAATGTTGAGTTTAACAAAATCTTTAGATAATGTAATCAACATCAGATGGTGATAGATGATTTATTTGTAATCATGTGCTGAGGAACATTGTCTTTCAATTAACTCACAAGTCTTTGAAGAAATTTAGCACCAATTGGTAAACCATGACTCATCCTTGCTTGTGAAGTCAATAGTGTTAGTATGTAGTGCTGTGAAGAGTTACTTTAATACTTTTAATACTTTAAATATAAATTTAGCATCTTACTATTTTTTGTGTATAGTCATTATTTATGTAAATGTATAACAAATGTAATTTAATTTTAAATATTTCAAAGTCTATACATCATTTTTTGCCATGTTATGTTAATCAAATTACATGACGTAAATGAATTGACTATTGTTTTTTCAGCACTTTTTTATGTTTACCTGCATTCACTTACTACATCTTTCTGCATTACATTACATGATAATCTTGACACCATGTTATTTTTTGCCTAGCTGATTGTAGGATTCTAAAAATTGCTGTGGTTGTCAGCTGCTAACCAACCTATGCCAGTGCCTGCCCCTAGTGGCTGTTCTCAGCAACACAAGTTGGTACATTACAGCATCTACATGGAACTTGGCATCAGGTCAAATGTACCCAGTTTTCTTACAGGTAAATTGTCTTCTATTGCTCCTTTAAAAAATAAGCCAAAAAGTAGGATAGCATGTGTAAATAAATTAATGTTTCTGTTTTATATGTATAATGTGGCATTGGCAAACAAACTTTTAATATGCAGGACTAGCAAAGTTATTCTGAGTATGGACTTTTGATGGTTTTCAGGAGTAGTTCTGTTCAAATACAAACCACACATGACTGTTCTCAGTCTTGCTTGTTAGGCTCACACAATACACATTTGTTGGTCAGTGGGGCTTAGTGTAAACCTACAACTTCTTCCTAACTTTAGATAATTTTAGCACACACTTTTTCTCAGATTGCAAATCGTCTTAACACATTCTGCCAGAATCTGGGCACAAGGCACGCTTGTTTGCATGCATTTGCATGTAATTAGCACATCAAACCTTCTGACTTAAAAGGGATGCCATGTCAAAAAATTTCTCTCCACCCTCTCTGTCTCCTGGTTTTTGCTTCTAAAATAATTTCTCTGTTATGACTGTCCATATACAACAATTATAAACTTAATTTCTGAAAAAAGTTTAGATACATTGTTAAATGCAAAAAAGCAATATTATTAGAAATAAGAATGTTACTGTGATTAAATCTATCCACATGATGTGAAATGTTTATTTTATAATTAGTACTTTAATACTTTATATTAATACTAATATAATTAATATAATTTAATACTGCCACAAAAAGAAATCTCAAACTAATGTTCATGTTTAATTTGTTACTGGACAAAATGTTGAATAGTCTAAAATAAAAAGGACCATCTCAACTTTCATCTGACATGACTGAGTGTGAATCATGTGTGACACATAGATGACTTGCATGTGTGAAGATCACCTTCATGTGGGAGCATTCTGCTGTTTGGATTTTAAAAGGACATATGCTGCTATTGTGGTGATGTTTTTTCTTAAAATTCAATTAAATATTTGCCCTAAAATTCACTGTCTGTGATTTATGGGTTTGTTGACTGTATGCATGTGAATGACTGACTTGCTTGCAGCTCAGTTTTGACTGCTTTTGAATATTTATGTGGAATTGACAAAAAAATAAATAAATAAAAATACAGTGGTTAATACAGCAGAAGCATGTATGAAACAAGAATGAGTAAAAATACTTCATATAATAATATATAACCTCATAAAAGGGGAATACTGTCAGGGAAATAAAAGTTAAGGAAAATCAGCAAGTTAAAGATTAGTTTTTTCTTGAATTTACTACAATCACATTTTTTAGATATCTTAAACTGCCTTAATTATGGAAGTTTATGATTGCATTGAGTGTATTGCTAGAATAAGATTCTGTTTTAACTTTAATGTTACACTTTATTTGACTGACAAGACGAGTGAAGGACGAGTGGGGGGATGAATATTTTTTTACAATGTCAAACTCAAAATGCATTTGCTTTTATTTATGTTCATGTTCTGTTTGGGGGCAGCACAGTGGCTTAGTGGTTAGCATGTTCTCCTCTCAGCGCTAGGGATTCCCAGTTCGAATACCAATCTGGGTGGAGTTTCCATGTTCTCCCCGTGTCCACGTGGCTTTCCTCCGGGTTCTCCGATTTCCTCCCACAGTCCAAAAACATAGATTAAGGTCAATTGAATTCTCCAAATTGCCCAATATATAGAGTATTTGTGTGTGTGAGTGTTCCCAATGATAGATTGGCGCCCTGTCCTGGGTGTATCTGCCCAGCGCCTGAAGTGTTCTCCCCTGGATGGGCATGAAGAACCCCCCCGTGACCCTAATATAGGTTTAAGCGGAAGATAATGGATGGATGGATGGATGAATGTTCTGTTTGGGGAAATGTGGGTTACAGTGATTGTTTTACATTTGTGCTGTATACTGTGTGTTTGGTTGTAACTAAAATCATGTTTTCTCCATGCTATTTGCTGGAATGTGTTTAATAAAAGAGCAATTCCAAAAGATTCGACAATACTAACATGATTTGTGTAAACAGGTTTCAATATAAAAGCCTAAAAAATAGAGATTGACCCCGGTAGATCTCGATGACCTGTCCAATGGAAAAATAGATCTCGGGCCAGAAAAGTGTGGACACCCTTGTTCTAACCACTAAGCCACTGTGCCGTCCTGTTTTCAATAACTTGTTATTAAAATATGCATATTGTTCTTTTATGAGACTCATAAACCCAATATGAACCCATTTTAGTTTACTTGTAAAACAAGAGCCTGTGATCTATATCCAGATGGTTCACTGTCCTCTAAAAGGCTTGTTTGAGAGGACTATAAAATATAGTGCTCTGATAAAGGTTCTGTCCTTGGTAGATCATATAAAGAAGGTGAATTGCATGAGACAGCATCACTCTTCCTGGCTATTGACAAGCAAATCTATATAATGTGGATGTTTAAGCACTGTTCAATATTGTGTAAATAAATAAATGATATAAGCAACAATATGTGGTTAGACATTACAAAATGAAGGGCAAGATTATACATTTTAATACTCTTGTATCTTTGACCGTGGTTGTGAACCTCTAAGGACTGTAAGTCCACACAACCTAGTTATGGATGAGAGGAAAATGTAGGCTACATTTTAATGAGCTCGGTTACATTTTGATGATCACAGCAGTTCTTCCATTCAGAAAATTATGCTAATTTTATATTTGCACATATGAAGCCCAAACAGAAAATAGCATGTATTAAAAATGGCCAAATATAGGTGAAAGTTGTAAGACAGAAACCGATTTTTGGTGTTGTATATCTTATAATATCTATATGATTCTTTATGATTGGCTGTGTTTTTAATACACCAATTTCCTATTTTCTCCCACAAACAGATGACATGAACAAGCAGTTTTTGTTTTTGCTGAATTAATTTTTTTAGGTTGGCATGAATGGAAATTCCTTATTATAAAAAATGATGTAAGACAAACTGTGCACAACATAGTGATTAGTGTGGGCATTGCCGGATCAGACAGAATACCGCAAGAGATAAATATGCATTATAAAATACCTCAAGAAACAGTACACATCCTGTATACTTTCAAATGATACAACAGCTCTACACATGACCTTTAACATGCTTCCCATGGCACACTAATATTACTACATGTGGATGTGTACAGATATTTACCTCAGAAAGCATGCATATACAAAAGGTAAACAAATAAATAAATGGCAAAAGGTTGCTTAGTAACCCTGTCATTAAGCTGATGCATCAATCATAAGACATTCGGGGAGTCCCATCAACCCTTAAAACAAGCACCATCGGCGAGGTCTGTCACTCAAACATAAACCAGCCTCTTGGGTCCACATGATTGTCAGTAAATTTAATATCTTATTGCATGCCGTCCACTTTTTCATTCGGCGCAAATTGGTGTGTATTATTGCTCTTTCCTTTTTGCAGCCATTGACAATGTTGAGACAATGTGAGCTGTCCCAGTCCCTTAAGCATGACAGCCAGCAGAGTCAGGGCATGCACAGCAAAAAAAAAAACAAGCTCCAGATGCCAAATTCGTAGCCATACATTTACTTATAGCAAGATTGAAAACTATTACAAAAATGCTTAATTAAACAACAAAGCAATAATTATGGGCAGGTGGGATGTACCTTTAACCACTAAATCGAGGGCTCCTTGGAGTATTAACCTGCCGCGATTCATGTGCAAGAGAAAAAAACTCTCTAGATAGTGATATTTTTTTTATTCTTTTTACAAATTTTTGCAGGATATTTTATAACAGTTTTCTATGTTGATCTGCCAGAATTAAAACTGTCTAAATAATATAATAAGAAGAAGAAGAGGAGAAAGAAGAAGTAGAAGAAGTAGAAGAAGGATTTTACTTTGTATGATTTATCTATATGATATGATATTTACATTTACAATTCAGACTGGAAATCTCATATTCTTAAATAAGAAGGGCAGATGATTAACGATATTTGATGCAGAGTAGCCCTACCCTTAAATCAATTTAATATTGTCAAGCTAAATCATTATTCTGAGGGGGGAAAAAAAACAATCGATCCATGAAGAACATTAAAAGCCCTGGGTGTTCTTCTATTCAAAAAATAACAAATTATCTACCAATGCAGAAAATGTAGTACTCTTACTGCTATATGAACTGAAATTTGAAAGTTTCAGACACTAAATCAATAACCTACAGTAGTTAAGGTCATGAGATCCTATACATATTTACTGATTCTGCACACACAGGCATAGAGTTTGAGCTGCATTCCAAGCTCTGATTGTTACATTTTTAATATAAAAGCTCTTCTGACTGTTTGGCTGTCTGCACCACAAAACATGATAGACATACACCAAAACACATTATTCCTTTTAGTAAGCCAAATGAAACTATTTTAAATGGACAATTACGTATTTTATGTGTTATTGTGCAGCATAAAAGAGATTACAGATCAGTTTTAGTGCAAAGCATTTGTTTGGTGGTGGTGGTGGTGGTGACGTGGAGTATAATATTCTAGCACAATTACAATCTGTCATGGGATGAAAATAAACCCCCTTTCAATAATTTAGCGACCTTTAATAAAACAGTGAAAATGATCATTTCATCTTAATACTGATGTTTTTACTGCTAATAGGTGCATACATTGCATGTGATAAAGAGAGACGGATTGTAATTCTACATTACAATACAAATCAAACTGTCAAAGAAGGTGAATAAACCCGTTTATGGTAATAAAAAAAAATGACTTTAACCAAATGAAAATGCTAACATATCTAGCATTATGCTTCCCCATGCATAGATTGAAGTATAAAAGTAAGTAAAGGAAGAGACCAATTTCTGTATTATTTTTGTCTTAAACTTGTCTTAAACTTGTATTAAACTGCTAACCTTAACCATCCATTCATTATCTACCACTTTATCCTCTACTAGGGTTGCGGGGGGGGGGGGGTCCCATGCCCATGCCCATGCCCATGCCCATCAAGGGGAGAAGGTTTTGGGTGCTGGGCAGATACACAAAGGACAGGGCGCCAATCTATTGCTGGGCATACACTCTCTCTCACACACACACACACACACACACACACACACACACACACACTCTATATGGGGTAATGTGGGGAATTTCTGTGGGAGGAAACCGGAGAACCCGGGAGAAACCCACGTGGACATGGGGAGAACATGGAAACTCCACCCAGATTGGGATTCGAACCGGGAATTCCTAGTGCTGAAAGGCGAATGTGCTAACCATTAAGCCACTGTGCCATCCAACCTTAACCATGCTAAATTTAATATTATATTACAGTGCCTTTCACACAGTAAAGACACAATTTCACGATTAATTGTATAAGTTTTTCTGCATTACTTGTCCTGCCAAACTAAAGAAGCAACTTTCCATATAATGTGGGCTGAACTTACAGTCTAACCATGTACTAGAGAAACTCTACAATGCTTTGCCTTGAAAAAAAGTTGATGTGATGGCTGGACATTTATCCACACTTTCTTTCTTGGTTATTGCACTTAGTGTTATTAATTATGTCACTCTAATTCCCTGGCAACTTACTTTACTTTTAAGTAAGAGAGAAACAGGGATGCCCCTACCCCTCCTTCTATGCTCTGTCTCTTTCTATCATTGTCTCTATCCCTTCTCTTCAGTCGGTTCAAATTTAATATAAGGAACACTCAATCTACCATTATGTCTGCCGTGCAACAGCAGAGGCAACAGCAAATTTACGAACAGACACCCATAAGTAATGTAGCGTATGGAAAAATAACTCAAGGTTTAACATGTGATGGCTTTTGACAAGAAAGTTCACTGAGCCATAGAAATTTGGTAAATCAAGGTTTGATGGTCTTGTTGACTTTCTTTGACATGCAATAACATGTTTGTCTGGATTGAGGAGGATTTGTGTGTGTGTATGTATGTGTGTGTGTGTGTATGTGTGCGTGTGTGTGTGTGTGTGTGTGTGTGCGTGTGTGTGTGTGCATGTGTGTGTCAATGCATGTCAAATACACATGGGTTTGCTCTGTAGTGTCCATTTCTATTCTTAAACTCATTTGATTACAAACTTAATCAGTCAATGTAGGACTTATGATATGTATATATATTTTTAAATACTCTCAAATAATTTTGTCAGGAAAAATGTTAACATAATGGGTTAGTGGGGCCCAGTGACGGTAGAATTACATTGGACTCAAAACCACAGGATACCACATTCAAAAATGAGTGCTCTACTCTGTTATTTATAGCGATACGTCCAGGCATGATTCTAAAAAGGTACTTGGGATCTTTGTAACTGATTCAATGTTACCAAACCAAATTAAAATATTCCTACATTAAAAAAAGATTTTTCTTTATTTTAAAAATTGAAGGTGATATGATTCTAACCTAAGTGATTCTAAATAAATATGAGAGTTTAAAGTAAAAAAAAATCATCTTAAAAATGAACAGATGAATTGTGAGAATTTTATGGCAAACTGTCTGTGCACACAGCATTTTTCAAAACCTACCCCAATTAGTCGACCATTGCACAATCATGCAAAAGTTCATGCATCATGCAAAAGTATTATTATTATTATTATTATTATTATTATTATTATTATTATCAGCATAAAAACCATCAGCATGAAATGAATAAACAGGGTGTGTGAAATGGTCTCTTTCGATCATCCATGGAATTTATTAAGCATCATATACATAAGTGCTGTTCCATCATAGCACTGTGCCATTCATTTCACTTTGCAGTCTAGACCTCTATGAAAGCTAAGTACAGTTTTGCCACTGTTGTCACACTTTGTGATCTTAGAGGTTGTGACATTGAAAGAATCTTTCTTCAACCCCATTCTGGGTAATTTAGTTCAGCACATGTCAATTATGCTACATTCTGTAATTTTCTATTATAAATTATTTTAGAAGGTGTACCAAAACGTTCCAAATGCAAGGCAAGCAGTTCTTTGGAAATATCTCTTTTTTTTTTACTTTATGACAACATAATTTTTTCCCCAAAAAATATAACACAGTTAAGGAGTTTATTGTTGTTTTTTACTTTTTATTTTACTGTGCCTCAATGTCCCTCTTTTTTGCTGATCCAATAAATTATCAGTTCTAATGATCAAAAATCATTAGCATTACAATGCAATGTGGATGTGACAACAATTGTGGATGTAATTTAGCTGCCTTCAATAAATAGCTGCTCAAATTGGGGAATCCCTTGTGATTTCATATGCCCTACAATTCTGTCCCAAACAGTCTACAGCAGGGGTGCTCAATACATCGACCGGTCGATCGCGAAGGGGTGTCAGGTAGATCGCGATGGAGGTTTGAGAAAAAAAAAGCGTTTATCACCTATCAGTGCTTTTTTACAGCACAGTATCGGAAGCGCGTATACACACACGTACACACATTCACACACAATGTGATTCATTCTAAATCGTGATCTCTATCGTTCTTCAAGCGAGCGGTCTGCCCCCCCCCACCCCCGTCTCTCTCGCTGTTCCCAAAACCGGCATGTGGCCACGCCTCCGTGCTTAAGTCTGAAACACTGCCTCGAGAATCATCTACATTAGATAGTTTCTGTTTGTGTTTTTGCACTTTATTTGACTGACAAGACGAGTGAAGGACAAGTGAAGCTCAAAAAGAACTAAAATGTTCCACTTTCATTTAGAGTGGGGGGGGGGGGTGAATATTTTTTCACAATGTCAAACTCAAAATGCATTTGCTTTTATTAATGTTCATGTTCTGTTTGGGGGCAGCACAGTGTCTTAGTGATTAGCATGTTCTCCTCTCAGCGCTAGGGATTCCTAGTTCGAATCCCAATCTGGGTGGAGTTTCCATGTTTTCCCCATGTCCACGTGGGTTTCCTTCGGGTCCTCCGGTTTCCTCCCACAGTCCAAAAACATGGATTAAGTCAATTGAATTCTCCAAATTGCCCCATATAGAGTGTGTTTGTGTGTGTGAGTGTGCCCAGTAATAGATTGTCGTCCTGTCCTGGGTGTATCTGCCCAGCGCCCAAAGTGTTCTCTCTTAGATGGGCATGGGGAACCCATAATGTGTGTAAAATGGTTTCAATATAAAGGCCTAAAAAATAGAGATTGACCCCGGTAGATTTCGATGACCTGTCCAATGGAAAAGTAGATCTCGGGCCAGAAAAGTGTGGGCACCCCTGGTCTACAGTATACACTACAATTTCAGCAGTTCATGATGGCACAGGTTAGCTTTTAGTTTCACTCTGCACCATAATTCTAACATATAGTAACAAAGTATACCAAAAAGCTAAATAAATGGCTCACTGCCTACAAGTTGCCCAGATCCAGTGCAAACAAATTAAACACAAGTTAAACGATCCTGGCCAGCAAGCTTGACAATAGTTATTTTTAGATGTCATGTTTGGTTTTTTTTGCCAAATATGGAGAAGTGTATTATGGCCAAACATCTTTATTTTGGACAGTCTGTGCAAAGGACATTCTGCCAGATGGCTTGTGGTTTGTTCAAATGCAAATTTAAGCAAAAAAAAACATGAAAATTCCTCCAACCAAGCCAGATTTTTTTTTGTATTTGTACCGTCATGCTGTCATGAAAATTTAACATGTTAACTGGAACCTTTATAGCCTAAATTGTGGTTCTTATATGATTTAAGATCTCTGAGCAATTCATTCTCTTATCTTAAAGTATTTTTTTTTTACTCTAAAATGATGGAATTCTGGTAAAAAGGCCTTGTTACACTTTCCAGATTAATGAAAAGCATCAGTTGCTTTACTTAGATCATTGGTGATGGGTTTCCTCCTTGTTCTTGTGTTAGCACACACCTCGGTGCTCCAGACAGGCAAAATGCCAGCCTGTCTACTTCTATAAAGTTGGTCACACTTAGTGATCACACTTTGTAGATCAATTAATCAAGGTCTTGTAATTAGTAGTTCCTGATTGCTTCTTGATTTTTAAATAGATTTTCATTTAAACTGATTAAAATCTTTGATTCCTTTTTTGAATCACATGTGGTGAATTTGCTGCTAAAACACCAAAACATGGAATTGTATTTGCTGTCATATTGCATTACATTTTTATTTAGCACACAAATTTACCGAAAGCACTTATTATTCCATTTTGATGTTTGGGATAAGTAAGTGCACAAGGTCAGCCATGATACACCCTGAAGCAGTAAGGGTTAAGCCTTGCTCAAGGGCCCACACTGGCAACTTTTGATGGAGTCAGGGTTTAATTCCCCAATCTTTAGATTGACAGCCTAACCACTGAGTTACAATGCTTAATATATATATTAGTATAGTACCCAGCTTTCCTATTGGAAATCTTGAATGTGTGAGTGTGCTTAGAGCTCCTTATTTAAATGAGTAAAAAAAACTATAACACTTTATATGTGCTATTGACTTGGTTAAGTGAACTGCCAACTGTGAACAGTGTTCGGAATTAAGAAGGTAATCATTTTGTCTAGATACTAGTAAGTGAGTGCAACTGATGTGCAATTAGTTTAGATCAATTATCACCACATGTGATGCACTCAAATTTTGGACAAAAAATTGTGTGTGCACATTATAAACTGTATAAAGGACCATGTATAGGTTTGTAAATTTAAATCTCAAAATCAAATCTGTTTGTTCTATATGTATAAGAATAACTGAATAAAATCATTAATCATTATAGTAAATTTAGTTTTAGAAACTCTTTATTTAGATATTCTTTAAGAAAATAATATTTTATTATAAAATTTAAAGGTATTCACAAATTTAAAGACAATTATTTCATTGCACTTTGTTTTTCCTGCGATATGTCTTTGTTCAGCATGGCTGCTGCATTTTATTCTATTTTATTTTATTTTTTTTAATAAATGCAAAGCAACATTAAATACTTTAAAAGCTTGGGATTAGTCATGAAATACCCGGAGGAATGTTATTCATTGTTCTAAATTTTTATTAACTTTGTTAAATAGAAAAAAAAACATTATTGTTTAGATTTCAGAAAAAAAGTTGACTTGTAAAAAAAAAAAAGTTGACTTGTAATTTTTGATAAACATTTCTGGTGTGTAGTTTTACACCTGAGGTCCTTTTGAAGTTACCAGGTCGTTAATAAAAGGTTTTATTACATCTGCTGATTATATTTATACTTTCTAATTTGAAGCAATGTTTGTTTGCAAATTTTATTTTCTATATCATACTAGTGATACAAAATTTACATTTCAAAAAGCTGTTTTTCTTTTACATTTGGTAAAAACCCTGCATTTCACCCAAAAAATGTTGTATTATTTTGCCACTTGTTCAAAATAAAAATATACCATTATTTATATACTCTAATTTTGAAAAACAAAAATTGCTTTGTTGCTAATGCAATAATTCCTTGTGATATCTCATCATATTATCATTATCTTGTACTTAATCCTTTACTAGGGTCGCAGGGGGTGTTCCCCATGCCCATCCAGGGAAAACATTACACCCAATTAAAGACTAACCAATCCATCACTGGGCACACACAAATGATATAGAAGGTATTTAGATAGGGGCAATTTAGAGCAGCAAATTCATCTTGAATATATGTGAGAAAATCCATGTGGACACGATGAGAACATGGAAACTCCACCCAAATTGGGATCCCTAGAGCTGAGAGGCAAACGTGCTAATCAGTACAACTCCATGCTGTCTTCCTAATGATATAAAAGTCTCTTATATAAGTTATTAGTTATAAGTTGTTATTTATTTTAATATATTGATATTTCTTTTAAAATACTGATATTTGTCTATGAAACACCTTTACACATTTACATAGCTGATTCAACATTATAGCTAGTGAAAGGTTGATAGGCGGGTTTGCATAATCTAAGTAAGTAAAATATCTCTCCATGTAGTACAGCAACAAAAAGATAAATAAAATGTTAAATATCATGTACTTGATGATGTATGACCTCATTAATATAATTCAAATTCTAGGTAGCTACTGTGTTGCACATGTTCTAAGAATTTGCAGACAAGGATATTTCTCCTACCCTCGCTCTCTCTTTTGCTCCCTCCTCTCTTCCTACACACAAAACTGTTCTCCTCCTCCACAACACATCCACACATTTCCAGGAAATGTAATGACATTAAGTGAAGTGAAATTTATTGCCTGTTAAAAAGCATGACATTAATTCAAACTTAAGCTTTCTTCAATATAACAGGTCGTACCTTATTATGAAAGCGGGAAGGCAAAAACTAAAATAGTAACTCAAGATAATGTGCTTGAAACTACTTTCAAATTGCATTTCACTCTGAAAGCATTTATAGTGAATAACCACTTATTGTAACCAAAATTTTATAGTAATTCTGTGCAAGACCACTACATGGCTTTATGAAAGCTATAACTTGCCAATCATTAAGTAAAATACGTAGATCATACTAGAAAAAAAAAAAAAAAAAAACACATAAAGTACTGTCTTGTTTTTAAAGGTCCTCATAAAGTGTGATGATTATAAGTGATAAGAAGTGGCATGTTTGCAGTTACAAATGTGGTTCCAAAAACACTAAATAGAAATTCAGAGAAATTGGTAAAAATGCTGAACTGCAAAGTAACAACAACATGGATCAAATTTAGAAGCTATGTAGAGGATTAAGTGGAAGATAATGGATGGACATACGAATCTAGTTATTTTTTTATCACTGTTGATTATTTTTTGGAGGATTGAATGTAAAAGCAGGATTTGTTACAAGTTAAAGTATTGTCAAATTGACTGCCGGACAAAACTAATAATATTGGGCTAAACCCAAAATATGAAACTCTTAATGACTTTAAATGTAGACTACAAGGATGTGCATGCACATTAGAATTGATCAAAAAATTGATGAACTGTATATAATATTTTAAATTGTTTGGTATTCTGGATGTGTTTGTTTTGTAGATTTAGAATTTTAAAATAATGGACTTGTGGTTAGCATGTTCGCCTCTCAGCACTAGGGATTCCCAGTTCGAATCCCAATCTGGGTGGAGTTTCCATGTTCTCTCCGTGTTCGTGTGGGTTTCCTCCGGGTTCTCCGGTTTCTTTCCACAGTCCAAAAACATGGATCAAGTCAATTGAGTTCTCCAAATTGCCCCATATAGTAGAGTGTGTATGTGTGCGTGTCTGTGTGAGTGAGTATGTGCCCAGCGAAAGATTGGCGCCCTGTCCTGGGTGTATCTGCCCAGCACCCGAAACGTTCTCCCCTGGATGGGCATGGGGAACCCCCCGCGACCCTAATATAGGATAAAGCGGAAGATAATGGCTGGATGGATGGATGGACTTTATGCCACTATGCGGTGGCACGGTGGCTTACTGGTTAGCACGTTAGCCTCTCAGCGCTAGGGATTCCCGGTTCGAATCCCCATCTGGGTGGAGTTTCCATTTTCTCCCCGTGTTCGCGTGGGTTTTCTCTGGGTTTCCTCCCACAGTACAAAAACATGAATCAAGTCAATTGAGTTCTCCAAATTGCCCCATCTAGAGTGTGTGTATGTGTGTGTCTGTGTGAGTGTGTGCCCAGCGATAGATTGGCACCCTGATCTGGGTGTATCTGCCCAACGCCCGAAACATTCTCCCATTGATGGGCATGGGGACCCTAATATAGGATGAAGTAGAAGACAATGGATGGATGGATGGATGCCACCATGCCTTCTAGGTCTTGTTGGCAAACTTTACACAGAACAATGTTGCAAATCCAGAAGATATTAGAAGATGCATTTAGAACACACAGACGTGGGTGAGTTGAGCTTTATATCAAAAAATTTCAAAATAATACTATTTTATATTAAATTTGTTTTATAATTCAAATTTTGTGTACAAAGAAGACGATTTAAGTGAATGTCTGCAGTAATGATAAGTGATAAAATTGTTAGCACAATCTTAGGGATGCATTTTTTAAATTCTTGAAAATTTTTTGGCCAATGATTTTTGTAAGACTAGTATTATTATACCTTATTATTAAATTAATAGGTCATTTTAAAAGCAATATAATTTTGTGAATTTCAGCTTGCCTAGCATTTGCTTATTTTTTAGGCCACACATAAATGTCAAAATGGTAGGAATCTGCTCTCTGATTTAAGTTCCTAACATTGGTCTTTGATAAACTTTCACTGTGCAGAATGCACAAAAGCATTTCAGAGAAGTCATATACTTTAATTTATTCTTTCAGAACAGGGTTATTCACCTTACTCTAGGATAAGGTTATATTCCATAGCCCCTCCAGTGAGCAAGATATGCCCCTAATTATAACTACCATGACTGGAGTAGAAATCATGGCTTTTCAAAGTACCCTGCACAGGGAAAAAAATCAATCATATAACAGCTAACAACTATGCTCAAAACTCCCCCTTTCACACTCTCATGTCAGCAATTAGGACTCTATGCTTGTCTATCACCACAGGCACAATTACAGGACCAGCAAAGCCTTTACTGTTGGACTAACAATTTTTAAAGTGAAAGAAACAAGTATTCCCAAATGAACATTTCAGCTACCTGCATTTCTCTTTTCACAACTTTACCAGAACACCACCTTCTTGTTTTCATGTAAAGTTAATCAGTGAAGGTAAAACACATCATTAAATTTGATTTGTGGCACTTGTGAATGTTTATAATTAGCTTAGTGAATTATTATATTATTATATAAGTGAACTCTTTAATAATGTAATGATCAGTTAGCAGTGATTGAATTAAGAGCTGTTTGGTTAATAGAGGTTGGGTCTCCAGCCTTAGATGCGTGGTACTGTAATATGAAGTTTTTCCTTAAATAACTTTACCAAATATTCTTGTGTTTTATCTTTATTTTCACAGATCTTAAATGTAATAGAAAGATACCCCAATAATTTACAGAAAGGTAATACATATATAATAATCTAGAACATCACAACACTAACTTGGTAAGGCTTATAAGAAACCATTGCATGATCATAGACTATAATAAGATCCATGACATTCATACAGTCATGGCCCATGCTGCATGGCTCTAGTTTTGATCATAGTGGGCTTGTGTAATGAGACTCACACAACAAAGGTGAGTCAGCTGACCATGGCTATCAGCCTTGTGGTCTACAAGGCACAAGTCTTGTTAGTCTGCAAGGCAAGAGTGCACAGTAATTTTCTGTAGCTGTGAGCAGCCCTCCTGGCAAGTAAGACTTTTCTCTTATTTTAAATTTTTTTTGTAGTCGGCATACATTTTCTCGGAGGAACAGTACCCCAAGGCCACAAGAGTTGGTTGCATTCAATATAAAGTATAGTTTTGGTTGCAGTGTCCGCTGAAGTATTATTTGCACTTTCATTTGTCCTGAAAGTTAAAGCATTGCTTTCATAATTCTTGTTTTTATTAAACATTATTCTTTTACCTTGTGTTCTGTACTATTCTGTCTTATGGCGAATGAGTCTAGTATCTCAGGTGCCTTAAAGGCTGAGATCCTATTATGATTTAATGTAATTTTTCTACAGAATTAAACATGAAAGTTTGAAACAACTAAAATATAGAATGTAGCCTGTGAAATAGTCATGGCATTTATGGCAAAAAACTAAATGTTAAACATTTGGAGAAAAAAAGTGTGCTTTTTAAAAAATACAGCACAGCAATAAATATATAAAACCAGTAAAGACTGTGCCTACCAACTAAAGACCCATATCACACTATTATTTAGATTTTGCATTATATGATGTGTGTCATACACAGAGTGACATATAAACTTGCTAAGTCTTGCTAACTTATTATGGGAAAATGCCTAGATAAGCCACCTTGGATTTGCAGTTGCAATAATAATAGTGTAATTTCCGCAGTTGTAACTGTTTAAAGCCTTTCAAACACACCTTTATATTTGTATAATACAAACAGCTTTGTACCATGTGCAATTTGGTATTGCTAATTTATCCACTTTTATTTGGGCTGTGAGGGAAAGCTTGCAAAACCTAAGAAAACTCAATTAATTGTTGTGAGGTAAGAATGACGTGTGTGTGTTTATTTATATACTGTATATATATATATATATATATATATATATATATATATATATATATATATATACAGTATATAAATAAACACACACACGTCATTCTTACCTCACAATGTAAAATGTAAAACCAACACTTTGCAGCATTTCAAAAAGCTGCAGGGCTGAATATAAAATCAAATTGTAATTTTCATTGTAAAAATAAGACTCCAGGACAAAAACCACGATTTATGGGTTGTGATGGGATTATCATGTGGACCATGCTTTTAGTTGCATGGAATTTAATAGTGGTGTTCCTTTAGAGCCAAGGGAAAGGTGACATGCATTTTAGAAGTTGCATTTTTAATGATGCAAAATAAGATTCAATTGACTAAAAAATGAACATTTATATCTAAATAGAACATAGGATAGATACTTCATGAGCAATTTGAATAAACACGTTAAAAAAAAGTGTAAAATCTTACCTGCAGTGTCTGTGAACCCCTGCCACTGTTTCGATAATGAAGCACTCGCCTTCATTCAGACAGAAGGCCAACTCTTGGCTGTCTTGGCATGGTTTGAAGAACTCTGAGCGGATGGTTGGGCTTGTTGGTGTGACTTTATATACATAAGACAGATAGAATAGGAAAATTATGAATAAATATTAGGAATATAATTCTTATAAAACATTTCAGAATTCTGAATGCCCAGTCATGGTTAAAGTTTATTGTAATGTGCAGTATTAAGGTGTTAGAGGGCAGTAATAGTATCACATGCCAGGGACAATGACTTTAACAACATGTCCTCAATTTATAATTGAGTCTCTTAATAGAAGATTTTTCAATGTATTAAAGGATGTCAGGGTTAATAATACAGTGCCACAGACAACAGACCAGAGGGAAAACACTTAATGAGAAACAACTATCTAAGGGCAGTTGAATATGCATTTACTGCATGACAATATTTAAGTGGCATTCAGAATAACCTTAATAAGGACACAATGTATTGGCTACCTAATCATCATTTAATTAGTGCAATATATAGCAGTCTAAATTTGCTTCCTCAGGCTTGAATCACAATAAATCAATTTAGCACTCAGCAAAATTGCCTAAAATAGTTATTATGTCTCATAATAACATTCTGTGGGCTAATATCTACAGTGAGTCATCCAGGAAAGAAAGATTGTATGAAATAAGCAACAATAGCACAGCTATGTTGTTTTTGCTTTAATGAAGACAAGGCTTGAAGCATTGATCCAGCTGAGCTTGACTTGGTTCACTTAAATGCCTAAACATGCATTCACACAAATAATGTTATAACTCTAGAGGCATTTGTCAATTATGTAATGACAAGTTAAGTATTTCAAGAAAAAATTGTTATATTTTACTAGAACTGTTAAATATTAGCTTGTTCAGTTTTGTGACAATTCATGTACATTTACATTGAGAAACAGAAGAAGAAGATGATGATGATGATGATGATGATGATGATGATAATGATGATGATTATGATAAAGAGAAATAAATATATGAATAACAATAAGAATATTAAAAAAGTACAGCTACACAGTTTCTGGTAACTTTTCACAGCAAAGTCATGCATAGTTTGTATGGATAGGTTTCCACCAACAGGCCAAAAAAAATAATTATACAATATTAAAAATAAATTCTATTCATTTCTATTGTTTTAGAAACAATTTTTTTATGTTTAGGAATCTTATGTTTTTTTGTATGCATTTTTAAAATTAATTTATATATTTAGTTTTTAGTTATACAATATTTAGACTCATGTTTGCAGCTTTACTTTTACTAAATGGGGTATTCAAAAGAGGGTCTAAACTATTTGGGATGGTGTGGTGGCAAATTACTTTCTGCCTTATTGCACATGTGTATGATTAGGGAAAAGTTTACATATAATCACATTGCTGTGCTGGGCAGCACGGTGGTGCAATGGTTAACATGTCCGCATCTTAGCAGTGGGGGATCCAGGTTTGAATTCTTAACTGGGTGGAGTTTCCATGATCTACCTGTGTCTGCGAGGGTTTTCTGTAGTTCTCAGGTTCCTTCCACAGTTCAAGAACATGGATCCAAATTGGCTGCTCTAAATTGTCTCTATAAACTGTGTGTCTGTGTGAGTGTGTGCTCAATGATGGATTGGCACCCTGTCCTTGGAGTACCTGCCCAGCGCAAAAAAGTTGGCCTGATGATGAACCAACAGAAGTTAAGAAGTCTTGCATACTGACAGATTCTAGTTTTTTAGTCTCTATTGGTCACTTACTTTACTGTTGTCTGTAAGAGTTATGAAAATTGTTACCACAATTTACAACCCTGCATCAATAAAGAACATAAATCATTACTTGGTCGGTCCTGCTAAATATAAGCTGTCTGAGCAATATGGCATTGCATAAATCATTTGGTGTGTGAGTGTGATTAGAATGCAATTGCATCATACTGTATTTTTCATAGAAGAACTAATCCCACTGGTAGGCTTAGACACAGGGTCACTTATAAAACTGAAGGTTCAACTCTATAGCCTTAATTAAAATAATCATGTATGCAAGCAAAGGGCACAAAAGCATGTAATAAATAATACCAAACACCATGTTAAAATTTTAAATCATAGATTATAGGATCAATTATTCACAAAAAGCAAAATCTGTTCATATTTTCATGCAGATGACACACAGTTTCACATTTCGTCTACACCAAATAATGTTTACTCAGTAAGCTTGAGGGATACTTTAAATAAACAAAACTGTGTTAAACTTTGTTGATTATTTAATAAGACTAAGTTCATCTGTAAATAATCTAGGTGTTGTAATTAATTAGGATCTCTCTTTCAATGAGCACATAATTGCATTTTTTCACCTTTGTACCATTTATACACTTTTAGGGCTGTGTGTGTGTG
>JAFMOD010000271.1:5586762-5601424 GCA_019802435.1 Corydoras maculifer
TTTGCACATCGCACTTTTCAGTTTTTTATTTGTAAAAAAATTGTTGATTCATGTATAACTTTCATTCCACTTCACAATTGTATACCACTTTGTGTTGGTCTTTCACATTAAATTCCAGTGAAATATATTTATGTTTGTGGTTGTAATGTGACAAAATATGGCAAAGTTCAAGGGGTATGAATACTTTTGCAACCCACTGTATATATATATATATATATAGGCGGCACGGTGGCTTAGTGGTTAGCATGTTCGGGTGGAGTTTCCATGTTCTCCCCGTGTCTGCGTGGGTTTCCTCCGGGTTCTCTGGTTTCCTCCCACAGTCCAAAAACATGAAACAAGTTAATTGAATTCTCAAAATTGCCCCCTATAGGGTGTGTCTGTGTGAGTGAGTGTGTGCCCAGCGATGGATTGGCACCCTGTCCTGGGTCTATCTGCCCAGCGCCCGAAACGTTCTCCCCTGGATGGGCATGGGGAACACCACCGCGACCCTAGTAGAGGATAAGCGGGAGATAATGAATGAATGAATGAATATATAATATAATTTAAATATATACTATATATAATATATTGGGTATATATATATATATAAAATAGGACAAGAGTAGCATGGACTTTTATTCACCGATCATCACACAGGCTCTCAATCACCACAGGGACAGGGATGTGCATTTACATTTGTAACATTTTTCCAGATGCCCTCCCAGTAATCACCCTGCTCATTAGTGTGCTCAGGCTGTGGCTGATCTCTGGGGAGAGCACTCTCACACTGTTTACAGCAAAGCACATCAAACACTGCACACGCAGAAAAGAAAGTGTTGGGACTGCTAAGAACACTGACTTTATCTATCAAGCAACACTAGCCTCTCTCCCTACTTCTCGAATATGTTTTGAGCAGTTTAAATTTTGGCCTGAAACTAAAAATTTATATATTTAGATAAAGACAAAATAGTTTCAATTTAATGACGGTGGTGTTTATTGTCTTCTATAATGTGATACTTTCAACAATCTAAATTCTACTGTTATGCCTAAATTCATGTAAAATCTATAATATTACAAAAGTTATAAGAGGGTTATAACATAATTAGATTTTTTTTATGTTTACTATTTTGTCTCCACCAAGAGATTTACTTGCATAATATTGTTATTATAAACATCATGTTGAGCAGCTCTCCTGGTAAAACAAGGTTCCAAACTTTGCCATGTTAAATGAGAAGAAACCCATCTTAACCAAGAAAATAAATATAGAGATGGCAAAGATGAAACAATAGTTAAACTGCCCAGTACATAAATAAAGGGTATATCTCTATAGCTGTGTGCGATCATATTGTTTGAACTTGCCTATTTTTCATTTCAAAGTGAACCCTTGACCTTAAAGTAAGGGTATCGAGCATGATGGCTCGTTGATGGGATCACTATTGTCAACACCTTACTCCTATCTATGTTACAAGCTGCACAGTGTACTCTGTCAGAGACAAATGGAGGTTAGTGAGGGGGCAGGTGCTTAAAAGGAAGCGTGATTTCTGCCAGCAGGGCAGTGGGCTGCGAGGGGTTGCCTACACTGACAGCTTGGAACAGCTCTAGACACAAACATCTGCCACACAGTCACAGTCTGCCTTGTCCTTCACCAATCAGACTGACAGGCCCCCAGGGGTGATATCCCAAGACATGCCTGTATTCTGAACATGCATCACATGCTTTATTTGCTGCTAAGAAAACTTTAGAAGGCCGAAGTTTTGAATGTAATGGAAATCTCCTTTGGTTTTCTAATACTGGAAAATAGACATATTGAGAAATAAACATGATGAACATGTTTAAATAAAAATTAATTTTAAACTTTTTTAAATGGTTTGTAAGCCATGTTAGTGTGGTACTAGCTAGAAATAACACTTTTAAATCTGCACCTAAGTGTTATGTAATTTAAATAAAAGATCACAATACAAACCTGAAGCTGCAACACTTCAAAGGGCATAAAAAGACTTCTGTGAAAACAATTTTACTTATGGGCTAATTGGAGGTTTGAAGTATAAACTGATTTTTAGAGCTGTGCTAGCTGTATGTTTATTGATACGTGCCTCTTGGGCTAGCCTTGAGAAACATTAAGTGCTCTTACAGAGTAATGATAAGAGCACATTTAGCAAGCAAACTAAATGCAATCTTTCTGTTTACCTTACTATGGCCAAGGTTAACACCAAACTAAATCATATCCACCCCACCCTATTAATCTATCAACGTCAATCTTCTTTAAATTCCCAAATAAAATGCAACAAAAAAGTCATTTTTCTTCATTAAGAAAATTATTCCACATTGATAATCCCATAATTTGTGTGGGGGCAGATATACATTAAATTTTTGAAGTTAAATTTAGTGACAAACAGTTTTATTTAAATTAAAAGGATCTATCTAAGTCTAATGTTCTCAACATATGTTTGTGGAAGTGTATTATGAACCTCAGAGGGAAAATTGTTGCTCATCAGACTGGAAGTGGTAACAAAACCAAGTCAAAGTTTGGACTCCACTAACAGACAGATATTAACATTCACATGAGTGCTCATACAACAAAGCTGCATGTTATGGTCTCAAAGGAATTCAAGTAACTTTTAAGCAACTACAGGCAGTTTTCACATTGGTTTTATGTTAATGTTCGTATGTCCAACAAACCAGGCAGCTACCTGACTGCAGTTTGCTAAAGATGAACATGTTATTTTGTTTACAGATGAGACCAAAAATAATTTTACTGGTTAAAATGATAAGAATGGAGTAGTAAAACACTGCATTCCAGCAAATGAAATCATTCTTTTAGTAAAACATGGTAATGGTGGTGAAATAGTTTGAAGATCTTTTGCAATATCGGGACCAGTATGCCTCGCCATCACTGGTGAAACAATAAATTAAAGGAAAATGTCAGGATATTGAATACTTTTGACACACTCTGTCTGGTTTATGATTGGTGGCAACAACAAGATCTTGTTTTGTGTTCTTTCCTACCCTGATGAGCATCAGCAACTCTTCTTCTGAGGTCCTCAGCAATCTTTTTTGTTCAAGCCATGATACACTTTAGACATTGATGGATATCTGTTTTTTTTAATTAAACACTGCGCCTACTGAAAACATGACCAAAATATATATATAATAAAATATATATATAACCGAAACGTTCATTTGCTGCTCATATTTGTGATATTGGAATAATGTTCTTAAAAAAATAATGTGACCATGCCTAATATTTTTGTATGACTTATTTGATTTTCTTCTTAATTTAAGGACTTAATTTAAGTAAATCCTTAAACCTATCTGTAAACCTATAAAATATTTAACATTTTCCACCCACATATTGTTAGTTTAATATATTGTGGGACAGTGCTGAAGTAAGAGAAATGGTTACACTCCTAGGAACATGTCAGGATGTTCTCCTTCTAAAATAAAATAACTCATTCGGCAGACAAATGCCAGGCACCAGAGCCATCACTGAGCTGAATCACTGAGTACAAGATAGGAAGTAAGGAACATTATGAAGGAAGGTAAATTGAATTCTCTCATCACTCTGAACTGACACCTCTACACAGGATGACAGCTCTGCACAGACAAAGGGAGCCAGTATAACTCGAAGTGACAGTTAGGACAAAGTCCAGCCCTCCAGAGGATGTAAGAACTATTTCATCTGTTTCATGTCAGCTAGGGGACATCTAATCAAGACTAAGACTGAGCTCAATCAAGTGAACAAAGACTTTTAGTAGTTTATATCACTGGAAAAAAGCAATAATTAAACAACCATATTAGTAGGACATTAAAATTTCTTAATAAAAAAAAAAATCTCCTTTATTGACTACCCAGTGACAATGTGAAAAGTATGACATTGATTACACTTAAAAAAACATCTAAAATCTTAAAAAACATCTAAAAATATAAAAACTTCAAAGTCTTAAAAAATTAAAAAAAATGGAAACTTTACATTTAATTAAAACCCACCATTGTACATGTTTCTATATGTATTTCCATGAAAATGTATTTTAATGAAATATGTCTTTATTATAGGTGGCACTGTGGCTTAGTGGTTAGAATATTTGCCTCTCAAAAATAGGGATCCAGGTTTGAATCCCAGTCTGGGTGGAGTTGGGATGTTCTCCCTGTGACCACGTCGATTTTTAACGGGTTATCCGGTTTCCTCCCACAGTCCAAAAAACATGTTTTTTTTTAAGGTAAATTGGCTGCTCTATGTATGCTGTGTGTGCACACGCGCGCGCGTGTGTGTGTGTGTGTGTGTGAGAGCGAGTGGGTGGGTGGGCGCCCTGTCCTGAGTGTAGCCCAGCACACAAAACATTCTTCCCTGGTTGGGAATTTGGAACCTGCAACCCTAGTAGATGATTAAGTGGAAGATAATGAATGAATAAACGAAATGAATGAATTTATTATCATTATGTATCAATACAGGAGAAATTCCTGTCCTTGAAAATCGCAAATTTGAAAGAACACATAATACCACAAAATCACTTTCAAAAGAGCTTATTCTAGAAGCTCTGTCTAGGATTCAATCCTAAAATCCATTAGACGAAAGGTTGAGAAACACCCAGGACAGGACACCAGTCAATCTTTAATATCCGACATGTAATATTCAACCCATTGTCTTTCAGCCTCACAAATGTGATCTATTAAAGCTGTCTTACCAGCTGAGTGTCTCAGGAAGAGGAAATAGACTATTTATTTTTTTCCCTCTAAACATTGTTTAGAGCAAAATTTTTTGCAGGGTGCTTTATTATTTCATATCTATTTTATTGTGTTTTTAAATATTTTTAATTGTTCGTTAAATACATATCTTAAAATCTAAAACTTTTGCAGACAGAAGTTTAATTGCTCAACCTTTTTAGGACAAGACATGGTTCTGTTTTCACAGTCCATGTTTAGCAGCTGAAATATATAAAGGTTACTTGACTATTATAAACCAATTATAACTGTAAAAGCTTAGCTTCTAACAGGTGCTCTCTTGGACAGTAGGTCATTTTCATTCATTCATTCATTATCTCCCGCTTATCCTCTATTAGGGTCGCGGTGGGGTTCCCCATGCCCATCCAGGGGAGAATATCTCGGGCGCTGGGCAGACAGACCCAGGACAGGGCGCCAATCCATCGCTGGGCACACACTCACTCACACAGACACACTCTATAGGGGGCAATTTATAATTTTTTTTTGAGAATTCAATTAACTTGATCCATGTTTTTGGACTGTGGGAGGAAACCGGAGAACCCGGAGGAAACCCACGCAAACACGGGGAGAACATGGAAACTCCACCCAGATGGGGATTCGAACCGGGAATCCCTAGTGCTGAGAGGCGAACATGCTAACCACTAAGCCACCGTGCCGCCTGTAGGTCATTTTATTTTATTTAATGTTGTTATAAGCAGCTCTATTTTTGTTATAAAACCAGCTGTTTTTAATGCAGACTTACACAATTGTATTCCACAATAAGGAGGTTAAATAAGTATTTTACAGATTTCAGTTACACCCTTATTACCCTTTAGAAAAGTACCTAAACTGTGGGCTTAATTATTAGCATAATATTTTTACTACAATAAAGATTAAACAGTATTAATGAATGGGAAAATTATAAATATTTTACAGTACATTATAATAAAAATGTGTATAAAATATATTCTGTCATAAATTTTCATCTAAACTTCAAATTCTATCTATATGCTTTCTAAATAAGAAACGAGGAATACAAACATATTTTCACCTTTGGAAATTAGTGATCAGATAATGTAACGTAATAGTACAGTGAACGTCTTTCACTAATACAGTCATTTGTCACACATAGTACTTGTATACACAGAATGAATATATATTTGTAATGTATATATACAACCTGATTTTGTAATATATATATAGATTATAATATTATTAAACGAATAAAGAATATTTCATGTCTGAATTTTGAAATATATCATCAATGTCAGCAATAGATTTCAGCACACAAAAAAATCACATATTGTGATTGCTGAGGTTACCCTGGAGCAGAAAGGATTAAGGGACCTGCTCAGTGGCCCACAGAGGTAATTTGGCTGAGTTGTGGTTTGAACCCTTCACCTGATTGATAACCCAAATCTCTTACTGCTGAGCTATCACTGCACGTTTAAAAATAACTGATTGCATGAAATAATAATAATTCATCACAAAAAATGTGATTAAATTAAACAAAATTACATACACTCATAGTCCAATTTATTGTGTATTCCATGTCTGTGAACTCACTGTCCATTTTATTTTATATTAAAAAAAAATATTATAATATATATAAAAATTAATATAAATTCCTTAAAAAAATCCATTACAGACTAGAGTTTATTTGTTACTTTACATGATTTGTTGGTATCCTTCAATCTGTTAGACCCCCACAGCACCTCAAACTTCCATTTATGTGGTTGGTCAAACTATTTTTGAACCAAAAATTTACAAACAGCAGAACACAGTGGGCTGCGTGATGTGAGCATTAATAAAGTATAACAGGATCTCTAATGCAAATGTGTTACCATATATGCTACTGTCACTGACTTTACATGTACAAAGTGCAGCAATAAGGTGTCTATTAACATGTGGTGTGTTTAAAATTTGACAGCAATAATGACACTCATCCATCAACCAAATAATACCTTATCTGATGTGATCTTGACACTAATCCTGAGTGTATGTATGCACAATGAATAGTTGGATTAAAAAAAAGTCTTTAAATGCAAACTTGAAACTCCCCTAAACCATGAGTTTCGTTTTATAATGACCTGCATTAAACATCGGGTTGTTACCTTAACAGCATAATCAAATAATTGAAAATAAAGGCACAACACAAAATATACAATACACATAAAGCAAGTCAGTATACACAGTATAGACAGTGCAGTACATAGAACCAAATGTGACCATAATGTAAGATACCACACTATAAGATTATTAAAATATGGATGTGGTGGGAAAGCGATGATCAAATGCTGATTTGTAAATGGGAGGTTAAGCCAGTGAAACACTGCATTTGTTTTTGTGCTATAAGTGGTCATGTCCTTGCCTCAAAACACCTTTCCAGTGTTTAGGTGTTAATAATAGCAGGGCATCCTTTATTTTTACCTGACACCTACAAGTGATCACAGAAGCCAGGTAAGCTTGGTTCTTTTAATTTTGTCTCACTGTGGCAGCCTTGAAAGGCTGATGTAAAGGTAATAGGGATTGAGCTCACCTAGCCACTGGTGCCTTTATTAAACAACATGACGTGGTCATTGTCCTTGGTTTTGGCACCAGAGTAAAAATACTGATGACAATGAGGACTAAAGATTGAATTTGCCAGAACCCAAAATAATAGTTGGCCTGGTATGCACATACACACACGAGCATGCACACATGAGCACACATACAAAATAAATAGGCTGGCTCCACCTAGCATTAACAACTCAGCGTTTCGCACTGAAGATTGGCTGTGGGCCCAGGGCCATAAAATAATCAGGCCTGCCCTAAATTATTATTCTTATTACAATTTACGATCTCATTTTAACATCTGGCTGATAACAATACTAACTGATCTTATATTAAGCTGATTCTTTTTATTCTTGTAGAATAAATATAATGTTCAGGGTCATCAACATGCTTTAGGGCTGTGTTCTAATATTTTTCTACACATCCTGTGTTAAAAATAAAGTATAATGGATTACTGTACTGTGATTAAGCACAAATTTGTGAATAAGAGGCAAAGTTAGAGAATCGGGTATGATGAACATTTTAACCTGGAACATGTGTGCTTTAATTGTCTATGTGCTTTGTTAAGGATTTAAAGAGAGGTGAGAATCAGAGTGATGGAGAGAGATTTTATGATCATTTATGATCTTCACTATCTGCATTTCCACATGCCAGACAAATGCCCAAATGAAGATCATTATTGTTAATGTGTAATAAAAAAATGTGGAAATCCGGTCTCCACTCCTTCTTGTGTCCTGGCATGTGACAAACATATGCAAAATATTTCGGATTTGTTTTAATACAAACCAGGATTTTACATTGTGTATTGAATCTGTGTTCTTAAGTATGGGACATTGTGGGCAAATTGAGCTTTTTGATAAGTGTCATTTCATTCCAGCCATGGACTCTATTGGACAAATGTGAATAAATTACATGCAGTATTAAGCATAACCATAATAACCAGCTACTGTTGAAATTATGTTGTCAGTAACTACCTATTTTGCTATCTCAATTTGTTAGCAAAATATCTAAATATAGATAGTTTTCATGGACAGCTATTTTTTTTTCTCATAAAAATGCTTGCATCAGCTTAAACCCACTGTCATCTATATGGAGCCTGACTGCCTGTGAAGGATTGAGGATTATCTTAGAGAAATGGCATTCTGAGGAATAAGAGAATTGGCTAAGTATACAACATGCTGCAGTGTCTAAAAGCTATTACTTTCATTATTTTCCGAGCACGCAAGAATAGCCGTAAGTGGCTTATAATGTTTCAAATATGGATATGGTGAATGCAAATGCATTTTTAATTATGCTGTCTTGTGTTTGATGAAAGAACAAAGTGAGGGTATAGGGGTCACTAAAATGAGCCTTAAAGTATTTTTTAATGCAGAGTACTCATGTGAGGAGTACTGCTGAGCTAATATGAGAAAAGCATGTAGATAAAAATCCTATGAAAATTGATATTTCATACTGCATTATTCTCACTCACAACAAAACAAAATAAAAATGTTACACTGGAGTTTCTGATTACATCTATTTATGATCTCTCACTGCAAATGCCAACCAACCAAAAAGAAGTTAGTCCTTCCAATCTCTCTGATGGACTGCAGTTTTAGTCAGTCTTTCATTGTTTGATCAGCTTTAACTGCAGCACTGCCCAGACTCTCAGGACTATCAGATTGATTCATGCCATCATTACACAGTGTTTCAAGAAGAGGCATAGAAAATAGCCTTCATTTAAACTAATAAATAATACAAATGCACACATTGATATTTTCTATTGTCAACTGAATGCATGACTCAGATAAAACTTTATAATGAGGCATCACAGAAAAGCCAAGTCACAAGTGCTGGAAAAACACTGTTGTTTTTTTTTCTATGTGTAACAAATATAAGCCTAAACAAAACCCTGGAGAGACACTCTTTCAATGCAGATAATTCAATGCAGCAAATATAAGAAAAAATGACCTTGGCTAAAGGCCAGAGCACTGGTAGAGCTTATAAAAAAAGAGGGAGGGGTTCTCCTTTGACTCTTTGCCCTATGTCTCTCCTCTGTTTGTCTCTTCTGCTCTTTGTCCTCTCTTTGCTCTCTGTCTGTCCGGGAGAAAAGACCTAGCTCACTCAGGCTGGTTGAGAGCACAGCTATATTTAAAGTCCAATGAAATATTTATCCACAGGCTGAGCCACAGGAGAATGAGGATTTGCAGAGCCAGCATAAAAACACAAAATGAGCCAAAGAAGGCAGTAGCAGGAATGAAACTGAAAAAAAGGACGACGTTCCAATTGCATAAAGGCAAAGCCAATGCATAAGTGCCCCTGATTAAGTTGTATATTGCCACACTTGGACAAACTTTATTTAGTTTCTGCCACTCTGTTCTGTTTTGTGTATTTTACAAAACATAAAACTTTTTTCAACTTTTTTCAACTTTTGTTTTAAAAAATATTTTTAGAAGTTTTTCATTTATGAACAATTTCATTGATTGATTTTTCATATTATTACGAATTATAATAAACAATCCATCATGTCTTCTGTTTATTTAAATAGCATTTTTTATGCTAACAATATCAATTGTGCAAGCTGAGCTCCATTTGTGGATTGTGTTGGGTTTGTTTTGTTATCACATTGTATTTATAATTTTGGTTTATTTTCTTTTGTTAATGTAACTCCCTGCACCAGGGTTTTTCCCTTCCTGCCCTCATTCTTGGTGAGTGATAATTTTATTAATTTAAGTTGGTTTATTCATTATTAAATATCTTGTGTACTAGCTAACCTCATCACTTACCAGGGCTGGGCAAAATATTGGTTATTACGGTTTGACTGTACCATACATTTCAGTAAAACATGTATAAACTGTATATAATGAACTTTTACAAGAAGACACAAATTAGTGACCTGATTTTTTTACATTTTGTCCTAAATCTCTTGACATGTAGCATATAGTGTTTTAGCTAGAACATCAATTGGCTTTGTCTTGAGTGGTACAAAAGAGGCATTTGGAGGCCATTAATTTGGGAGACAAAGCAAATACAATAAATTTGTAAATTATTGTTTTATTGTAAATTGAAGTAATACTTATCACTTGAGAGTCAGTGGTCTATTGCAGTGGCCCTTTATTAAAATGTCTTACTTTGACAAAGCTTTTCCAAATTTATCTTAAAAATGTATTAACATTGATATGCTCATAATGCTAGATGAATTGATGAATAGATGAATTCATGAAGTGTTTTCAGAGAAATCCATGTATCGAGATCATAATCACAGAGAACTGTAGTGAACTACAGGCTACTGAACAGAAATGAGATACATGACTTTCACTTTTCCTTTACACAGATAAGATCAATTGTAGACAGTAATGCAGAAAGAAGACTGTCGCCCCTTTTGAGAGAGGAAACATTTGGATGTGCACAGTATCTAATCTTCTTGTCAATATTCACCACAGTGCTCTGCTTCTCTACCAAATTTATTCAAACAAACATTAGATACAGGAGGTTTTGGGACTTCAGCAAACAGGATTACAAGTCTGAGCCCAGACTTCTCCTCTCACAAGTACAGCAGATCCAATCATCGTGACATACTCAGAACAAGAGAGGGTCATGCTATGTCCCTCTTGAAGCGACTGATCCATGCCCCTGGGTCCTAATGGCTTGAAGCCTAAATGTGTGTGATCTCATTTAACCCTGGTGCCCTGCTGAGTGCTATGGTCATGCCAGCTTAGCATGCACACTTTTGCTATTCACCCACCAAGGGAGAATGTAAATTTAGACAGAATTTGGCAGAGCAAATAATCAACCATGATGCAAATGCCAATTTATCTTTAGCATGTCAGATATGTCGCTTATCAGCTCTGTGATTTAGTTAACTGAAAAAAAAATTGTCAAGTACTTCTTCTGAATGTTGGATATACTTGGGAATCACTAAGGTATACTGTTTTTTTACCCTTACAAACACCACTATTACCACAATCTTATGTTTGAAAAAAAACCCTATCTTTACAATAAATATTTTAGATGGAAAACAGGTAATGGAAATATATTTGCAAACGACATTTTCCTGCAAATATTCATAAAACATATTTTTTTTAATATTTAAGTTAAAATTATTTTTTTTAATTGGGGATGTGTGAAGAATTTGCAAAAAACAGGAAAACAGCAGTATTTCACCAAAGGTTTGTATGAATCGGAAAAAGAATGCCCTCCACCACATAATTGTACTGTTTCCATTTTGGCATATTCACAATGTGAGCAGGCAAATATGCAAACACACCATTTAATGTTTAACAGCCACTGATTACTTTTGAAACAAATCTGTTATGCTCACAAAATGAGGTTTAGAACCAAAAACCCTGATTAATTATTTATTTGTAAAACATCTAAATACTTAACAGAGATTAATTTTACTGGATAATGCTCGATATAAATAAATAAAAACAATAACTACAGCTACATAATCATTATCAGAAGTCTTAAGATTTGATTATGCATAAAAGAAATCCAATGACATAAAAAAATAGCTTTGTTCCACTCGCCTCCACTTGTTACTCTGCTTTAAAATTTGATGTTTCTGAATTTGGCTAGGTTAAATCTGTGAGACAAGGCAATGTCCTGCCGCTGGTGGTATAATAAATGTAAAAAAAAAAAAAAAAGCTGCTTGTATTCCATCTTGTATCCCAAAGTAAACACAAACCATATAAAGTCCCATTGACATTATTTCACTGCTGGCTGATTTTGTTTTGTTGGATAGTGTCTGGAGGGATATCGTGTAAATTACACTAAAGAGACTTTGCTGTAAAATATCATCCATTAAATTATGGATTTCATGTGAAACACTTCTCTAATTTTACACCTCTCCGTCTGGAGGGTGTTTTTGATTTGTTCACAGAAATGCTACTGTGTAATTTATTATTATGTGTGCACAGAAGACAAAAGCATCAAATTAGTTTCTTAAGATGTATTTTACATTTTCTTAGGTTTGAAATATTTCAAATGTCTCAAGAGAAAGATTGTACATAAACACTTAATTCAAATAAAACCAAAAGCATATACTGTGTATATATATATATATATATATATATATATATATATATATATATATATATATATATATATATATATATATATATATATATATATATATATACGACGAGGTGAGGAAAGCGCCCTCTGGCAGTGCAGTTCGGTGGACGCCCTCTGCGGATGAGGCGTGGGATGTGCCCTGTGGCTTTATGTCGAGGTGGACGCCCTCGGCGGATCAGGAGGGAACCACGCCCTCTGGCTGTGCAGTTCGGTGAACGCCCTCTGCGGATAAGGCGTGGGATGTGCCCTGTGGCTTTATGTCGAGGTGATGCCCTCGGTGGATCAGGAGGGAACCACGCCCTCTGGCTGCGTGGTCCGGCGGGTGCCCTCGGCGGATCAGGAGGGAACCACGCCCTCTGGCTGCGTGGTCCAGCGGACGCCCTCGGCGGGTGCAGAGTGGGCCACGCCCTCTGGCTGCGTGACGAGGTGGGTGCCACTGGTGCACTGACTGGGCGGCCCCTGGGCCTCGGGCCGGGCGGCGCGCGGCCCCTGGACCTCGGGCTGCGCGGCGAGCGGCCCCTGGACCTGGGGCTGGGCGGCGCGCGGCCCCTGGACCTCGGGCCGGGCGGCTCGCGGCCCCTGGACAACAGACTGGGCGGCGCGCGGCCCCTGGACAACGGACTGGGCGGCGTGCGGCCCCTGGACAACGGACTGGGCGGCGTGCGCTGGGTGGACCTCGGCGGGCACGCACGCTGGGTGGACCTCGGCGGGCACGCACGCTGGGTGGACCTCCACCTCGGGATCGCCATCCTGCACACAATAGAGGTACACCCCCACCGCTACACCGAAGAACAGGCCGGCACACTCCTCCATATTAACGGACACAAGCGGTAACTCCGGTACCGCCCCCTCGCAGCGCGACTCAGGGCACCTGTTCCATGTTTGTTAATTTACTTTAATTAATGTTATTTCATTTGTTTAATGATCTCTTTCTGTTGATTGGTTGTGTTGTGCACGTGATCGGTTTTCATTTGTATTTATTTCCTTCTTTCCCTGTCCTCGGTGCACTTCGTGGTTTATGTTATGTTCACTCGTCGGTACCTTTGTTTTGTGGTGTTACTACACCTTTAATAAAATTCCATTTCCCTGCTACCTGCGTGCCTGGCTCCCTTCAGCGCGTTAGAACGCGACGGCTCTGCGCTTCCTATGCGCAGCTGCTTCAATCTCTGGGTAGGCGAGTGTAACAATATATATATTATATATATTATATATATATATATATATATTTATATATTATATATTATATATATATATTATAGGGTGGCACGGTGGCTTAGTGGTTAGCACGTTCGCCTCTCAGCGCTAGGGATTCCTGGTTCGAATCCCCATCCGGGTGGAGTTTCCATGTTCTCCCCGTGTCTGCGTGGGTTTCCTCCGGGTTCTCCGGTTTCCTCCCACAGTCCAAAAACATGGATCAAGTTAATTGAATTCTCAAAATTGCCCCATATAGAGTGTGTATGTGTGAGTGAGTGTGTGCCCAGCGATGGATTGGCGCCCTGTCCTGGGTCTGTCTGCCCAGCGCCCGAGACGTTCTCCCCTGGATGGGCATGGGGAACCCCACCGCGACCCTAATAGAGGATAAGCGGGAGATAATGAATGAAAGGATATATATTATATATATATAATATTTTGATGAATCTTAAAATCGTTAGAGCTCACTGTACAATATTCAGAATTCTATCTGTTGTAGGAGGCATTAATATACCCCCCCCCCCCAAAAAAAAAAAAAAAAAATAAAATAAAATAAAATTGATAGTTCAAGCCCTCATCCTATCCCGGCTTGACTGACCAGCTGAAGCAAACTTATGTCACTCCACATGTCCATTGGCTCCCTGGCCTACAGGACCATTTCTGGTTCTGCCCCCTCTTACCTTCACTCTATCTTTTCAAAATACACTCCAGCGCGTCCGTAAGGCATTTTTAAGAAACTAGTGAAGATGCATCTTTTTGTTAAAGGTAGGGGGTGTAGGATCAGATAACAATCAGGTTTTATAAATCTACAGTGTAGCTGGTTTTCTGCTAACTACTAACTTGTGTTATTCTCATCTGTCATTAGTCTGTCATTTTACATTAAAACAAACATTTTATTTTTCATTTTCATTTTTTTTGTTCCCCGGGCACGGTGGCTTAGTGGTTATCACGTTCGCCTCTCAGCGCTAGGGATTCCCGGTTCGAATCCCCATCTGGGTGGAGTTTCCATGTTCTCCCCGTGTCTGCGTGGGTTTCCTCCGGGTTCTCCGGTTTCCTCCCACAGTCCAAAAACATGGAACAAGTAAATTGAATTCTCAAAATTGCCCCCTATAGAGTGTGTCTGTGTGAGTGAGTGTGTGCCCAGCGATGGATTGGCGCCCTGTCCTGGGTCTGTCTGCCCAGCGCC
>JAFMOD010000271.1:5625105-5637596 GCA_019802435.1 Corydoras maculifer
ATATATATATATATATATATATATATATATATGAAAATAAACAAACTACATTGTGTACAATGGGACTGCTTAGTTTTTTGTTAAACATGAAATCATTTTTCTGAGTTTTTTTTTTTTTTGTTAAATACCTTGTTTAATTTTATGATTGAAAGCACAGTTCTCAATAGAAGAGGGTTATGGTTTAAGGGTTTATAAAAACAGTGTAGTGATTGTTATACTGAGACAAGGGGATGGAGATCTTTGAAATGAAAGTGAGAATGAATCCTGCCAAGCTGCCAGTGCGAGAGCTAGGGGGTGAGAGGCTTTCAATCTATATCCTGCATCACCTCTGTCTGCTCTTGTGCTCTCCACACTGGACCAGTAACAGGAAGGTGATAAAGTGTGACCTAAAGCAAGCTTGCTATTGGTCAATATCACCCATTCTTCAGCAACAGCATAGCAGCCCTCTGTGCATAATTATTATTTTTTTAATCTAGTAAAGGCTTCGTATTCATTTGTCAATAATAAATTATATTTTATTAACAAATTAAAAAAATATTTTATTATGGTAATTTGTACATTTTCTTACCATTGAGACAGTTTTAAATATACTATGTTTTCACACATATACACATTCAGACACACACACATTACAGGTTTCATAGGAAACTGATGAATTATTGGCAATAAAAGAAATCTGGCATTACATTATGCACATGGTTACTCATGTGGAAACTTCTACTCAGTGAGGGAAGTCTGCCAAATACAAAAGTAATCGTTATTAATCAGTGGTTTTCTGGCTTAGGCTGAGTTTCCTATGAGTATTTGGGAAATGAGTTTTACTTAATATATCCCACTATGACAAGTCTCTCCTTCACACACACAAAAGGGAATTTTTAGTTATGCGTATGTAAAACTTCTAAATTAACAGCAATCGGATGTCATCTCAAATGTGCTACTTACATTATAACTAAAAGCTAAGACATGCACATATAATTAGCATCTGAATTTTATGTCTGTGCTACAGCTGCAACACAAATTACTTGAGTCTTGTCAAAGTATATAATCAGCAGGTTTATTTAACAGGTAAGAATAGGTGTGAATAGATAACATTAGCCCTGTTCATACCTTAACAATGTATTAATCTTTAAAACATATAAACTGTGTTATATATTATTTCATGTCCAATAAATAAAAATAAATAAATAAATAAAAAAAACTTTATACATATATGTGGGCGGCACGGTGGCTTAGTGGTTAGCACGTTCGCCTCTCAGCTCTAGGGATTCCTGGTTCGAATCCCCATCTGGGTGGAGTTTCCATGTTCTCCTAGTGTCCGCGTGGGTTTCCTCCGGGTTCTCCGGTTTCCTCCCACAGTCCAAAAACATGGATCAAGTCAATTGAGTTCTCCAAATTGCCCCATATAGAGTGTGTCTGTGTGAGTGAGTGTGTGTGGGCGGCACGGTGGCTTAGTGGTTAGCACGTTCGCCTCTCAGCTCTAGGGATTCCTGGTTTGAATCCCTATCTGGGTGGAGTTTCCATGTTCTCCTCGTGTCCGCGTGGGTTTCCTCCGGGTTCCCGGTTTCCTCCCACAGTCCAAAAACATGGATCAAGTCAATTGAGTTCTCAAAATTGCCCCCTATAGAGTGTGTCTGTGTGAGTGAGTGTGTGCCCAGCGATAGATTGGTGCCCTGTCCTGGGTCTATCTGCCCAGCGCTCGAAACGTTCTCCCCTGGATGGGCATGGGGAACCCCACCGCGACCCTAATAGAGAATAAAGCAGGAGATAATGAATAAATATATATATATGTGTGTGTGTATGTATGAGGGTTGCAAAAACGAATCGATAAAATCGATAAAAATCGATTATCCAAAGTATCAATAACGAATTTCCATTATCGATTCGTTGGGTCACGCGATTTCAGCGTTACTCGCAATGTCGTAACCGCCTACGTCACCTGCAGTGCTTCAATAACGCTGAAAAATAATAGCGGGTTGAACAGAACGAGGCAGAGTCTGCAAAACAAGTTGATAAACCGCACAAATGAAATGCAGCCAACGCAGAAAAAAGCTCCGTTTTAAATTAAAACTGCGGGAAAACTGCAAGAGTCTGTTTTCAAAAGAGTCCCCCACCCACCCCTCTTTCAGACCGGGAAGCCTTGTGCACGGTGTGCAAAGCATGACATTCCACACAACAGGTATTTTTTTTTGTTAACTGGCTAATTTGTTAATACATTTTTTCAATAACTGACAGTTTTAGTTCATTTGTTAATATTTTTTTCCAATAGGCTACAGAACAGACAATATTAAGTTCATTACTGAAGGCAACTGAGTATCAAATGTTATTTGGTGTTGACTTTTGTTGTTAAGTAAGGGATGTTTAGATAATACATTATTTCTTTCATTGTGCTTTTCATTAATTACAGGAAATGTTAACTTAAACATTTTGAATAAAATTACAATATATAATACTATACTATAGAATAATTTTACTGAAAAACATACATCTTTAGATAAAAGCGTCTGTTAAATGAATAAATGTAAATGTAAAGACATGGAAAAAATTTTGTAATTTATCCGATTCATCGATTAATCGAAAAAATAATCGACCGATTAATCGATTATCAAAATAATCGTTAATTGCAGCCCTAATACATATATATATATATATATATATATATATATATATATATATATATATATATATATATATATATATATATATATATATATATANTATATATATATATATATATATATATATATAGGGTTTCGTTACATCACTTTTACTTCTATTGTTGCAATACAGTAGTTAGTCAGCTGAGATTATTTTAAAGTAAGACTTGGGACAGCTGTTTCCTGTAATGTAGAACTGTTTTATTAAATCTGATAAATAAGCAGAAGTACACAGTTTCTATAGTAACCATTTCTGTTCTTAAATTGACTCTTTTACTCTACAACATTGTGGTTCTGTGTTTTAAGTAGGCATACAAAATGAAGTCATTAATTATTCACCCTAATGTCCATTCAAGTTATTTATACAAAAAAATCTTTAAACACAAAAATTATCTATTGATGGTAGAAAAGAAATGAAATGACATCTCGTATGTGTAAAAAAAGCAAAATGGATTGCAGCAATTCAATAGTTTGAACCTACTTTAATAAGTAAATGTGATTGATACGCATAAAAATTTGATTTCTGCTGGACTAAGCAGTTAAAATATTTTAGACACATTTAAATAAAGAAATTTTGCATTGACAGTTTACCTGCCAGTTCATCTACCATTCTTTCTGTTGTAAGGTAACAGTATTGACATTCTCTCAAACTGTTTTGCTTTAATTTATTTAATTTATTCATTCATTCATTCATTCATTTATTCACTCTGCTTTATCCTATATTAGGGTTGCGGTGGGGTTCCCCATGCCCATCCAGGGGAGAAGGTTTCGGGCGCTGGGCAGATACACCCAGGACAGGGCTCCAGTCTATCGCTGGGCACACACTCACTCACACAGACACGCACGCATACACACTCTATATGGGGCAATTTGGAGAACTCAATTGACTTGATCCATGTTTTTGGACTGTGGGAGGAAACCAGAGAACCCGGAGGAAACCCACATGGACACGGGGAGAACATGGAAACTCCACCCAGATGGGGATTCAAACCGGGAATCCCTAGTGCTGAGAGACGAACGTGCTAACCACTAAGCCACCGTGCCGCCATTTAATTTATTTAACAATAAAATATTTTCCATGTGTGCATTAATTTTCCCAAAATTATTTGTTTTAATAACAGTAAACATATACTGTATGTGCAGATAATGTGTTGATTGTATCCGAGCAATCATTACAATTTCTTTGCATTAACAGTTTATGAGGCTTTATTTTTTGTGGTCCTTATAGTCAATCATAAAATTAACAATGCAAACACAAATTTTAAATTTAAAATGTATATAACTGAAGGTCAGATCAACAAAATGTAGACTCGTTTATGCATGTTATAAATTCTTTTTAATGTCAATAAATATTGATGTGATTTTCATTCATGGCAAACCATGACCATTTATAGCCTCCTTGTCAATTTCAAATAAACAGCAACTGAGTAGAACAGTTTATGACAATTGTAAAAAATAGCAGTTTATTGACTTGCTAGTGATTGCAAGGGCTGTACAATTTAAACAATGTCTTGCTGTGTGTAGTCCCTGTGTTCAAAAGAAGACACCTAACCTATGTGAGTGACAGGAAATAGACGAACTATTGGTAAGTAAATACAAGTATTATTACATGCCAAGACCTCATTTTTTTAAAATTTTTGTTCATATTTTGTAATCTCAGTAAGATGGCAGACATCATGTGATGGCATGAATGTGTGTACTGACAGGGATATGCCTCTCATGCTGTCACTGCAGTAGTTAAATTATGCAGGCTGTATCACCTAAGAGTATTCCTTATTTCAGATTCAGCAGAACTGCACATCACTCGTTTCAGCAAGTTATGAGTTATAAGTAATAAGGCGCTAAGAATGGGAGCTCCATTGCACAAAACATTCTTAAAGCAATGAAAAGGCTCAAAAATTTAATTTCATTTACTAGAACAGCATTTATATATATATATATATATATATATATAATTATATAAATATATATTCACAAGGAGGCGGCACGGTGGCTTAGTGGTTAGCACGTTCGCCTCTCAGCGCTAGGGATTCCCGGTTCGAATCCCCATCTGGGTGGAGTTTCCATGTTCTCCCCGTGTCTGCGTGGGTTTCCTCCGGGTTCTCCGGTTTCCTCCCACAGTCCAAAAACATGGATCAAGTTAAATTGCCCCATATAGAGTGTGTCTGTGTGAGTGAGTGTGTGCCCAGCGATGGATGAATCTTCTCGAACTAAACTAAGTGTGCATGTATGCATGTGTGTGACTGTAATCCTGTGTTTCTGTTTTGTTCCTAATTAGATGTTCAAACCTTTTGCCCAGTGAGTACTGGATTAGGCATAACAAGCCTAACTAGTACAGAGCACTTGGATAATGAATGAATGAAAGAATATGTAATTCCAGTAATATACATGTGGCCAAACGTATCTGCTTATTTGCATATGACTAGCCCATATAATGTAAAAATAGATTTTGGCTTTCCACTTTAAATGTTAACAAAAGATCAAATAAACTGTATTCTACTTTGACACTGATTATTATGTCTTTACCTAAAGCTTACTGCACCCACATTCTATACAAACCCAGACATCAAGGAATAACCTGATAATATAGCAAAAGTGCATAGACATTACCATTTAGAATTTTTATTAGCTTTTGTAAATGGCAACTAAGATACTCATGCTTATAGATTTCAAAACTGAAATCCTTGAAACCCAACATATCCCCTAACAAGATAATACCATGAAAAGCCATTCTACTGTTGTTGAATTAGTTAGATATATTATGATAATGAATATGATTTTCAGGCTGCTGATAGAAGGGAGCTGTTGCTATGGAGAAGGGCTGTGGTGAGCTCACACATGCAGATGTGTTTTGTTCCTCTGCAGTGCTGAGACTGGGAGCATTCATGAGTGAAGTGTTTGGTCTACAGCCAAAGATGAAGAGCACCCAGGGCTAGATGCATTACAGAATGATTTATGTGACTGTAAGGAAATCTAGTAGTGGGGAAAGAGTGTGTTTGACATATTGTGAATAATAAAGTCAGATTTACGCTTTTGATTTTTGTTTTCAACTTTGATGAAAGGCGGCACAGCCATTGCATCAGCTCTGTTTTCTAAATATAATAAATTGGGGAAAAATGCATCTCAAAAAAGTATTAGTAATAAAATCCATATTAATTTTACCAAATTATTTTTGCAATATGTTTGTTTTAATAATCTGAGCAACATAAAAACACAAATGTCAAAAGTAGAAAATATCCATGAGAAACAAATATTTAGTACTGGAAGTGGGAGAAAGTTGTGCTTTTATAACCATACATATGCCCTCTACACCCACATTAAAATGCTCCTCTTTGCACATATGCCAAATTTATTCATCTTAAAATAGTTTTAAAAAAGAATAATAAATGGCTGTTGCAATCTGTGGGGAACAGAATTTAAGTCAATCACAATATATGGCAAATATATTAGATCAACTACACATTTCACATAAGAAGCTTTTATGACTTCCCATTCTATCTATGTTCCCCTTTGGCAGCTGTAAGAGCTTCTACCCTTCTAGAAAGGCTCCATGCAAGATTTTGTACTGTGTCTATAGCCTATGTTTTTTCCCATTTATTCAAAATAGTTGAACAGAAATTACTAAAGTTTTATCCAGGGGATCTCACAGTTTCTGTTCAAGTTCATCTCAAAGTTGTTCAGTTGAGGTTGAGGTCAGAGCTCTGTGTGGTATACTGCCCTTGTCTTATTTACTCTCATAACTGCAATTAAAGCACAGAGTTTACTACGTATTGTCCAATGTTGTTATAAACTGATCTCCCTATGATCTTTAAAGAAAATTTAATATAATTTGTTTGATTTATAATGTCAACTAAATAAGCACAATGTGAAGGTGATGTCAATTTTGAGTGTCACTGGAATGACTGCAAGAAGAAAAATACAAATACAGCTGCACACAGTGCAGATTACCATACTGTATATTTAACATTGTATATTAAATAATACATTATTTTTGCATCCGAGTGAGTACTGGGCCTTGGTGTTAAGCAAAAGTTAATATAGACTATATAATTGTTGTTATTTACTATATATAACTCTCCAGTAGTTTTAGCTGTGCAGTATACACACATTCACATGTGATGGCAGTATCATGCAGTGACCTGTATGTGCTACCTGCTAGTAAAATCACTCATCAGAGTAAAGTGGCCTTTTTGAAGTGAACTTATTTTTTTCTTTTAAAGAATTATGACCCAGATGTCAGAGGTAGAATTCTGGTTGTTTATGAAGCTCAATTTAACTGATGTGTTTAGTGGTCGGCTACCCATTTTCTTTTGCAAACAGATCACCCATTTTAATGTTTATAAATATGCAAAAAAAAAGAGACATTCTTAAGCAGATTACAGTCAAAAACTTGTTTTATATCTATAGAAGCAATACAAATCTAAACCATATAACATATATGTACTCTTTTATATATGGATAATTTTGTGACTCCTTGGGTAAAGCCCCCCTCCTGTTGTGTTTTGCTCTCAAAGCAATTTCTTCATTGTCTCTCAGAGTTCATTTCCTGAATAGAAAAGCCAGGAGAGGGCTCTTTTGAGAATATTACTGTCTGGAAGACACACCGGCATTGTTCTAGAGGCAAGTGACACTCCACATATAGCAGTCAGCGTGTGTATGAGAGAGAGAATGTGTGAGTGTGTGAACGCATGTGTGCATGCACGCTTGTTGCCATGTTAATCTAAACATCAATAAGGGTTGATTTGTTTTCTTCTAAAATTATTGTTTCAGTTCCAGCTCAAGCCGGGACATTTCTAAAGACTCTGCAGATCTAGGCAGATGGAGTTGTTATGATAATATTTTTAATAATCTTAATAATCTTAAAAAGCTTATTAAGATTATTAAGAATATTAGCATAACAACTCCATAGATTTTAAGGCGAAATTAAATAATTAAAACATTTGTAGTTTTACAATAACAGACTGTAGTACATCTGTTTTATTTTTGTTTGTTAATCCCCTGTTGGTTCTCTGTCTATTGGTCAGGACCATCACAGAACAGGTGTTATTTGGGTGGTGGATAGTTTATTGTCAGTTCTGCAGTGACACTGATACAGTGAGGGGGGGTTAGTGCAGCAGTGCTGCTTTAGTTTCATTTAAACACCTCAGTGACACTTCTGGGATAGGAATAATGCCCCAACCAAATAATACCCTCTCTGTGGTTTTACTACTGGGGTCCTGACCATTAGAGAACAGAGCAAACCCATGACTTGACCAACTAGACATAGAGCAGAGGTTATAGCTTCAAAATGCTGTGCCTATTGTGTCAATCAATCTGCGCAAGTTGCCAAATCCAGATCTAGGGAAAGAGCCCTAGATCATCATGCTCACTCTATGCATCACAATTGGTGTTACATAATCAGGAACAATTGTTCAACGTATCCGATGTTGAAAAAATGTTTAATGTAACAAATATTTAGCTTTATTAAGACATTTGTTTCTTTTTACCATTTCTGGAGTGAAAATGTTAATAACTGTAAATATTGATGTGTTTACTGTCATGATTCAATGTTTTCGTAATTATTGTAACATACAACTAATAAGTATAGAAACACTATCAGGCTAATCAAATTCTGATAAAAACAGCTCTCACGCCTATCAGTCGTTTTGTCATTTCTGTTGGAATCAGTGCTAAAGTGTTGTAATGCCTGTGCCCTTATTTTCCTCAAAAGTAAATATAAAATAAGTCAATCATATCCACTAAGCCATGTATTAGAACTAAAGCATTTAATAATTCATGGTTTGTGAAAAAGGAGCCAGTAGATTATTTCATTATTGTCATGTATGGTAGCATTTTTAAATTTTGCAGAGAATGCAGTAATACTGTGCATGTGTAAGTGATGGGCTACAGAGAGGATACAGTCATAGTGTGCCCTAAGGCTGATGCATACTGAGGATTGACACTAAGATCAATGGCAGATTGCAATGAGTGTCCCTGGGAAAATTTATCAGTGCAGCAATGCTATGCATTTTAATGAGAATTCCAGAAGACAGGAGTTTCTTTTCTGAGTGTCTTTAAACCCATTATATTTCAAGTGACAGTTGACTGTGTCATAGCGCCTTAAGGTCAGACACCTGGCAGTGAATACGTGAAAGATTTACATTTTGCAGTTGCTACCACTTTAGGAAAATCATAGAAATTAAGTCAATACCCTATTTATTCAAAGTAATAACAGTAGTAAGCTGCGTATTCAGCCTTTTAAGTTCCACTGAGCCTGTAACAGGGGTGGAAGGCAATGAGGACCGGAGACAGGATTTCACCCCAACGAAGAGGTGTTGTTGTTGACACGACACACGTACATTAGAAAACATTGGGCTTTTACAGCATTATTTTCCCACACATGTGCCATATCCACCGTTCCACTAGCTCGTGGTCGCTCCCTCTTTCCCTCATTAAGTGGAACCGTGTCCGGTGCATTTGTTAACCGTAATAAAAGACCATCAACGATGGCAATCCTGGAACCACAGCAATCATGCCACAGAGCCATACTGTATTAATTTTCTTGATTTACTTATAATGAACATCAATTTATGTAAATGTGATTTCTAAATAAGCAAAATAAACAATTAATAAATAATAATAGAGAAATAAAAAAATAGAGAGGCAAAGCCTAAACTAGCTTGACAGCATCTTATTTTTCAACATTAATTATGACAAATTACTGTAGAGCAGGGTCACCTGCTAAAGTAAACAGTTTTTAATTGGCAGCTTAACATTTAAATTTCATTTCATTTTCTGTAAAAAGAAGTCTTCATGCTTCACGTTTGATAGGTCAAGTAGCAGTATGAAAGCTACGTCTAAGATAGCACTATATAAATTGAGGTTGTCTGGGCGAAATACCTTCACCTTCAGTGAAATACTCACAATGAAGGTCTCACAGATAAATCAAAATTTTAAATAAGTGGTACGTTACACATAGTTTTAATGACTTAAACAAAGCAATAGGTTTTCAAAGACTAAAATGTCCTGAACAGTGAACTTGTTTCAAATGAACAATTCCAATTAGAATTCCAATTTTGTCAAAAAAGCATATCATGATTTTATTTAAATTGATATTTTGTTGTTTATTTGTTCTTTGACTTAATTAATACAAGTGTGTGTGTATGTGTATGAGTATGAAAGAGAGAGCATGCATATAAATTAGATTATATAAGAGAGTTGTTGGACTGCGAAAGCAAAAACATCATCACATGTGTTTTTTTGTATAGCTAGAAAACCGTGCTTACAAATACACTGCAAGTTGCTTAACAATGTTTGTCTTTAGCAGACACATAGACCCTGGGATAAAAATCTGTTTTGTAATAAAACTGGACCAAACTGGGCCAAATTTTGCAACACCCTTTAGAATCATAATGACATAATTCCATTTCATTTGACTGATCAGATCAGCTAACTCTAAATCATAGCTGTCACGGTTTGTTTGGTCACGTGGTGTGGGTTGGGTTTTGTGTTCACGCCCCTGAAATCACGAGCACCTGGTCCCTATCACGTTCCCCTACTTATACCCCGCACTACCTGCCCTTCACCGCTAGTTTGTCTCGTGCCACGCCTTTGCCAAGCCCCGACACTACGAGCCCCGTCTCTGCCCTGTTACCTAGCTATTGCGCCCTGTACCTTGTCGCCCTGTTTGCTGTTCTGTGTTTTGTGTGCAGTTCGTCATCCTGTCGTCATCACCTCGTCAAGTGCCCTTCACGCCGTCTCCCCGTGTTTGGAACCCGACCCGCTGTGACGTCATCACCTACCGCCCTGTCTGTGTCGTATTCCTGTGCACTGCGTCTCTGTTTGTAAATAAACGTGCACTGTTTGAATCTCCGCCTCCAGTACCCGTTCCTCCGAGTAGCGGATCCGCCTCGCTCTGGTCCTCGGACCGGAACAGTACAAACTAGCCACGATGGATTCCTCGGAGCAACGCGGCGCCGGAGCGGAGCCGGCACAATCACCACCAGCCGGACCCCCGCCCGATCCACGTCTAGATCTGCTGTACCGCCGTCAGGAGGGATTGGCGGATCTGGTAAGCGAGCTAGCGCTACAACTCCGGACCGCACTCGCTTCACTGCCGGCAGCGACCGCATCGACGGCCGTCCCGGCCACCCAGGTACCGAACCCGCCGCCTGCGATCGCTACGCGCCCCGACGACGCCGCCGTTCTCCCCGAACCGTATGATGGCGACCTCCAGCGCTGCCGTGGCTTCCTGTTCCAGTGCGAGCTGTACTTTGGCATCCGTCCTTCGTGCTTCCCCACCGACGCGCACAAGATCGCCTTTGTTATCGGGCTTCTTCGGGGCCGCGCGCTAAGCTGGGCCGGGGCAGCACAAGGGCTAGTCTCTCCGCTGGGCACCACGTACGCCACGTTTTTGCAGAAGTTCCGTGGAGTGTTCGACCGGCCGGACTACACGGATGACGTCGATTCTCGGCTCCTCTCTGTACGCCAGGGAGCCCGCCCGGTAGCTGAGTACGTCGTCGAATTTCAGACGATCGCCGCGGAGTCGGGATGGTGTGAGCGCTCCCTCCGCGGCGTCTTCCGCCATGCTCTGAACCCCCAGCTGCGGGACGAACTCGCTACCCGGGACCGACCAGAGTCGCTCCAGGACCTAATTACCCTCGCCGTGCGTATTGACGGGAGGATCAATGAGCGACGCCGGGAGCGCCCGACCCGTACTGCTCCGACACCACGGACCCCACCTACCGTCGTAAGGGAGACCCAACCTGCTGAACAATCGGAGGGTCCCGAACCCATGCAGCTGGGACGCACCTCCCTGGTCCCAGACATCCGGGGCATGCGCAAGGGGCTGTGCTTCTACTGCGGCAAGGGGGACCACCTGCTGCGAGACTGTCCCGTTCGCCCAAAAGGGCTGACTCGGCAGTAGGACTTGGGGTCCTGTCGAGTCCCACACCAAACCTCCAAGCTCAACGCCTCAGCCTCCCCGCTACGTTCATCCTCCGGGAGAAACAGAAGTTCTACTGGATTCTGGTGCAGAGGAGAATCTAATAGACGCGGGTTTTGCCAACCACCACGGCCTGGCGATTTCTCCCCTAACCAAGCCCCTCCATACGTTGGCCCTGGACGGTAGGCGACTGTCCCCGATCACCCACCGCCCATCCCACCCATCTCCTATCCGGCTGACATTGGAGGGCAACCACCAGGAGAGGATTTGTTTCTCAGTGTTCCGCTCTCCCGAGGTTCCTGTCATCCTGGGTTACCCCTGGTTCCGGAAACATAACCCCCACGTCGACTGGGTCACCGGCCGTATCCTTACCTGGGGCATCGAGTGTCACTCTTCCTGCCTGCTCGCCGCTGTGCCCCCCAGCCATGCTCCTGCCCGGAACAACGCCTGCACCGTGGACCTTGCCTCAGTCCCTAATGAGTACCATGACCTGGGGGAGGTCTTCAGTAAGGACAAGGCCTGCCAACTACCGCCTCACAGGTCGTACGACTGCGCCATCGACCTTCTGCCCAGGGCCCCGCTGCCCTCCAGCCGGATCTACCCCCTGTCCCGGCCTGAGAGAGCGACCATGGAAAGATACGTGTCGGAGTGTCTCGCCACCGGTCTGATTAGGCACTCGACTTCCCCCGTAGGGGCCGGGTTCTTCTTCGTATCTAAGAAGGACGGCTCCCTACGTCCCTGCATCGACTACAGGGGACTGAACACCATCACTGTCCCCTACAAATACCCTCTGCCATTAACATCCTCCGTATTTGAGTCTTTGCAGGGAGCAACCGTCTTCACCAAGCTGGACCTGCGGAACGCCTACCACCTGGTCCGCATAAGGGAGGGGGACGAATGGAAGACGGCGTTCA
>JAFMOD010000272.1:0-13558 GCA_019802435.1 Corydoras maculifer
TTTTAACCATTTTAAAATAGTAACTAAAAAATATTAGAAAAAAGGCTTAAAACATTAAAGGGTGTGAGGTTTGGAAATTTGGTTCATCTTCAACTAACTCAAAAGTTTATAATATGACATTTTGATCAGGTATCACAAATGACTTGCACACAGTAAATACTCACCTGGCTTTGATTGATGAAACAGTGAGAGCCAATCAGAAGAGTCCCCCAGCAAAGTGACAAGCTGAGCACTGATATGTTTAGCACGACTAGCAAACTTTTTATCCTGCAGCACACACAGACACACACACACACACAAAATGTAACACAAATGTATCACTGTTTGTATAATGTACAGCATCCTGTTCATTACATGAACACCTAACACCTCTTTCCTATGATTCAATCAGAATAATGCACACCTCTTCCCTGCCTTGCTGTATTATAAAACGGGTAGTTCCGGACCTTAAGTCTGATTGGCAGAGAATTAATTTACATATGTATTATATTCACAAAAAATTTAAGTTTTTAAAAACCAGCCAACAAAACATAAGACTTTACCAAGACTAAAACTGCATAATACATATGATCTGCATTAATGTGTGTGTACCTGGGATGAGAGGTAAGCTGAGAGATAGTCTGTAGCATAAAGCAGCATTAAAAACACTAACACCTGCACAGACAGAGAGACAGACAGAGACAAAATCAGACCTTGTTAGACTCTGTTACAGCAGTAGTACTTATCTTAATATTAATTTTTTATTTATGTAGTCTGGAGCATCATCCTATTAGTGCTCATACTAAGGGTTTACAACCTTTTAGTTCAAATTTACAGTTAAATAGTAATACACAAAATAAACCTGAGTTTGCAATTTGATTTTTCTATTAAATTTCAATAATTAAATTACTTCGTGACAAGGCTTTCACTTACACACATAGGTATTTGGTAGACTTCTTTCAATATTTAGTTTGCACAGACATTCCAAAAAGCATTGAGGGAAAGCACTGAGCCGACAGCATCGTCATGGAGAGTAATTAATGCCTCTGACGCTCCACCTGATGACCGTGTGCAGTCTTTATAAGATGTAACATCTCATGCTGCGGGGAGAGAGAAATCTACGAAACCCCGGGACAGATGAGGACGCATCCAAGGATGACACCCGTGGGTTACTGAGGTCATCTTTCTAGCGGTGGGGCACTTGTGTGCCATCCCGGCCAAAGAAGATCCTTCTGTTCTAACACTGCCGCTCTGATGACCAGGCAAAAACTGTAGATTCCCAGGAAGGAATGAAATGAATGAAAAGAAACCTTCTGCTCACGCCTCCCCATTCTCCACTGCGATGAGCGTCTTCCGCTTCATCAACGCCAACTGGAACCTCCGCTTGCCGCGCTAACTCTAACTTGGCTACATAGCCCACAGTTACGCCCAAACGTACGAATGAGGAGTGGAAACAGAACTTGGCCTGAACAGGAATGGTCTTTGTTTACACATTGTTTTTTTTTTACGTACATTAAAACACAATGTGGAGTAATCTCTCCAAAGAGAGTCCCGTTGGTTCATGGATTTCTCTCTCCCCACGGCATGGGATGGTACAGCTTATAAAGGCTGCACACATTTATCAGACGGAGCCATGTCAGATATGTTAATTAATTAATTAATGACCAGAACAATTTACTCAATAAAAGGTCAACTCCACCTTTCCTCCCTCAGTGCTGCTGTGCTACACCCATACCTGCATTACTTTCATTTTCTGTTCAGTGATCAGTTTGAAACACTGTGCAAAGTTTCACCTCCGTATGCAGCTGATTCACAGTAGCTTCAACATGCTCAGCATTCCCACCCTGCTGCTCAAGTGCAGCATGTAAACACACAGCCAACAAAAGAGCAGGAGCCTTGGGTGCGATGCCTGAGACTCCGCCCACAGACCTGTAACACATGCAGAAGCATCCAACCATGGTAATCAAAATGCACTCTAAGTTTTTCACTGTTCATTTATAAAAGTCTAAACAAGATGTGGTAGCTCAGTGGTTAGGGCTATTAATCTGAAGGTTGTGGGTTCAAATCCCAGCTCCACTGAAGTTACCAATGTGGGTCCTTAAGCAAGTCCCTTAACCCTCATTGCTCCAGGGATGTTGTGATTAACCCTGTGCTCACCTTGTAAGTCGCTTTGGATAAAAGCATCTGCTAAATGACCAAATGTAAGATATCAATTTTTATCACCTTTTGCTAGGGGCAAATAGTTGTACTATTACACTGTGGTACAGATTACATTTTAGCACACAATTCAGTTTATATTACAATTAGAAAATGAGCTTTGAAATATTTTTTATTGAACATTATTGTTATTGGACACGATGTATAGTACAGTTACACTGTGATGTATTCACAATAGTTCACAACCTCAAGCCTGTCATTTTGTTTTAAGAAAATGCTTACACACACACACTATAATAAAAAAAAAAAACAGGTTTAATATATGAATGTGTTTATTATGAGCAAAACCGTTAATAAACTGCTCAACTGTGATGCAATCTAGTCCGGGTTTTAAAGGGTTAAAAATTGTTAAATTGTAAAAATTAAAATTGTTAAAAAAGTAGTCCCAAAAAAAAGTTGCACCAGCAGAAGAACTACCACGTTGCATAATGTATAATAAATATGATATAATAATAATAATTTAATAAATATAATAAAGAAGTATGCACATATGGGGTATCACATATTTTCATAACATGGGGTGTGTGTGTGTGTGTGTGTGTGTGTGTGTGTGTGTGTGTTACCTGGTGGCCCAATCACTGCAGTGAGTTATTAAATGTATTAATGCGGGCTGTTCTTCTCTAATCACACGCTTCCAGAAAGAAATAAGTACTGATGAGATACACCTCCAAAATCTCTATACAAACACACACAAGCACAAACATAGATAATGGCCTCAGTTACTCTTTATTATTGTATTTATTGATTTGCTAAACAGATGTTTTATATTTAGTGACATAAATGAAAATGTCTAAATAATAACATGCATATTAATAAGTTTTAAAAGAAGTATCATGACTTTCTATAAACACAACATGTATGTTTGTGTGTGTGAGTGTGGTACCGCAGCTGACAGTAGAAGAAGAGGACACTGAATACTGAGCTGGGACAGCGTCACGTTAACAGCTCTCACAGGAGATTCACAACTCATACTCGCACTAAGTATTGCCTACACACACACACACAAGATTACCACCCTAAAGACAAAGCATATTTAAAGGCAAAATATATTTACTTATTTAATATTTAGAAAACTTCATATAAATCTAAATTACATTATATAAATTAATGATCATTAAGGGCGGCACGGAACTTGGATAGCACCACGCGCCTCCTCTCAGCACTGGGGATTCCAGGTTTAAATCCTAATCTGGGTGGATTTTGTAAGTTCTCTCCGTTTCGATGTGAGATTCTCCAGGTTCTCTGGTTTCCTCCCACAATCCAAAAACATGGATTCAAGGTATATTAAATACTCTAAATTGCCCCATATAGAGAGTGTCTGTGTGAGTGAGTGTGTGCCCAGTGGTAGATTGGCACCCTGTCCTGGGTTTATCTGCCCAGTGCCCAAAACGTTCTCCCATGGATGGGCATGGGGAACCCCCCTGTGACCCTAGTAGAAGATAAATGATAAATGTTCACACACAAGGAATTTGGTTGCAGATCAATGGGGTCTCTTTAGTTTATATTTGCAGTTTACTGTACAGTATGCAGCTATGTTAATTAAATAAAGGTGTAGTGTGTGTTGCAGTGCAAGAGCAAAAAAGTGCAACATTAGGCAATGATTGTTATGTGTTTGTACAGAGTGTTTATCAGGTATTAATAAGAAAAACAGCACGAGGAAAGAAACAAGGACATGAAGATTACAATCAGAGTTGTATTGTAGGGAGGGGGAAAAAAGCTTACTTTGAGAAAATGGGTTGTGAGAGAGCAGGAAAGTACAGCAGATGAGCCCACCTTCCTCTGATAAACACAAACACTCTAATTTATTTAAAAAAACACTATGATTGTTATTGATGTTTATGAAATTACAACAAAATTGTGTGACCTGATATGTGTTTATGTGATGCATTAGATCCTGGCAGTCCAGAATTTTACTTCCTCCAACAGTGCTCACTTTCACCAGAAGAGAAGGCGGTACAGAGAGGAGCACACTAATATATACACACACACACACACACACACACATAGGTGGACAAAAATGTGAATTTTTGTAAATATTATTAATAAATAAGAAACATATGTATAATTATTTAATATCCCTATAATGATACACATGATAAATAACATACATTCATTCATTACTTTCTGATTAATCTGTAGCGAGTGTGCAAGATTGGAGTTCCCATGAGCAATTTTAATTTAACGCCATACTTCCTCTGAAAGAATGATATTTATTAATAAGCCAAAGCTTTTAATCAGTACTGAATGTGTTATTGTGTAACTCTGAATGTGTGATTGTGTATCTGTGCATGCACATTCTGTATGAGTGTGTGTGTGTGTCTGTGTGTCTGTTCCGAAGGAGTGTACCTGGTACAGCTGTCTAGGATTCTTTGAAGTTCCAGTTCAGTGCTGATATTCTCAGTACCAGAGTTCCTTGAGCATCTTTGCTTTATTAGATACCACAGAAAGTGACAGTCCTGTGTCCCTGTTTTAGTCGGACTAAACTGTACCTCCCACAGCAGCTCCTACACACACACACAAGGTCTACTTACATCCAAAGCATGACTTCATAATAGACTTATTCTACAATAATGTTGATTATGATTGCATGAATTTGCATTGTATACTTATTAAAATATTATAACACAATATAATTCATTCATTCATTATCTCCCGCTTATCCTCTATTAGGGTCACGGTGGGGTTCCCCATGCCCATCCAGGGGAGAACGTCTCGGGCGCTGGGCAGATAGACCCAGGACAGGGCGCCAAATCATCGCTGGGCACACACTCATTCACACAGACACACTCTAAATGGGGCAATTTTGAGAATTCAATTAACTTGATCCATGTTTTTGGACTGTGGGAGGAAACCGGAGAACCCGGAGGAAACCCACGCAGACACGGGGAGAACACGGAAACTCCACCCAGATGGGGATTCGAGCCGGGAATCCCTAGCGCTGAGAGGCGAATGTGCTAACCACTAAGCTACCGTGCCGCCCAACACAATATAATTATTTAGCATAATTTAAAATAGTCTATAGCAGCGGTCACTAATAGGCAGGACCAAGATGTCATTTACAATGGACCCAAAATGCTAAACTATTAGGACTGATTTAACTTTTTATTTAAACTGTTTATTTCACGGCGGAAATATTCTTGTCTTTGCTATACGAGCTTTGCGGTAAAGTAAACTCAGACCAATCACGTACATAGTAATATCACCAGAGGAGCTTATCAGTCAATCAGATCTGTGCAGATTTGGGAGTGCAGAGCATTTATGTCAAAGAAAGGCTAATTAATATCGTGTGCTGTAAAAAAGGAACAAAAGAAGGAAATAAAGTGTTGAGATGTGAAATCAAGTTAACATAAAAAGACTGCCGTTTTATCGAATTTTTGTTTTAGAAGGCACTTTATGATGCACTTTTCTTCAAAAGCAATTATGTTTAAGTATTATTTATTCCGTTCAGCACTTAAAACAATAAATATTATTAAAATTTATTAAACAATATTTGTATTTGTTTTATTTTAAGTTATTAAAACATAAAATGCTGATAGTACTACTATTTCACTTAATGCCACGTTTTAGTTCGCTGTTAATGTCTTGGATTACTGTAAAGCTCTATATTGTAAACTCTGGTCATTAGCATGCTGAGGAAGGCCTAAAGGTTAAAACAATTAAGTTTGATCTTGTTATTATATGAGTGCGGTATAATTTTCATTTGATTAAACTCTGGTTAAATAATTGTTACTATAAAATGAAAATTGATTCTTCAATCAATCGCGATTCGTAGTCTAGGCGATTCTAAATCGATTCAAAATGTCCAAGAATCGATTTTTTAAAAATGTGTTTAAGTTTTATCTTTTGGCATATCGCATTACGGATCCGCTCGGCCACCATACGGCACACTTGTAACCAGCTCCCGTTAAAGTCAGGAAGAGAGAAAGCTCGACATGAACACAGCTGTTTATAACGATTGTAAAATGAAATCGAGGTACTTTGGAAATACGACAAATGCGCGAGCCCATTTAGCGCGACATTAACCTTTATGCACTATGGTAAACTTTGGTATTAATATATTTTGAATTATTTGTTCAATGATGGATGTTTTTTATGTAAGAAAAAGCCAGACAGCTAAGCTAACCTAGCACTGCTCATTTTAATTTAGCACAATCCTATTTTTGTATAAATATAAAATGATGCAAAAAGATTTGATACAGGAAGGAACCTGAAAGTATTGTTTTAAATAAATGTTCTATTTGTTTACATCATCGTTTCATCTCGTCAATCACACAATTTTAACAAAATTTAAAGAGAAATTGAACTGAAGAATCGTTTCTGAATCGAATCGCCAGACACTGAGATTCGCACCCTAGTTAACAGGTAACAAATTTCAACAGAAGAACAAAAAATTGAAAATATTTTTAGAATAAATATGTTGATGCATTAATTATTGCTGTGTTTAATTGGAATTTTGTCTCTGTTATCTAAAATTAAGAAGTCCTAAAAGTCAGGGGTGTCAAACTCAGCTGCACCGGGGGCCAAATCTCAAAGCACACTTTAGGTCGCAGGCCAAACAACATAAACATTTATTGAACACACTAAAAATAAATGTTTTCTGAACACGAATAGGAATCAAAACAGATGGGAATTTTATTCCACAATAAGTCAACTTTATGTAACTTCAAAATGTTCTCTGTGTGTGTGCAGCTCCTATAAATATATCTCAAAATTATAAAAGTTAGAACTATAAACATGCTGCAAAAAAAACACAAAAAAAAAAATTATGCTTTTCCACAAAAGTCAAAATGACTAATTAAATTTTAGAAAAATAAATGTTAAATTTAATTATCTTCTGCTCTTCATAAAAATGTTCCTGTCAAAATCATACAAATTTAAACTATAAGCATCGTCCAAAAAATATTGCCGGTCATTAATGACAATAATAGATCAATTGTAAAATGATCTCCCGTGGACCTTGAGTTTGACACCTATGATTAGAATTTAACATTTAGTTTTTCCATAATATTGTCACACTAACTTATCAACTCATAACTTATTGAGTTACCATAAAAAGAAAAAAAAAACACACACACACACACCTGCAGTCGGGAGAGCAGATCTACACGACAGGTGTCAGTTTGTGTAAAAGGAGTGCAGTACCGTCCTGTAGCAAGGCTACAAAAAATACATAAATATTAATTGACATCTTTTTTTTTTAAAGTATATAGATTTGTGTGTGTGTACAGGTGTATGTATTATGAATAGGGTGTAGTAACAAAAATCTGTTAAATCAAAATCATGTTGTATATATATATATATATATATATATATATATATATATATATATATATATATATATATATATATATATATATATATATAGTTATTGTTAGGGTAAGGTTATGGTTATGTAAAAAGGTTATATACTTATGGTTAAGGTTCGAATATAACTATGCAAAGTGAATGGATGAAAATGCATATCATGCCCACAATGCAATAAAACAAGACGTGTGTATGTGTGTGTGTGTGTCTGACCATGTATCTAGTACAGCACTGATGATGTGTGTACATGCTGTGGTGACACTTCCTTCACAACCTCCTGCTTTCGAACACAGTGGGAGGAACCACTGCTGACACACCCACTGTTCATACACCTGCCTTAAATCATTAACAAAAAAATCATACACACGAGAGAGAGAGAGAGAGAGAGAGAGAGAGAGAGAGAGCAACAGAGAGAGAGGAGAAATAAACTCTTTAAATTTAGACCACATTAAATAAATGTTTGATTTTGTGAAAATAAATTAAATGTTAAATCATGTTTTAAAAAATGTTTCTGCAGGTGAAAATCAAATAAATAATTTTTTATTTATTTTATTTATTTAAGTCATTTTAGAATTATTTTTAAGTTGTTGAATTCTGACTAGGGGGGGGGGGGGGGGGGGGGGGGGGGGGGGGGGGGGGGGGGGGGGGGGGGGGGGGGGGGGGGGGGGGGGGGGGGGGGGGGGGGGGGGGGGGGGGGGGGGGGGTTCTCCGGTTTCTTCCCACAGTCCAAAAACATGGATCAAGTTAATTGAATTCTCAAAATTGCCCAATTTAGAGTGTGTATGTGTGAGTGAGTGTGTGCCCAGCGATGGATTGGCGCCCTGTCCTGGGTCTATCTGCCCAGCGCCCGAGACGTTCTCCCCTGGATGGGCATGGGGAACCCCACCGCGACCCTAATAGAGGATAAGCGGAAGATAATGAATGAATGAATGAATGAATTCTGACTATTTAAATAAAAAGGTTAATTAATGGTTAATTAAATAAAATGTTTAATTCTGATGAATAATTCTGATGAATATGTATTTTTAATAACAATATTTGCATTATGTTGAAGTGAAACACATCCTATATTACTAATGCAGTCACAATTAAAATTTTATATTTGTGTATACCGTTCTGTATCAGAAAGAGCATCCTGACTGCGTCGTACACTGATCTCAAACATCAGCCACTCCGAAAATAAGAGCTGCACACACACAGACACACACACCAGTTAACACATCTTATTTGACTATAAATTACAAAAGGAAGATTTATTGCATGTATCTGTATGTGTGTATTTTGTGTGTGTGTGTGTGTGTGTGTGTATGTATTTGTGTTTACATATGGAGCAGTGACCTGGTGTTCTGGTTCGTTTTGCAAGTTCTGGACAGAGGAGAAGGTCCACAACTTTTTAAGAGAACTCCACTCTGTTCTGCTGGGATCAGTCCCATCCGCCCATGCAGAGGCACATTTATTATCCCCACCACCTTCACTGCTGAGCTCATTTCTCCTCTCTGCTGCTTCCATCACACCTGCACGTAGCTCTGGTACAAGTCTTGGCATAAGGAACATCAACTAACATACACGTACGTGCGTGCACACACACACACACACACACACACACACACACACACTTCTTAGGGTGTTTACAAAACTATTTCATAAAGAGAAGAATCAGTGGATAAGAAATGATAGGATGAGAAAATAAAGTCTTTACGAAACAGAAGACGAATTGTGGTTGTATATCAGAATCAGAATACTTTATTAATCTCTGGGGGGATTGCAGAATAAAGTTCATGATTGAAGTAAAAAAAAAACTGTAAAAGTAAAAAAAAAATAAAAATAGCCTGTAAAAGTAACCGTTACGTATCCATCTTCTGGCTCAAGTGCAACTAAACAAGTGCCAGGTTGATTGATTACTGATTAAGTTTGTTTAGAACATTACAAAGACTTCTATTCACTTTGCAAGTACCACTTGGAGAATACAAATGCCACATACAAACAAATGTAAACCTATTAACAATTAACCGAAAATTTACCTATTAGATGCTAAGCAAGGGCGTGGGTTTCTTTCCACATTCCATAAACATGGATTTAAGGTAAATTGGCTGCTCTAAAAGGGCTCTGTGTGTGTGTGTGTGTGTGAGTGAGTGTGTCCAGCAATAGACTGGTGCTCTGTCCTGTCTATCTTCCCAATGACTGAAATGTTCTCCCCTTGATGGACATGGGAAACCCCGTCCCCATGACACTAGTAGAGGATAAAGAGCGTTCTCCCACCTGGATATTTATTGGACTGGCGGTCCTGCGGGACGCCCTGAATGGACTAATATAGTTTTCCAATTGTTAAATACGGGTCACCTGATCATCACACAATCTCTACATGTCTGTTCTACACTGTTGGTGCTGCCCCCCTCGCTCAAGGATGATGAGTCCCCCACTCACACAGTCTTGGTCCTCACAAGGTTTCTTCCTTAAAATATCAACATAACAGGGAGTTTTTTCTTGCTCTTTGGGGGTTCAAAAGCTTACATCTCTGTAAAGCTGCTCTGTGACAATGTACTATTGTGAAAAGAGCTATATGAGTACAATCCTTGAACTAGGTAAATAAAATGTAAATGGGTCAAATCAAAGCCTTTATTATTAATAAAAAGTCTGTGGATGGATTTAAAAAAGTGTGGTAGCTTTGTGTTTGGTGTGTGAAACAAACAATCTAAAAGTTTATAGTTACTGTATTTTCCGGACAAAAGGGAAAGCATAAGGCGCAGTCTCAATTACGGACTATTTCTGTACGGTACTTATTCTGTACGGCACCGTATTATAAGGCACTTGCTAAAACATACGATCTACAAAAAAAGTAAAGGATGCAAAACACAGTCCCCCCACTGAGTCTTGGTCCTCCCAAGGTTTCTTCCTTGAATAACAACAGAAAAGGGAGTTTTTTCTTGCCACTGTCGCTTCAGCTTGCTCTTTGGGGGTTTAAAGGCTTTTCATTCTGTAAAGCTGCTTTGTGACAATGTACTGTTGTAAAAAGCGCTATATAAATAAATAACTTAAACTTAAAACGGTGATTGTATTTGAAGTTTATTCTACTACTTGACAAAACACACATTATTTTCAATCACTCTTCTCCCACAAATCCATCAAAGTCCTCATCTTCTGTGTCTGAATTAAAAAGCTGTTTCACTATCGAGCACTCCGGTGTTCCCTCTCATCAATGTCTTGAGTCAGTCTCGTTGCCAGGCGGCTGTTCAGTAATGATGGCGGCTTTCGCGAAAGCTCGGACAACGGTTACAGCAGAAACCTTAACCCAGGCATCTACAATTCATTCACAGACAGTGGCGTAACTCGGCCACTGCGATTTTGAAACTCAGTACACTCAGTACAGGCGCACCGGATTATAAGGCGCACGTCCAATTTTTGGGAAAATTTTAGGCTTTTAGGTGCGCTTTTATAGTCCGGAAAATACGGTAGTATAGTTATAGTTAGTTGGAGTCCAGAAGAAAAAGTATCATTGCTGATCCTGTGTTGAGACAAGATCCGAATCGACAAGCCAGTCAGGCGTGCTGGGTCAGGGGCGGGTGTGAAACTGGAATCTGTGGATAAGGTGGCAGAGGACGCTAAACAAACTGCTCTCCTTCATGGATGATGGTGAATTCCACCCACTGCATACCATTATCATGGAACACGGGAGCAAGATCAGTGACCATCACCAACACTGAGTTGCTTTATAGACAGACTCCTTTGTGGAGATCCTTTGCTCCAAGTGGCATCAAGCCCTTTAATTCTCTCAGCGGGCCCAGAAGGTCAAACAAATAGTGTTTTTAAATGTTTTTTGCACTATAACTTTAGATCACCCCCCTACTTTGGACAATTTAATATTAACACTGTCTACACTACACCCGAAGTGACTTACAAATGAGAACACCACTCCTTCCATCCATCCACCCCTCCTCCCTCCCTGGTCTGACTGAGAAAAGATGATGTATGAAAAATGACAAATAGATATGAAATTTAGGAATAAAGATGATAGAAGAATAAAAATTATGATCAGTAAAAACTTTAAATTGTTTTGATGAGGTGCAGTGGGTGGATGGGTACATACTTGTTTATAGAGTTTAGAGGGGACACATTGTTTGAGTTCCATGCTGTCTGAATGAGATCTGCCAACAGCATAACATATTGCTGCTACACAAAACCTATACACACAGATACACACACACAGACATACATACAAAAACAGAGAAAGAGAGAGAGAGAGAGAGAGAGAGAAGGAGAGAGAGAGGAAGAAGAGTGAGCACAAGTACCTTTATTAAACAATAAATAGGCTTCAATTTCCTTATGTTCTACACAAGATTTATATTTAAATATTTATGTAAAAGTTAAAATCTTTAAAACTTAACATTCAATTTTCAGATGTCCTAGACAATCAAATTAAACAAATTATTTATTTTTTAATTTATTTACAAGCTTATCTAAGTAAAACCACAGGGCATGTAGTCTATAAAAGAACATATAAATGCAAAAGTCTACGTTTCTTTGTCACTGCACCACATAAAATATTATCACAGCCTTAATGAGTGAACGTGAGCTCAGATCTCAAGGTGCTGGTATACTTTTAGCTCCTAGAATAAATAAAAATACTGCTGGTGGAAGAGCGTTCTTCCACAAGTCTCCTCAATTTTGGAATAGCGTTCCAGTTATTGTTCGTGATTCTGAATCATTATTAACCTTTAACAGTAGATTAAAAACACATTTATTTGATCTTGCATTTAATTAATACTCTGTAGATAAAGATGTAGATCTCATGCTTGGCTGTGTTGGGGTGGAAATCTGGGATCAGTGTGTGCTGGCGTTTCACCTCTTCACCCAAATCATCATTAATTGGGGGGGGGGGGGTGGCGCTGAAATGATGCTGTTCCGGGGAGCCCTCTTAACTAGAGTCTGCAGTATCTGCCTCTTTTAGTTCTGCTGCTCCAGACAGTGATGCCAGAGTCACATGCTGCACTGTGTCCATCAATCACTTATTAATTAATTGCCGTGCTTTATTATTAGCTCTAACTGCTTTCCTTGTCTGGTTATTTTGAGGTGTGGCCGGTTTCCTGGAGGTGTAGTCAGACCTTCATCCATGGCTCTGCAGAAGCACCGCGGCTACAACGAATACTCGATGGAACCTGGATATTAATTGGACTGGCGGTACTGCAGGACGCCCTTAATGGACTTACATATAATTTTCAGTTGTTAGAGTTTTTCCATTTGTTCAATACAGTCACCTGATCTCAACACTATCTGTACATGTCTGTCCCACACTGAGTCTTGGTCCTGTAAGAACAATAGATAATAATGCGTGTAGAAAGGAAATGTTAACATGATGTTATGTTTAAAATGATGCAGAGAGCTATATAACCACTAGAGGCGAGTTAGGCTCTAGGTGTGTGAATGCACGAGAGAGAGAGAGTCCGTATGATCTGCAGCTTTGAGTAGCTTCCCGGTTGTTCTGAATTAAAAGTGGTTCTGTTAAACTTCAGCATCCAGTCTCCCCTGTCATGTTATTATACTCGACTCGCTACCATATTGCCACCCGAACGACCCACAGCCACGAGTGGTAAGAACTGTGGAACTCTATAAATATCGCTTTTACACTGGTAGCAGCGGTGGCTGGCGATTTTTTTTTTTTTTCCCGTACCAAAACGGTAGTATTTTTTTTCAAAAAAAAAAAAAAATAAATAAAATAAAATAAAATAAACATTTTCGGGAGAGTGTGGACAGTGCTGTATGAGCCCTAGCTTTTAATCAACCGGTTGAGATTTAGTGCTACGTGCTGTTGTTTTGTGACTTTTTGAACGCGCCATGGCGGACGAGGAGCAGCCCCCCCTCCTCCCGCCGCCTCGTGCGGCAGCTCCAGCTGAGCCAGCGCATACTCACGTTCCATTCCGCATTGAGCTGCCTGCTCCCTTCACTGGAGACTCGCTAGAACCTTTCAGCTCTTGGATACAACGATTTGAAGTTGCACTGGATGTTTCCACTGCACATTTACAAAAAGCAAAACTACTAGCTGCAAGACTCAGTGGCCCTGCAT
>JAFMOD010000272.1:28325-80825 GCA_019802435.1 Corydoras maculifer
TATATATATATATATATATATATATATACACACATATATACACACATATACATACATACATGCATACAGTTAGGTCCATAAACATTTGCACAGAGAACATTTTTCAAATTTTGGTTCTGTAAATGACAACAATGAATTTTGAACAAAAACACTTCAGATGCAGCTGAAGTTCAGACTTTCAGCTTTAATTCAGTGGGTTTAACAAAATGATTGCAAAAAATGTGAGCAACTAAAGCATTTTATAAACACAATCCCTTCATGTCAGGGGCTCAAAAGTAATTGGACAAATTAAGTAATTGTAAATAAAATTTGTTTCTAATACTTGGTTGCAAAACCTTTGTTGGCAATGACTGCCTGAAGACTTGCATTTGCATTTGGCTGGATTTTCTTTTCTGTCTGAAGTTTAGTCTATAACAAGTAAAATGCATGTTCAATTGGGATCTCAGTTGAGATCAGGTGACCGACTTGGCCATTCATGAATGTTCCACTTCTTTGCTTTAATAAACTCCTGGGCTGCTTTGGCTTTATGTTTTGGGTCATTGTCCATCTGCATTATAAAACGCATTATAAAATCTCTAAATACCTCAGAATTCATCCGGCTGCTTCTGTCCTGTGTCACATCATCAATAAACACTAGTGACCCAGTGCCTCTGGAGGCAGTGTGATGCCCAAGCCATCACACTGCCTCCGCTGGGTTTTACAGACGATGTGGTATCGGATCATGAGCTGTACCACGGATCATGACCTTTTTCACGTCATATATATATATATATATATATATATATATATATATATATATATATATATATATATATGACGTGAAAAAGGTAGCATATTCGGTTATTTTATACATTTGAATTATGTTTATGTTGATTTTAAGATGACGCAATAAAATGCTTCAGGTCGCTTTTAAATAAACGGATTTTTTTTTTGTAAAATGTTAGATTTAACTAAGAATCTCAATCCTCAATCTCCTAAGAACCACAATCGGATATCTGCCCGCATCACCGACATATCTGTTTGGATGAAGGCCTGTCATCTCAAACTAAATTTAGCAAAAACAGAGCTTCTCATTATCCCAGCTAAACCCTCAATCCATCACGACCTGACCTTCCAAATTGACGGCTCCACAATCTTTCTAACCGATTCAGTCCGGAACCTTGGTTTCACAATAGACTCCCACATTGAACTCTCTAATCATGTGATCAAAACAGCCTGTTCCTGCAGATTCCTTCTTTACAACATCAGGAAGATCAGACCCTTCTTGACTGAACCTGCTACCCAACTGTTAGTTCAAGTCCTAGTTCTATCCCGGCTTGATTATTGTAATGCATTACTTGCTGGTCTCTCAGCGTCCACAATCCGACCTCTTCAACTAATTCAAAACTCTGCAGCCCGACTCGTATTCAACCAGCCCAAGAACTCATGTCACTCCATCACTCATTTCATTGCAGCATCAAATAACAATCAGGTTTGATGATTTTACAGTGTAGTTGGTTTTCTTCATAACTTCTGACTTGTAATGTTCTCATTTGCAAGTCGCTTGGATAAAATCATCTGCTAAATGACCACATGTAAATGTAAGAAATTTACATTATTTATGCTGCACTGACAATGTTTTTATGCAGCATCATACAATATAACCAAACTCAAAAGGTGTTTTTGATTGTGTGTATATGTGTATGTGTGTGTGTGTGTGGGGGGGGGGGGGGGNGGGGGGCTTTACCTGGCTTCCATCACAGTGGCAGAAATCCTACCACTGCTCTTGAACAGAGCCACAGCCTTATCCACATCCTGCTGAGCGACACACTCCGGCTACACACACACAAATACACAAACGTTGGAGCGCACACCTCAGGATCATTTAAGTCTTTTCAAGGTTTGGTGAAGACATTTAACACACACACACACACACACACACACACACACACACACACACACACACACACACACACACACACACACACACACTAATCGGTATTTACCAATTTCCACATAGCAGCAGGGAACCTACCTTAACCTCAGCCACAGTGCCAGAGGCCTCCTCATACAAACCCATCTCCTCAACAGAAACCTATATATATATATATAAATATATACAAACACACACACACACACACATTTGTTTTTATTGATCGTGGGGACTTCACTACATTTAGTCATTTAGCAGGTATTTTTTATCAAAAGTGACTTACAAGTGAGAGGACAACATTTAGATAAACCTTAATCATAAATAATACTACCTTAATTTTATCCATAACCTTATTCTAACCATAATTACAACCATGTGGGTGTGTGTGTGTGACTGTATCCCATGTGTGTCTGTCTTTGTGTCACTGTGTCTATGTTCATTTGTGGACATGTGGGAGGGTGAAGGTGTCCGTTTGTATGTGTGGGTTTTTTTTGTGTCTGTGTATATGCATGCATGTACAGTATATGTGTGGATGTGTGTGTGTGTATATGTGGCACCTATGCAAACGCGGGTTTGTATGTGTATGTGTGTACATACTTCCTTGTGGATATGTGTGTGTGTACTGTATGTATATATATATATATATATGTTTGTGTGTGTATATTTATCCATGTATGTATCTATGTATGTGTGTATGTACAGCTGCAAGAAAAAGTATGTGAACCCTTTGGATTTTTGCATAAATTGGTCATTAAAGGTGTTCTGATCTTCATCAAAACAATAGACAAACACAGTCTGCTTCAACTAAGACACACAAAAATATATATGTTTGCATGGTTTTATTGAACACAACATGTAAACATTCACAGTGCAGGGTGGAAAAAGTATGTGAACCTCTAGGCTAATTTGAGCCAGGAGTCAGCCAACCTGGAGTCCAATCAATGTAATGAGATTGGATATGTTAGTTAAATCTGCTCTGCCCTATATTAAAAATAAAAAACACACACAAACCAGTTTTGAGTTTGATGTTCTTACGAAGCATTTGCTTGATATGAATCATGCCTCACACAAAAGAGCTCTTGGAAGAATTGTTGACTTGCATGAAGCTGGAAAAGGTTACAAAAGTCTTTAAAAATCTCTAAAAGCCTCGATGTTCATGTGTTCACGGTAAGACAGACATGTTCACCCTGTAAAAATGATAAAATGAGGTGAGGAAGAATCCTAGAGTGTCAGCTAATGATCGGTAAAGAAAAAGCCACTGCTGTCCAAAATAACATTGCTGCACATTTGATGTTTGCAAAAGAGCACCTGGATGTTCCTACATCACTACTGGCAAAATATCCTGTGGACAGGTAAAACCATGTGTGGATGAATAAGGCACAGCACACCATCATTAAAAACCTCCCAACTGTGAAATATGGTGGAAGGGGAATCATGGTTTGGGGTTGCTTTGCTGCCTTTGGGCCTGGACGGATTGCCGTCATCAACGGAATAATACATTTCCAAGTTTACCAAAACATTTTGCAGGACAATTTAAGACAATCTGTCAGCCAACTGAAGCACAACAGAGAATGGATGAGGCAACAATACAACAACCCAAAACATAAAAGTAAATCAACAACCGAATGGCTTCAACAGAAGAAAATGCACCTTCTGTAGTGGCCCATGCTGTGGCATGACCTCAAGAGGGTGATTCGCACAAATATTCCAAGAATATTGCTGAACTGAAACAGTTTTGTGAAGAGGAATGGTCCAAAATTCCCCCTGGCCGTTGTGCAGGTCTGATATGCAACTACAGGAACCGTTTGGTTGAGGTTATTGCTGCCAAAGTAGGGTCAACCAGTTATTAAATCCTCCGTTCAATAAAACCATGCAAACACATTTTTTGTTTGTGTCTTAGTTGAAGCAGACTGTGTTTTTCTATTGTTTTGACTTGGATGAAGATCAGAACACCTTTATTGACCAATTAATTCAGAAATCAAAGTAATTTCAAAGGGTTCACATTTATGTATGTATGTATGTATGTATGTGTATGTACAAGTATGTGTATGTATATGTGAGAATGTGTGTGTTAAACCTTGAGATCAGAGAGACGAGTCCTAGACAGAGAGATAAACTCCTGCAGGAGGGAGCGGTGTTTTCCAGGTACATACGGTGGGTACATCACATGTACCTGTAAAAACACACAAATTGTGTTAATTGTGTTGTGCTATAAATTAAAGGGCAAAATACATTACAGATGTCCTGTTTATCTCATGTTTTTAATATGACACATTTTAACATAAATTGCATGTTAAATCAAAAGGTAAATTACATAAGTTGTCTGTAATGTGGGATTCCATATACAGTGCATCCGGAAAGTATTCACAGCGCTTCACATTTTTCGCATTTTCTTACGTTACAGCCTTATTCCAAATTGTATTACATTAATCTCTTTCCTCAAAATTGTACACAAAATACCCCATTATGACCATGTGAAAAAAAATTTCTTGAGAGTTTTGAAAATGTATTAAAAATAAAAAACTAAGAAATCACATTTACATAAGTATTTACAGCCTTCGCCATGAAGCTCAAAATTGAGCTCAGGTGCATCCTGTTTCCACTGATCATCCTTGAGATGTTTCTACAGCCTAAATGGAGTCCACCTGTGGTAAATCCAGTTGATTTGACATGATTTGGAAAGGCACACACCTGTCTATATAAGGTCCCACAGTTGACTGCATGTCAGAGGGCAAACACGAAGCATGAAGTCAAAGGAATTGTCTGTAGACCTCCGAGACAAAATTGACTGGAGGCACAAATCTGGGGAAGGATACAGAAAAATTTCTGCTGCTTTGAAGGTCCCAATGAGCACAGTGGCCTCCATCATTCGTAAATGGAAGAACCACCAGGACTCTTTGGAACCACCAGGACTCTTCCTAGAGCTGGCCGGCCGTCTAAATTAAGCGATCGGGGGAGAAGGGCCTTGGTCAGGGAGGTGACCAAGAACCCGATGATTACTCTGTCAGAGCTCCAGAGTTCCTCCATGGAGAGAGGAGAACCTTGCAGATTGCCAAAAGGGACCTGAAGGACTCTCAGACCATGAAAAACAAAATACTCTGGTCTGATGAGACAAAGATTGAACTATTTGGTGTGAATGCCAGGCGTCACGTTTGGAGGCAACCAGGCACTGCTCATCACGAGGCCAATACCATCCCTACAGTCAAGCATGGTTGTGGCAGCATCATGCTATGGGGATGTTTTTCAGCAGCAGGAACTGGAACAGGAACTTGAATGCAGCAATGTACAGAGACATCCTGGATAAAAACTTGCTCCAGAGTGCTCTTGACCTCAGGCTAGGGCGACGGTTCATTTTTCAGCAGGACAACGACCCGAAGCACACAGCCAAGATCTCAAAGGAGTGGCTTCAGGACCACTCTGTGAATGTTCTGGAGTGGCCCAGCCAGAGCCCAGACTTGAATCTGATTGAATATCTCTGGAGAGATCTAAAAATGGCTGTGCACAGACATCTCCCATCCAACCTGATGGAGCTTCAAAAGGTACCACAAAGAAGAATGGGCAAAACTGCCTAAAGATAGGTGTGCTAAGCTTGTGGCATCATATTCAAAAAGACTTGAGGCTGTAGTTGCTGCCAAAGGTGCTTCTACAAAGTATTAAGCAAAGGCTGTGAATACATATGTAAGATTTCTTAATTTTTAGTTTTTAATTTTAATACATTTTCAAAACTCTCAAGAAAACTTTTTTCACATGGTCATAATGGGGTATTTTGTGTTGAATTTGAGGAAAGAGATTAATTTAATACAATTTGAAATAAGGCTGTAATGTAACAAAATGTGGAAAAAGTGAAGCGCTGCGAACACTTTCCGGATGCACTGTGTGTATATTTATATATATATATATATATATATATATATATATATATATATATATATATAAATAAAGCTGTTTACACTGTTTATGGTCTTTGGGCAGGTGGACGTTTAAGTTATTACAGGTTAATAGGACTTGAACCCTCAACCCTAAAATCAATAAACCATGTTGCTGTCACTGTTCATGTATTATCATCACTGTTACCTTCAGGTATTGCGGGGGATCAAAAGGCACAAGGTCTGACAAAAACTTCAACAAAAACACCAGGGACTTCTTGCTGTTTCTTTGGTAACCACTGGGACCACCAAACGCCATCTAGAGAACAAAAACATGATGTGAGTGTTTGTGATCTGATGTATGAGAGCTTGTGGAGAAACGATACAACTGTAAGATGCCTGTGCTCCAAACAAGCTGCTAGACCAGGGGAATTAAACTCAAATACACAGTGCGCCAAACTTTCCAACATGGACACATTCGTGAGCCAACATTGATATTCATTAAAATCATACAATAAAGCATAGAAGTCAAACTCCGGCCTGTAATACAATTATATCTAGGCCCGCAAGATCATTTTACATTGATATATGTATAATAACTTGTTATATGTGTAACAATAAACTTGTTGCCAACAAGAGATTCCAGGCATCCAGCTCTGACGAAACAAAAAAGGGGAAAGCAAATTATATGTTTTGATTCATTATTTCAGTCTTTTTGATGGAACGCACAAATTATATTTAGATTTTCAGCATTTTTTGGACCGTGCTCCTGTTTTAAATCGTGACAGGAACATTTTTACAGAAAGAAGAAATATTTAAAGATAAGTAAAATGTACGTATACTTGTGTATAATGACAAAAAAGGCTTTTTATTATTTTCTAAAAGAAACATCTGCTGTAGCATTTAACTTTGTTGAATATTAAACGGAAATGCAATTATTAAGTTTGATCTCCGATAGAATACTATGTCATCTTACAACTATATCACATTAATAATAGTAAAAACTGTCCGTTCCTGCAGATTCATTCTGGAGAACATCAGGAAGATTAGAGCTTTCTTAACTGAACAGGCTACTCAGCTGTTAGTTCAAGCCCTCAACCTATCCTGGCTCAATCACTGTAATGCTCTGCTTGCTGGTCTCCAGCTTGTACAATTAGACTCTACAACTGATTTAGATCTCTGCAGCCCGACTCATGTTCTACCAGCACAAGAGAACTCATATCACTCCATTACTCTCTCTCTCTTTCTCTCTCTTTTTGGCTCCTTGTAGCTGCTGCATTCACATTTACACTTAGTCATTTAGCAGATGCTTTTATCCAAAGCGACTTACAAATGAGAACACCGCAAGTCAGTAGTTATGAAGAAAACAGTTACCCTGTAGATTTATCAATTAGTACCCTGTAGATTTAGTGATTCTGCCTTATGGACAGAGTTGGGAAGATGGTTCCACCATTTTGCAGTGGTGAACACCACGGAGTGAGAATGAGCTCTTCGGTGAGGTGGAACCACCAGACGACAATCATCACTGGAGCGAAGTAAACGAGTCAGAGTGTATTTTGAAAAGATAAAATGTTTAATTCATTTAGACTTTACAGTGTTTTACTGTGAAATTGAGCTTTAGGCATTTTAAATGTTGATGCACTTACTTTAAACCACTCACTGTAGAAAGGGAAGATCGCAGGACCTTCTAGCGCTCCCTGTCGTGCTAACAGGAAGCCAGTGATCATTTTTTCCACGTCATACGACTGAAAAGCTGAGCAAAGTAACCTGGATAACAAATCTACTCACACACACACACACACACCATAACATGAAGATGTGAGACATGGTAGCTTAGTGGTTTTGAACTATTAATCTATTAATCTGATTGCTGGGCGTTCTATAGCTTTATAGCTTCGGGGGTGCTGCGTCCTGTGGTCTGATTCACTAATCTAATTGGGATACTTTAATTCTCGTGTTTGTAACCATTTTATGAAGGCAATAAGACTCTCAAGGTTGTGTATTATTGTGAATAAATCACTGGAAAGAGATGTACCTTTACTCAGCATCGCATTAAGACTAATAAAACCTATTTACCATGATACACTATTTTTCACAATAATGCAAGCCTTATTGCTTTATTACGTTATTTAATCTTAGTCTCAAAATGCTTGAATTAATCAAGCTCCAGCAAAAGCGTCAAATATAGACCTTTCAGTTTCTTGACTAAAAGTTGTTTTCAAACTGAACTAAGGGTGGAGTTGATGCTTTTATTGCATCATAAGAAAACATTTTAAATGTAGGTATATTTTCTTTAGTGAACAAACAAAACACTATAATGAAAAGTAAACAACAAAAGAATGTGACAGAAACTGGGTACAGGATGGTTTTGTGTGTGTGTGTGTACCTTTTAGACAGGACTGTGTTTGTGGGTGATAGATCAGCAGAGTTGAAATACAGGCCAGAATGTTCTGCCAGTTTACTTCGAGAGTCTCCAAAACATGCTGCAAGTGAGAACACACCTCCTCTATACTGAACAGAACACACACCTGAAAAAATACATTTATATATAAGGGGTAGAATGGTACACAAAATTCACGGTTTGGTTGAAGTTGTGATATGGACCTCACATTTCGTTTTTTTGATTTCACAATTCGGAATTTGATACAGTGAGCACTTTTATTAAATAAATTAAACCAGGGTCCTTCACTACAGAATATGGAGCATATCGCAAATCACCTCTAACGACTTCACTGTATTGTGGGTTTGTTTATATATATATATATATATATATATATATATATATATATATATATATATATATATATATATATATATATACCCCCCCCCCCCCCCCCCCCCCCCCCCCCCCCCCCCCCCCCCCCCCCCCCCCCCCCCCCCCCCCCCCCCCCCCCCCCCCCCCCCCCCCCCCCCCCCCCCCGCGTTTCTAAGCTCTGTGTGTGTTTGAGGAAGATATAATTTTTTTTCAACAGTATGGGGACTAAAGTTACCGTAATAACGGTATGTTGGCTGTAAAGGGCAGCTTCTCACCTTTTAGAAACCGTCAGAATATTTCTGAAGGCGCAAAACGTTCCAAAGTTACGGCATGTCAATCAAAACCTTAAAACTCTCTCATCTGCGACCGATATATATATATATATATATATATATATATATATATATATATATATATATATATATATATATATATATATATATATATATATAGACACACACACAGTATATATCGAAGAAAGTACTGAAGACGCATTGGGGGAAAAAAGGGGTTGCAGGGTCAGATAATGATCTAAGTTTGATAATTCTGCAGTGTAGTTGGTTTTCGTCATAACTTCTGACTTGTGATGTTCTCATTTGTAAGTCGCTTTGGATAAAAGCATCTGCTAAATGTAAATATATATCTAATTTTGTATCAGAGTTTTTACTGTATTGTGGCATTTTGTGCCATATATGTTGCTAAATATATGTTGGTATAAGAGTTTAGAAAGTCTTTAATAGCATATGAAGTGTTTATACAAGAATAAACACCACGCTGCTACATTGCGCAGTATTTGGAAAGTAACCCCCAAAGATATGTGAGGGATTCCTGTACATGCTTGTTGGATTTGTTCTGTCTGATTTTCTATCTCGGGATTGAGGATTAAGCATGCGCACACATGAACACATGAACAAAATCATAGGTTTAGTCAAATTAGAGTAAAATATAGCAAAGATTTATTGTTGGGTTGCAGGTTTTTTATGAGCTCTGGTTATCGATGTGGGTGATTCTGTTGAATGTGTTAGCACGTTCGAAACGATTCCAAAGACATACCTCACAACCACCGCACAACGCCAACAAACAGTCCATGTTCAACCTACCACCTGCACTCCAGTGCTGCTGTTAATCACAGAGGACCAAACTCCTCCCACACGGTTGAGTTGAATGAAGAAGTGTGTGGAATTTGTGTGTATGGTTTCCACTCGCACACCAGGCTCCGCCTATAAACTGAGCTACACTTAGCATGGCATGCTTAGAGGGGTTTACAGCTAAATTGCAGCTCGCAATTCGGCTCGCAGGTAGCACTCTCCTCTTTATTTTAGATCCACCTTGTGTTTTTTTAATCACATTATTGCGCATTATTATAGGATGTATGTACCATTGTTGGCGGCACGGTGGCTTAGTGGTTAGCACGTTTGCCTCTCAGCACTATGGATTCCCAGTTCGAATCCCCATCTGGTTGGAGTTTCCATGTTCTCCCTGTGTCTGCGTGGGTTTCCTCCGAGTTCTCCGGTTTCCTCGTACAATTCAAAAACATCGATCAAGGTCAATTGAATTCTCCAAATTGCCCCATATAGAGTGTGTCTGTGTGAGTGAGTGTGTCCTGGGTGTATCTGCCCAGCGCCCGAAACGTTCTCCCCTGGATGGGCAGGATAAAGAGGAAGATAATGGATGGATGGATGTACCGTTGTACTCCCCGTGCAAGTGAGCACACCAAACCATGCAATAAAAGCAACACAATAAATGACAACAAAATTTAATAAAAAACAAGAATAGAAATTAAGATAAAAAAATATGTTTTAATGTAATTTCAAAAAATATTTCTGTGAAATATATTATACGCACAGGAGTATGTACATGTCTTATATAGAAAGTATATATCCATCCATCCATCCATCCATTATCTTCCACTTTATCCTCTACTAGGGTCGTGGGGGGGTTCCCCATGTTCATCCAGGGGAGAACGTTTCGGGTGCTGGGCAGATACACCCAGGACAGGGTGCCAATCTATCGCTGGATACACACTCACTCACACAGACAAACTCTATATGGGGCAATTTTTGGAGAATTCAATTGATCTTGATCCATGATCTTGACTGTGGGAGGAAACCAGAAGAACCCAGAGGAAACCCACACGGACTTGGGGTGAACATGGAAACTCAACCCAGATTGGTAATCCATCCATCCATTATCTACCGCTTTATCCTCTATTAGGGTTGCTTGGGCGTTCCCCATGCCCATCCCGGGGAGAACGTCCCGGGCGCCGAGCAGATACACCCAGGACAGGGAGGGGGGCAATCTATCACTGAATACACACTCACTCACACAGACACACTCTATATGGGGCAATTTGGAGAATTTAATTGACCTTGATCCATGTTTTTGGACTGTGGGAGGAAACCGGAGAACCCAGAGGAAACCCACGTGGACAAGGGGAAAACATGGAAACTCCACCCAGATTGGGATTCAAACCAGGAATCCCTAGCATTGAGAGGAGAACATGCTAACCACTAAGCCACAATGCCGCCTACTCGGTTTTCCTGTTATGGACGTTAATAAATCTCCAGTTATTTCTACATGCAGCCTGGATTATGTGTTTTTTGCAACGTTTATGAGGATCTAGGATAACGGTGACATTGACACAGAGGGTAGACTTGTTACTGCAAATCATTTTGCACCTTTTAGCTTAATCATACACTGTTAAATTCTGTATTAACACCTTGGAATGTGTCTTGTTCAATTGCGTTACTAACTGTACAGTACTGTACACTGTAAAATACTAACACCAACTGCAGAACCAGCATGAACACCGGATACAATGTGTGTAGAACAAAGAACTTACTTTGCAGAACAGTGAAGCGAGTAATGAAGGGGTATTAGCAAAATTCCACTGACTCTGCATTATAATGGCTTCTGATACTGTAAACATACACACACACATACACAAACACAGACAAAGGGTATGATTAAAAAAAACACCACTCTGTAACTCGCTACAAACACCTGAGGCACAATCAGTTCCAACCTTTGAGCTGAGGCCGGTGAGTAACGACATGTGTGAGCGAGTGTTTAAAAAACCTTTGCACAGCATCCTCCGAAACGGACACGTCAAACATCGATTTCTCATACACACAAAGCCTGTTTAACAGAAAAACACAAACACACATACATAATTAGTGCAATGAAATATATATATATATATATATATATATATATATATATATATATATATATATATATATATATAAAAATAGAGCAGCACGGTGGCTTAGTGGTTAACACGTTCTCCTCTCAGCACTAGGGATTCCCGGTTCGAATCCCAATCTGGGTGGAGTTTCCATTTTCCCCCCATGTCCGCATGGGTTTCCTCTGGGTTCTCCGGTTTCCTCTCACAGTCCAACAACATGGATCAAGGTCAAATGAATTCTCCAAATTGCCACATATAGAGTGTGATTGTGTGCACAGTGATAGATTGCCCCCCTGTCCTGGGTGTATCTGCCCAGTGCCTGAGACACTCTCCCCTGGATGGGCATGGGGAACCCCCGTGACGATGATATAGGATAAAGCGGAAGATAATGGATGGATGGATGGATATATATATATATATATATATATAAATATGTTAATTCATTTATTCATTATCTTCTGCTCAGTCATCTATTAGGGTCGCAGGGGGGTTCCCCATGCCCATCCAAAGAATAATGTTTTCCAAGCTGGACAGATACACTCAGGACAGGGTGCCAATCTATTGCCGAGTACACACTCACTCACACACATAAAGGGGTGATTTAGAGCATCAAATTTTCCCTTGAATCCATGTGTCTGAACTGTGAGAGGAACGGGGAGACACGGGGAGAACATGGAAACTCCACCCAGATTGGGATTCGAACCTGGATCCCCAGCCCTCAGAGGCCAACGTGCTGACTACTAAGCCACCATGCAACCCAGTATGTTAATTCAATAAAGTACTTTAATGAAAGTGTATAAAATGTATTCTGCTTTAATCAAAAATAATATTAATCATACAACGGTTTTCTAATCAAAGAGATTTGGTGCCACCATGAGGTAAAACATCAGAACTGCATGATCTATGGCTAAACTTGGCCACATTTACTTTATTCCACTGTCCATTTCTCCCATTACCATATAGATGGACTCTGTAGTCCATCTGTGTTCTTTGTGTTTGTTATTCCCCTGTTGGTTCTCTGTTCTCTATTGGTCAGGACCATCAGAGAACAGGTAGAATTTGGGTGGTGGATTGTTGCTTTTAGTGCATCAGTGCTGCTGTAGTTTCATTTATTCACCTCAGTGACACTGCTGGGATAGAAGTAATGCACCCATCAAATAACCCCTGCTCTGTGGTGGTACTATTGGGGTTCTGACCATTAGAACAGAATAAAGGAGATGTACACAGTATGTACTGTAGAACACAAACAGATGGACTACAGAATGGAATTGTGGAACTATAAAGTCCATCTTTACAGGAAGTGGAACTGAGAACATGGACAAAAAGTGGAGTAATAAGGAGGGGAGTTCAAACTTTCGACTGGTATTGTAAATAGACATAATTTAAGCAATGTTAAATACCCCTCATTTACAGAACATGCACAGTGTTAAATGATACTTCAGATGCACAGGTGACTCCTAAAAAATCAGAGAATGTGGGCCCGACCTAAAACAACAACAAAAGGAAAAAAAGGTGATGGCGGCTGCTGCTGCACCAACCATGCTGAGTTACAGGGAGAGCTCTTGTTGTCCTCAGCCACCCAGAAAGAGCAACGTCAAATGAGCAGGAGCTGCACTACTCATCCCAACCAGAAGCCAGTGTCATGAACGACCATTAAAATGCAGTCATTTTGCGCCACAATAGAACTTATAATGGACGACCAATTTCCGCATACACGACCAATTTCAACGATCTTAATTAAGAATTTTTAATGATTTTCTTCTTTAGCTCAATCGCGTTAAGGTCTTTTTTGTTAATGGACAGCTGACTGTGGAAACTTTCTTTGGTCCCACAATGAAGTGTGTTAACTTCACTTTCACTTCACGAGGAAAACTTCATTTGTCCCAGTCACGTGAGCACACCGATTAAACCCAAAACAACTGCCGAAAACGGAGATGTAATTTTCGCTAGGGGTGCGCTACACCCCTCAGTGTTTGGCGATTCGATTCAATTGATTTTCGATTCTGAAACGATTTTTCAGTTCAAATGGTCTTTAAATTTTGTTTCAATTGTGTGATTGAGGAGATAAAAGGCGATGTAAACAAACAGAACATTTATTTAAAACAATACTTTCAAGTGTTAGGTTAGCTTTTAAATATTAAATATATTTTCACCTTTTTTTATCTCAGGGTGACGTTGCGTCAAATGGGCTCACACACATGTCGTATAAGTACATCAATTTCATTTTATACTCATTGTAAACAGTTGTGTTCATGTTGAGCTCTCTCTCTTTCTCTCTCTCTCTCTCCCTCTGGCTTTAAAAGCCAAACACCGGCTTTTAACGACGACGGGGGGGTCGAATCTCGCTCTCGCCCTGCTCCATGCTTCCTCATTCAGACAACGGGAGCTGGTTAACAAGTGTGCTGTATGTACGGTGGCCAAGCGGATACGTAATGCGATATGTGGAAAGGGGGCGCCAAAAATAAAACTTTAACGCATTTTTTAAAATTCGATTCTTGGGCATTTTGAATCAATTCAGAATCGCCAGGACTACAAATCGCGATTCTTTAAAGAATCAGTTTTTTTTTCAGCACCCCTAATTTTCGTGGAAGAAAATCAACGAACACCAAAACCAGGTGATATGCAAAGGTAACGAAAACAGAGGTTCCACTGTATTTAGTTCTTTTATTAAGCTATCCACGACCCACCCAGAACATCCGCGACACAAAAGTGGGTACCAGTTGAGAATCGCTGCTTAAGAATTAGTATTGAAATCCTTGGTCTTTTAGCTAAACACATTTCTACTGGAATAAATTATCCGTGAAATTAGATCAGCATGAAATTACTTTCCGCTGCTGTGCTGATGGTACACAATGTACAGCAGCTATAAAAAGCCTGTATGCCCCTCTGTCATTTTTATGTGTTAGAGCTTCAAATCTAAACCCACACACATTATGTTCGAGTAATTTAAAAAGAGAACATTTAAACTATCCTTTAAAACAATGAAAGCTACAAGAACAGTCTTGCAGAAGTCTCCAGATTTAATACCTATTAGAACCTTTTCCTTTAAGTTCAGCCTTCCTTCTGTTTGGATTTATTCCCTTTTATTCTTACAGAGAAGCAAAAGGATTTTTATAAAAGTCAAACAAATGCACTGAATTTATAGGTTTTCATGCTTCTAAGAATTTAACTTAAATCTTAAATTTAATTTAATTTAAATCTTAAATTGGAGTCGTTTGTGCAGCCGTGACATTATGGACAACCAGAGAAGAAAATGCGAGTGTGATTGCAGTGAGTGCTTCCGTATATCAAAGCAATACAGCGAACAAGGTAAAAAAAAATTTTTAAAAGTGGGCATGGCCAGGTGAAATAGTGGCTCTTAATCACTTTGTGATTTCGGAAGACCGGTCTGGCTGCAGCCAGCTCCGACTCCAGGGTCTTTGTAGCTTAAAAATTGGCTGAGTTTCAGGAGTGCATATATTACCATAATGCAAAGTAAATGGAAATTTTGGCTAAAAAAAAACAGGAAATTAACGGGAATGGTTCAACCGATTCCTTAGCTGTATTCAAGCAGTGGTCTCACCAATGAGCCCGACGTGTCCTGCAACCGTGTTGATAGCTTAAAAATTAAAGGAAAAGAAAGCCAGAAAAATACGATAGAATAATAAAAATAATGATGCACACCTCTGAGAGCTTCACATTCATATCAATGCATGATATACAATACATCAATTAAAATCATAAAACATTAATATAAACAGCGATTGCTGATTAGTAACTGGTATCCTGTTACTCAGCAATCAATGTTTACTTTAAAAACCGGACTAGATTTTGTGAAAGAGCACATAAACCCCAGCTAGGGCTGCACTTTGATTAATCTAAAAATTCTTTTTATCAATTAGTAGATTCATTTAAAAACTATTACTCTAATGTAATTGTGTTGTGAACTAAAAAAAACTAAAATAATGTTAAAAAATAAAAACGTAATGTTGAAATCTTTTCTTTAATCAAACACAGAGATTAAAAACATTCTTAATGTTGAAATCTTTTCTTTAATCAAACACAGCTCTATTAAAACACAAAAATAATATGGTGAAATGTTTTAAAAATCTGTCTTTTACTATTACTGAAATGACATAAAAACTAATCTTTTAGTTTTAAGATAATCCTTACAGTAGCGGACATTCACAATTTTAGCAGCAGAAGTGACAGTAAACGTAACTTCGTTACTGTACTAAAGTAGTTTTTTTTTTAAGTATCTGCACTTTACATTTTACTTCCACTCACTACATAAAACATACCTGTAACTTTTTACTCACGGCATTTAAAAAGAAATACTTGCACTTTTTACTCACTACATTGTCAAAACAGGTTCATTAATTATTTATGACTACTTTTATTTATGGGTTTATTAAATGCTTTATTTCTTTCATGCAGCCAATGAAGTTCAAATTGAAATTCAATTGGATGTTAAACGGGGAAGGCTTGAGGAGGGAGGGCTGAACTTGTAATTAGATGGGTGACAGGTGAAGACCAATAATTATTTAAGCATGCTGGCTTCTCAGAATTTTTACCCCTTCATGGTCCCAGCATTTCAAGCCCTCTCTATAGATCCTTCAGGAAATTCAAATCTAGTTTTACAATATACTAGTATTTTTACTTACGTAACTTTAGTATTTCTGCCACCTCTGTACCATACACATCATGGATAACAAAAGCCGACATTTTATGGACTATATACATGATTATATGCAAGCGCAGACATTCAAAGTGATTTGAATGCGATGTAACATGAGCAGTATTAAGCTGCATGTATCTATACAGGACGGCAATGAAACTTTGCCCCACTTATAATGGAAACAAGTTAAATGTGTTAAAAATAATAAAATAATATTCTGAGATAAAAAAAAAAAAGTAAACTGAATCTACGATGCTGTTTTGCTTCACAGAAAACATCCCGGTGCAGATGTTTGTGCTTTAAAACTTGTGAGTAGCCGTTGTACTGTTGTGAAAATTTTCAATTCGTAAATCTGACAGAGCACCACACTGTTGTGTTTGTGTGAAGTGCTCCCAAACTTTAGATGCACTTATGCTACTTGCGCTATGGATATAGCCATCTTTTCGCAGGCGCCGGCATTTAGTTGACGTGTCAACAAGTTATGCCAATCGACGTATTTGCGTAATTTTTTACGTCGATTCGTTGCCCCAGCCCTATCCCCAGAATTGAGAGGAGAACATGCTAACCACTAAGCCACCGTGCTACCCTTGCAGAAGACCAGTTTATTATTTATTTTGTTTTGAACAAACATTCATTCATTCATTCATTCATTATCTCCCGCTTATCCTCTATTAGGGTCGCGGTGGGGTTCCCCATGCCCATCCAGGGGAGAACGTCTCGGGCGCTGGGCAGACAGACCCAGGACAGGGCGCCAATCCATCGCTGGGCACACACTCACCCACACAGACACACTCTATATGGGGCAATTTGGAGAATTCAATTAACTTGATCCATGTTTTTGGACTGTGGGAGGAAACCCGGAGGAAACCCACGCAGACACGGGGAGAACATGGAAACTCCACCCAGATGGGGATTCGAACCAGGAATCCCTAGCGCTGAGAGGCGAACGTGCTAACCACTAAGCCACCGTGCCGCCGTTTTGAACAAACATGTTTGAAATAAACGTTGTTTTTTTTAATGTAATTGTTTTATAACTATTTTATAAAAGAAATAAGGCATAAAGAACAAATCACAAAAAGAAGCGTATTGGTACTTCGCTACACATCAGGCCCAACAAAACCACTTTCCTGCGATTGATTTACAGTAATGCACAACCTCTCCTCTCAAACCGCAGTACATAAATTCGGATCCAAACAACACATGGCCTTAAACCAGTCCTTTCGGGCGCTGGGCAGATACACCCAGGACAGGGCGCCAATCTATCACTGGACACACTCACTCACACAGACACATTCTATATGGGGCAAATTGGAGAACTCAACTGACTTGATCCATGGTTTTGGACTGTGGGAGGAAACCGGAGAACGCGGACACAGGGAGAACATGGAAACTCCACCCAGATTGGGATTCGAACCAGGAATCCCTAGCGCCGAGACGCGAACGAGAGAGGCTAACCACTAAGACACCGTGCCACCCGGCCTTAAACGAATGTTAAATAATTAAGATTTCATAATGTCTTACCAGACTGCTGTGTGTGTGTTGTGTGAGGTGTATGGCTTTTTCATGGAATCCAACAACCCTGCAAAGTAAAGAATAAACGATGACATAAAGGGCTACATTCAGAATGATGGTTTGGTGTAGTTATGGATTCTCATAAAATGGGTAGTTATAGTCCTGAAATCTGATTGGCTGAGCCGTCTGTCCAGCAGTGACATTACTGACAATAACACACACCTCCGAATTGCGAATTGTATTGATAGACAATAAAATGTTCCCGATATTTTTTTATAAACTGCATTCTGTAATTCATTTTTTGATTGTTAGAGAAACTGGAATCCTGTTACTCAGCGAACAGTGTTCACTATAAAAACCAGACTAGATAACGTCAGAAAAGACCAAATTATCAATGATTTTGCTTTTTATTCATGGATAAACACATTCATGAATCAAACCTTGTTTTTTTAATAAAAGCAATAAGGTTCTTGGGGTACTAAGGTACTTACAATAATGCACATCTCTTGTACCTTATTGCTTTATTGTGTACACCAGGGGTGCTCACACTTTTCTGGCCCGAGATATACTTTTCCATTGGACAGGTCATCGAGGTCTACCAGGGTTAACCTTTTTTTAGGCTTTTATATTAAAACCTGTTTACACACATCACGTTAGAATCGATTCAGCATAAAAAAGATGGCTTCAGATTGCCATTCTCATAGAAATTGCTCTTTTATTAAACACATTCCAGCAAATAGCATGGCGAAAACTTGGTTAGGTACACCCAAACCACCAAACACAATGGAAGTGCAATGGCTACCTGGCAAATCAAGCAAAGGCATTTTGAGTTTGACATTGCAAAAAAATATTCATCCTCCCACTTTAAATGAAAGAGGATCATTTTAGTTCTTTTGGACCAAAGTCCTTCACTCGCCTTGTCAGTCAAATAAAGTGCAAAAACACAAACAGAAACTATCTAATGGGCACGGTAGCTCAGTGGTTAGGGCATAGGCCTATCAATCTGAAAATTGAGGTTTCAAATCCCAGGTCCACTGAGTTACCAGTGTGCATCCTTGAGCAAGACCCTTAACCCTCATTGCTCCAGGGATGTGATTAACCCTGTGTTCACCTTGTAAGTCGCTAAAAGCGTCCAATAAATGACCAAATGTAATGTAAATCTAATGTAGATGATTCGTGATTTAGGCACGGAGGCGTGGCCACGTGTCAGATTTGGGAACAGCGAGAGAGATCGCAATTCAGAATGACTCACATTGTATGTGTGAATGTGTGCGCGTGTGTATAAGTGCTCCCTGTGCTGTAAAAATGCGCGGTTATTGATATGCGTTTTATTTTTAAACCTTCATCGCGATCTACCCAACACCCCTGCACGATCGACTTATTGGGCACCCCTGGTGTACAGTGTTCATGCTATCTGAGGTGTACAAGCATGGGAATGAAAGTACAGTGTCACCAGAAGTATGCGATGATGTAGGGGTCACAATGCCTTTCAAGGTATTGTGAGACAGGGTACATAGATTGTTTACATGCCCTGGGGTATTTTCAATGGCATTTATTATGTTTGTTTTAATAAATCTTATAAACTATAATGAGTCATATTATTTACTTAATACTTGATATTAATTTGTTGTCTGTTTTGTGTGGTTGGTTCCACTGCACGTTACACAGGGTATTAAATAGCGATGGTTAGTGCTTTCAGTTCAGGGTGGACAGGGGACTTTTTAGCGTTTCCCTAAATGGAGCTTGGGCCCCAGTAAACGGCAAGTTGGTAGTGCAAAAGTAGACGTACACCACTTTTCACAACTAAGGCTGGGGCAATTACTGTCTATGACGTCGGCGCTGTTGTTTTTATTTTTTAATATTTGTTAATGTTACCAATTGATTCCTAAAATGCATCTATTTAAAAGAAATACTTTTTCTTAACGTGCGGCACGTCATTGAGTCTCCAGTCATTGGTCAGCGGCACTCAAAAAAATGGGGGCTGCAGCGGAGCCAAAGCCGAGAAGCAAAGAGCATCACTTAAGTCTTTATAGACGAAAGCTTTGGAGGGATGGAGTTACTTTAAATTGTCTGAAGACAAAACATTATTTGTACACTTTGCAAATCTGTAATGGAATATTGTGCATCGCGCTGGTGCTGCAATAACACCTTAAACGGAAGCACACAGAAAAGGCAAAGCCACAGTAATTGTTTCTCTGATAGTAGAGACAGACTTCTACCCTAGAATTTTCATTAATTAAGTAGCTATTTGAGTAAATGTTTCCATTAGATCCTGAACTTGCTCTGTGTCCTTAGTGCATGATGGACATAATTTCCTGTATTTATTGAAATTCTTGTGTTTGCACATGTGCACTTTGTGTTGGTTGTTATATGAAACAACTTATTCCTGGGGAACTCTGTCTCGTTTCACATATATTGCACTGTGCTTTATATTGTGGAATGACAAATAAAAAATACTTGATAATGAGACATGTCCTTTACCTCTTTTATTTTTGCAAATTTTAAGCACAATTCATTGTGTATGGATAGTCATACACACAACAAATATAGTTTCAAATATAGTTTAGTTTATAGCCCATCCAGGGGAGAACGTTTCAGGCGCTGGGCAGATGCCAAGGACACGATGCCAATCTATCGCTGGGCACACACTCACACACACTCTATATGGGGCAATTTGGAGAGTTCAGTTTACCTTGATCCATGTCTTTGGACTGTGGGACGAAACCGGGTACACGGGGAGAACATGGAAACTCCACCCAGATTGAAATTCGAACCGCAGATCCCTAGTGCTGAGAGATGAACATGCTAACCCCTAAGCCACCGTGCCGCTAATTTTGTATTAATACTTATAATATTTTTATAAGTATAAACAGACAACATATTAAACTGATACAGAGATAAAGAAGTGACCAGGTGAATTAAAGAATGAATGTATTAATAAATTAAAAAGTATAAAACAAATGCAGATACTTACAGCTCAGCATATTATCCAAAACTGAACAGCAGCTTTGAAAGACACTAGAGTCTGGAACATCCTCAAAACCAGCTTGTACTAACACACACAATACAGCTGACACACACAAATTTTATTTAGTATTTATGTAATTATTATTATGCAAAACTCGATAAAGCACAAAGAGCCAGAGAGACGTACTGGAGAGAATATGACGACGTACTTCTTCATCTTTCTCTTTCAGTTGTAATCCACACAAAGTCTGTAACTGACACACCAACCACGCACAAACACCACTATTACTGTTGATTGACAGAGACCCACACACACACACACAGTAAGTTGGTTATTTTTTTTTGTATACATAAAATGGACACATTACAGTACGTTCATTACACTACCCCATACTAATAATAAGTTTGCATTATTGAATTATATTTGCCTTCCAAAAACCCACGGATGCTTTACAAATTATCAGGTAAAAAAAATTATTTATAAATAAATAAATAAATAGATGGGTTTTGAGTTTTGAAGAAGGAAAAAAATATATAATTTACATTATTAAATTTACATAGCGTTGTTTCATAAACAGATCTAATAAAATATTTACAAAAAATAAGACATCTACTATACTGTATATGAGAATAAATTTATAAAAGAATTACCTTTGCAGCATGTGTTGCAATGAAAGAAGCTTCTCGGTGTGTAGATGGTACATCACTTCCAACACAGGCTGTGTTAAGACAACATTAGAGTTAGCCCATGTCCCACACACTGCAAGTGTGTAAACAGGTTTCATTTAATTATAGAGAAAATTAGAGAGAAAGGGAGAGAGAAAAACTGTTCAAAAATAATAAGTAAATATATTACCTGTTTCAAATATATAGTACATCATTTTTTTTGCTGGTTACATTTTTATATTAACAGGATTGATTGGATATTAACTGCTGCTTACAAATATTAATTTATTCATTCATCATCTTCTGCTTAATGCCCATCCATGGGAGAATGTTTTGGAAGCTGGGCAGATACACCCAGGAAAGGGCACACTCTCTAGACACACTCACTCACACACTATGTGGGGCAATTTAAAGTATTTATTTTACCTTGAATCCAGTGTTTGGACTGTGGGAAGAAACCAGAGAACCTAGAGGAAACAGATACAGGGAGGACACGGAAACTCCATCCAAGATTGGGGTTCGAACCTGGATCCCCGAACGTGTTAACCAGTAAGCCACCGTGCCGCAACATTAGTGAGAAAAATGTCAAATGCTACACAAAGACATTTAATAATTTTTTGTATTTGAGGGTTAACACCATTTTGGACATTTGTGTCATTTCATGGCAGTTTCTGGTTTTATATTTCTTTCTTATTATGTTACTTTATGTTTTAGTCTGCTTTATATTTCCATTTGTTCTGTTCTTGTGTGAATATTTATTTCATAGTTGTAGGCGTGTCCATTTGTTTTCTTTGATTCATGTATTTACAGCAGTTTAGCATGATGTGTTTAACTGTAATAGGTGATTGGCAGGTTTCACAGATGGGTGGAGGTTCTCCTTTAACTAGATGCTGGTGGGTTGTCCTGGTATGTCCAAGTCGACATCGTGTGTGGATGGTTTGGTCTAGTCTTTGTCTTTGGAGACCTTTGGTTTATCTTTAATGTTAGGGTGTGTTTCGTGAAGTTTGTAATTGGCTTGGATGTTCCCAACACAAAGACAAAGTTTGAGCAATCCATTTTAAAATGAAATTTTACTTTGCAAAAAGACCATATAAGACTGTTATAAGAACATTATTTTAACCCTCAAGAGCTCAAGAGATCCTAAAAAACACATCCTACATTATATTCCAGACATATTTTAGAAACTGCATTCTGTAAATTGTCCAGGGTTTAATTGTTGGAGAAACCATAAACCTGTTTACTCAGCGATCAGCACTCACTTCCAAAAACGGTCTAGATTACGTCACAGAAGACCAGGTTATAAAGGATTTTGCTTTCAGTGACTAAATTTATGAATCAAACCTTGTTTTTTATTATAGTGTGTTTGTAACGGTTTCCTAAAGGCAATAAAGTGATTTATTTACAATATTGCCTGGCCTCTGCATGTTCTCCCCGTGTCAGCTTGGGCTTTCTCTGGTTTCCTCCCACAGTCCAAAAACACTGATAAACATTAGTTAAAGATAATATGTTAAAGCATCAACATGCAGAAGGGTGTACTTGTTTTTCCCCCATGACTATATGAAAACACACACCTTTGTTTTCCAGTACTCCAGCCAGAAAAGTTTTGGACTGAAAGCCCCAGCATTCAACAGCTCACGAGCACCGTGAAGTAACTTCTTCAGCTCAGCCTGCATGCACGCCCGCACAGACAGACAGACACAGTAAAAGTGCTGAACCAGCTCACACCAAGATGTAACTTAACACACTCTAGTGTAAAATATTAAAGCAGGAAATTCAGACATTCTTTCATTGCTGTCTATAATGATTAGATAATGATGAGAGTATTCTATAATGGCTGATGCTGTGTCAAAACAAAATTTTATTTTAGGCGACTGTAATAAATGTTTACAGTAGGAATACCAACTCCACCACGTTACACTTAAAAGAAAAATAAAGGCTCGATTAAGATTAGAACAGTGGAACAGAAACGAGGACTATTCAGGAGGCACATAATAATGTACTGCTATTTAAAAAGTCTGTTTTTAACTGAGCAAACCGAATGAATGGTGATTCTGGGGGTATTATTTCAAGATTTTTCACAACATGAAACCTTTCGAAGGGCAACCAAGTTGAGAACTTGATGATGGTGCCAATGGTGCCACAAGGCTTTTAGACAGCTGCTGATGAGATTTTTTTAACTACTCCAAGAGCCAAAAAGGACAACGGAGTCTTACATTTACATTTAGCAGACGCTTTTATCCAAAGCAACTTACAAATGATAACAACACAACACAGTTCTTAACCTTTAACCCTTAGCATAACTGCTGCTATCATTAAACACATCACCCCAAAAGATTTAGTTAGAGATTCCCACATTGGCAAACCTGATTTTACATACAAATTACCACAATTATTATCTAACTCACTTTACAAATAATTTAGCTACAATAATCTCCCCCTAATAGCAAGACGTTAAAGTAAGGTGGAGGCCATACTCACCCTTTGAACAGAGTTAATTAATGCAGAGTCCTGTTCTCCCTGAAGGACTAGAATTCTCTCCATCACCACCCTCACAGAGAGTACAGAGACAGAAACACACAGTTCCTCTGCCTGTCTGCGCAATTCACACTCTTCGTAGCATGCACAAACACACACAACCAAACACACACACACACACAATTTCAGGTTTAATAGTTGTATATCAAAGCTATAAGGCATGTGGGGGCATGCAATACATTTACATTTAGTCATTCAGCAGGCCCTTTTATCCAAAGCGACTTACAAATGAGAACACTACAAGTCAGAAGCCATGGAGAAAACCAACTATACTGTAAGTTCATCAAACCTCATTGTTATTCGATTGTTTTTTTTTGTTTTTGTTTTTTTACTTCTTTTCTCTACAACAGGTGTTTGTTAAAGAGATGCATCTTCAGTAGTTTCTTAAAACTGTTTAGTGATTTTGCCTTACGGACAGAGTTGGGAAGAACATTCCACCATTTTGCAGTGGTGAACGCCACGGAGTGCTAATTAGCTCCTCGGTGAGGTGGAATCGCCAGGCGGCAATCATTGCTGGAGCGAAGTGAACGAGTCGGAGTGTATTTAGAAAAGATAAAGTGAAGGTAGGAGGGGGAAGATCCAGAAATGGTTCTGTATGCCAGAGTCAGTGCATTATTGTCAATAAATCATGGTAAAGAGGTGTTATTAAGAGTAAAGCAGAGTAAATCCACTAGTATAGACGAAATCGCAGCAGGGGCCAGATGTGCCCGGAAAGGACCGTGTATAAAATGTGGTCACTGCAGAAAAACCTCACTGACATAAAAATCCAATGGTTGTTAATATTTATTCATCTTCTTCCATTTAATCCTCTACTAGTTTCGGGGGAGGGGGGGGGTGTTGCCCATGCTCATTCAGTGAGAATATTTCGGGGGCTGGGCAGATACACCCAGGACAGAACGCCAATCTATGGCTGGGCACACACTCACACAGACACACACTATATTAGAGAATTCAATTGACCGTGATCCATGTTTTTGGACTGTGGGAGGAAACCAGAGAACCCGGAAGAAACCCACGCAGACACAGTAAGGACATGGAAACTCCACCCAGGTTTTAAGCCACCCAATAAATTTTACCTGGGGCCCCGGTGGGAATAGGCTATTATTGTTATCCGGTGTATAATCTGTTTAGCTTTAAGGCAATACGGGTATCTAATGTGCATGGATCTCAAAGACATAATCTAATGGTATCTGGACGCAACTACATGTTCATGAGGGGGTTGGGGAGGATGTTTATTTTCTGTTACAGTTTATTTTTAGTTTTTTTTAAACACATTTATAATACTGCTATATACATTATAATACTGCTATATACATGTACCTGCAATGTAAAATATTCTTAAATATGTTCAATAAAAAGAGATGTTATTGGAAAAAAAAATTTTTTAAGTAATACTGTATAAGGTCTGTTTTTGGCCCAGGTTTTTATTGTAAATAAACTCAACCTGAACTTATTTTGGACCCATAAGCTCAAAAATGTTCACAGTGTAGGTTTTACTTACCCAACAGAGACACTTTGATTCCTCCACATGGTGCAACATTTTCTTCCGTTTCATCTGGACCTGCTACATTTCTCTCACACCTGGGTGTGGTGCTGCCAACACTTGACTGTGGTATTAAATACACACAAAAACACAACGCATAACAGTCCTTTATTCGTTTTATCTTACAAATGTATTGAGAAGAATACAAAATGGCTTATTGGTTGATTTCCAAATATCAAAATATGGGGTGTTACTGCATATTGTAACTAATTACAGTGTAAATAAATATTTTATTGAATATATATTTAATTTGCTGCAGCACGTTGGCTTAGTGGTTAGCATTCCAGGTTCAAATTCCAATCTGGGTGTAGTTTCCATGTTCTCCCCGTGTCAGCGTGGGTTTCCTCTGGTTTCCTCCCACAGTCCAAAACCATGGATTGAATGCTTTACATTGCTCCATATATTGTGCGTCTGTGTGAGTAAGTGTGCCCAGCGAGAAATGCCCCCCCCCCCTTCGTGATGGAATTAATAATTGTGTTAATCATCTTTGTTAAAATCATCTATGAAACAAAGGCACTGCAGAAAGTTTGACAGACACTGGATCGGGCGAATATGACACAGGGACACTGAAGGATGTTGAAAACTCACAACTGTTTCCAGCAGCAGTTCAGAAAGGTTCCGGTTCTGGACGAACAGATTATTGACAGCCTGTCGAATCTCACTTTCACTCTCGATCCTGCGCTTTCTTCCAGATCGCCCTGCTGTACAATGCGCGCGCGCGCACACACACACACACACACACACACACACACCTCAGTTCAACACACCTTCCCTACAATGGATAACACTAACAAACTTTGACAAACAAGCAGTTCACATTATATACAGTCACCTCTCAGATCCACAGCATCATGGGCGGCACGGTGGCTTAGTGGTTAGCACGTTCGCCTCTCAGCGCTAGGGATTCCCGGTTTGAACCCCAATCTGGGTGGAGTTTCCATGTTCTCCCCGTGTCCGCGTGGGTTTCCTTCGGGTTCTCCGGTTTCCTCCCACAGTCCAAAAACATGGATCAAGTCAATTGAATTCTTAAAATTGCCCCATATAGAGTGTATCTGTGTGAGTGAGTGTGTGACCAGCGATGGATTGGCACCCTGTCCTGGGTCTATCTGACCAGCGCCTGGATGGGCATGGGGAACCCCACCGCGACCCTAATAGAGGATAAAGTGGGAGATAATGAATGAATGAATGAATATATATATATATGTATATATATATATATATATATATATAAACTACAACTTTCATCTATTCATCCATTATCTGCTTCATCCTTTACTGACCCTAGCAGAGGATGAAGCGGGGGGGGGGGTTCCCATGCCAATTCAGGGTAGAACGTTTCGGTCGCTGGGCAGATACACCCAGGACAGGGCACCAATCTATCGCTCACACAGACGAACACTCACTCACACACACTTTGTTGACCATGTTTTGGTCTGTGGGAAGAAACCAGAGAACCTGGTAGAAGCCCAGCCAGACACAGGGAGAACATGGAAACCACCCAGATTAGGATTCGGACCTGTATCACCAGTGCTGAGACGAGAACATGCTAAACCACTAAACCACCATGCTGCAGTCTCTCAAATGTGTTTACTATCTTCTGCTTAAGGGAAGGGAAGGGGTTCCCCACCCAGCAGAATATTTCGGGCACTGGGCAGATAAACTGCACAGAGCCCCAATCTATCACTGCGCAGACACTCACTCACACACACACAAATTATACAGAGGCAATTTATCCATCCATCCATTATCTTCTGATTTATCCTCTATTAGGGTTGGGGGGGGGGGTCCCCATGCCCATCCAGGGGAGAACGTTTCGGACGCTGGGCAGACACACCCAGGACAGGGCCCCAATCTATCTGGGGACACACACTCACACACAACCATACACACTCTATATGGGGCAATTTGGAGAATTCAATTGATTTGATCCATGTTTTTGGACTGTGGACGGAAACCGGAGAACCCGGAGGAAACCCACGCGGACACGGGGAGAATATGGAAACTGCATCCAGATTGGGATTCGTACCGGAAATCCCTAACGCTCCCTAGGAGAACATGCCAACCACTAAGCCACCGTGCCGTCCAAAACTACAAAATATTTAAATAAAAAGTAATAAATATCCATTACACTTAGAACGAAGACAAAGCAGGTTGTAAAACTAATCAATAATATTTAATCATCGTTACCTATCAAAGAAGAGAAGCTCGGTTTCTGTGAGGGCTGGCTGACGCTCAACTGATCCATAGTGACGACTAAATTAAAGAAGAAATCCGGCAAAACAGTAAAAATAATAGTTGCCAGTAACCATATCTGGTTATGTATCGTTTTCTTACATATCTACAGCTTTATAGTTAATGTCTTTTTTATTCTATTTATTATTAAGTTGTTTTCGGGTTTGCATTAGTTAAACCTGCCTCATAACTGTTCAAGTCGTTAATTTCAAACCTTATTCCCCATCTAGGTGCACTACGCATTGAATTGTAGCATTACTAATTCGCCCTATGTAGTTCACCACTTGCATCAAATGAGCAAATTTGGAACGCGACCATTGGTCACTCGTTTCTGCTGTTTCGTGCCGCTTCCTGCCCGCGCGTTATACTTTTTGTGTTCTCATTGGTCTAGAGCTCAGCGAGGACAACCAATCGAAAACACGCCGACAGCGTGAGTAATCAGCGAAGTTGCCATGTTGGTGATAACATCGTAAATGTAAATATAGCTATGACAATATAATCGGAATGTGATTTAAAATCTACTTTAGTTTGTCTTGTTGAATGAAATAAGTTTATGATTTCATTTGTTATTATAATCATAGGGTGGCACGGTGGCTTAGTGGTTAGCATGTTCTCCTCTCAGCGCTAGGGATTCCCGGTTCGAATCCCCAGAAAACCCCATGGAGTTTCCATGCTCTCCCCGTGTCCCCATGGGTTTCCCTCTGGGTTCTCCGGTTTCCTCCCACAGTCCAAAAACATGGATCAAGGTCAATTGAATTCTCTAAATTGGCCCCATATAGAGCGTGTCTGTGTGAGTGAGTGTGCCCAGCGATAGATTGGCGCCCTGTCCTGGGTGTATCTGCCCAGCACCCGAAACGTTCTCCCCTGGATGGGCACGGGGAACCCCCCGCGACCCCAATAGAGGATAAAAGCGGAAGACAATGAATGAATGAATATAATCATAAAAAGCTACGACGTGTCATTTGTTTATTCATTTCTTTTCTAAACCTCTTATCCTAATTTGGTTGGCCTGCACCTTAATCCAGCAGTGTAAATCAGATGATTTACATGTCTTTGGACTGTCAGAGGAATGTCACGCCATCAAGAGTGACAACGGAAAGCACCCAGGCCACTGGTCTGGATTCAGTCCCAGCTTCATCTTACTGTGACAGGCGTCCAGATGGGGGTTTAGGTTTTAGAAACATCAGGGACTTTAATCCAGATCCCTTATTACCCCCTCTGTCCTCATAAAAAATTGCCCTTTCATGAGTGTATTTATCCACTTTTCAAACTGTTGTTACATTCATTTTGTTTGATCATTTATTAGTTATATTGAATAAAATTAAATAACATAAAATATGTCATATGTCAATTGAGTTCTCCAAAATTGCCCCATATAGAGTGTGTATGTGTGCTTGTCTGTGTGAGTGAGGGTGTGCCCAGCGATAGATTGGCGCCCTGTCCTAGGTGTATCTGCCCAGCGCCCGAAACGTTCTCTCTTGGATGGGCATGTGACCCTAATAGAGGATAAAGCGGAAGATAATGGATGGATGGATGGATGAAATATGTCTGTCAGCAGTGGAGAGCACATTCACTTCTAATAAATGATGGTTTTGGCTGAAAACGTTTGAATAACCGAACCTGAGCCTCGGCAGAAAAACGTGAATCTGTTTTACGAGTCCGTCGCAGATGAGACAGTTTAACAAGGTTTTGTTTGAAATACCGTAACTTTGCGACAGTTTGTGCCGTCAGAAAAAATCTGACGGTTTCTAAAAGTTGAGATGCTGCTCTTTATCAGCCAACACAATCTGTCTCCCTTAAACACACACACACAGAGTTTAGAAGCACAAACAGCTGACAGTGACTCCATCGTTCGGTCCCGCTGCTGGAGGAGAGGCTCTCATTTGATCCGGGGCTACTGACAAAACATCCGTGCTATAGCCCCGAAAGCCCAGGTCTAATGACAACCCTGCAGGTATTCCAATCAATTTGTATACTTTGAACAATATCAGCCACACCTACACACAGTACATCTTTAACAAAACTTTATGGACTAAATTTAGATTCAACTTTTGCTAAATCTGTTATAAATTGAAAAGCTGATTTATTTTGCCTACTGTGCTTACACAGATGAATTTGTCCCATTTGCTCCATTATTAATCCATCTGTGCTGTGAAACACACACTTATACACACACTGGGTGAAGTGAGCACACGTGCCTGGGTTCTCCGTGTTCTCTGGTTTCCTCCCACAGTCAAAAAACATGGGTTAAAGTAGAATTGTCTGCACTAAATTGTCCCTTTTTGAATTGCCCATATATAGTATGGGTGTCTGTGACTGAGTGTGTGCACAGCAATAGATTGTGTATATATGGAGAGTATATAGGGTGGAGTTCCCATGTTCTCCCCATGTCCGCATGGGTTTTCTCCTGTTGCCTCCCACAGTCCAAAAAAATGGATTCAAGGTCAATTTAATTTTTTTAATTGCTCCATATAGTGTGTGTGTTTGTGAGTGAGTGTGCCCAGTGATTGGATTGAAGTGGGGAACCCCTCTGTGACCCTAGTAGAGAATCAAGCAGAAAATAATGAATGAACGAATGAATGATAGTGATTCAATTTCAATTGGCTGCTCTAAATTGCCCCTACATAATGTATTTGTGTGTTTGTGAGTGAGTGAGTGAGTTTGTGCCCAGGTATTGATTTGCGCCCTGTCCTGGGTGTATCTTCCCAACGATGAGATTTGCTTCCTTGGCTGGGCATGGGGAACCCCCACCTTTCGTGACTCTAGTAAATAATTAAGTTGAAGATAATGGATGGATTTTTCATATTTTTATTCTGTTTGTCTACATTCACAATAATGCAATTTCTCTACTGTCCTATGCTTGTTTATTATTATTAAATGTTGTCACCTGTGTTTCCCATCACTTGTATCCTTTTCTATGCATGTCAGGGTTTTCAATGTTTTGTGTTTGTATAGCCATAGTTAACCTTCTTTTAAAACCTTTTTTAAAAACCTTTTTCACTCCCGCACTCCAACCTGGTTCAGAGGTTCTTCATATGCTTCATGACAACATGTCTAAGTAGTTCTGGGTACTGTCTGCAGAGGTTATAAAGGCAACTTTATGAAGGCTACTTAAAATCATAGCAGCTATAACATGCTACAGGACGATCTGGTATGTTGCTGCGATGTCTTATCAGTGCCACAACAGCCATAATCCGTTTTATTCCACTTGTGGCTTGTGTGCTTAAGACGCACTATGATAAATCTTGTTATGAAAGCCTATGAGCTGAACTTTGGTTTTAAGGCTGATAAAGACACGATTCTTTAGATCGCTTCTGTTGTGCAAGGTGTGCTGTTGATCATAGATCTTGGGCAATTTGTACAATGTTTCTCTGCAACAAAGTCAGCAGCTCAACAGTTTTAGCTCAGGTAAAATAATGATGTGTAAGATTTAACATGTAACACTTAATTAATAACAATTAATCACAAAATGTATTTGTAATTCATTCATCCATTATCTTCCGCTTTATCCTATATTAGGGTCGCCGGGGGGGTTCCCCATGCCCATCCAGGAGAGAACGTTTCGGAGCAGATACACCCAGGACAGGGCGCCAACCTATCGCTGGGCACACACTCACTTGCACAGACACACTCTATATGGGGCAATGTGAATTTGATCTGTGGGGTGGCACGGTGGCTTAGTGGTTGGCACGTTCTCCTCTCAGCGCTAGGGATTCCCGGGTCGAATCCCCATCTGGGTGGAGTTTCCATGTTCTCCCCGTGTCCAAGTGGGTTTCCTCCGGGCTCTCCGGTTTCCTCCCACAGTCCAAAAACATGGATTAAGTCAATTAAATTCTCCAAATTGCCCTATATAGAGTGTGTTTGTGTGAGTGAGTGTGTGCCCAGCGATAGATTGGCATCCTGTCCTGGGTGCCCGAGACGTTCTCCCCTGGATGGGCATGGGGAACCCCACCCCATAACCCTAATATAGGATAAAGCAGAAGATAATGGATGGATGGACTTATCTGTATCTGTATTGTTAGTTGCACTGATCCCCTGCAGTGTGTTTACAAATGAATCAATTATGAAGCCCTGTGTGTACACTGCCCTAAAGTCAGTTTGCTGTTCATACAGTCCAACCTCCTGACAGGTACACTGTGTTTGTTCATTTGGTAATAAAGTAATGAAATAATCTATTTTGCCTACAGTGGTTACACACAGAGGGATCGTGCAGAGAAACACACACTGAGTAAAGTGAGCGGTCGGCAGCTTTGTATGTGATATCTGGAGAGCAATTAGGGTCTTATTAGTGGAATTATTCATTCATCATCCTCAACTTAATCCTTTAAGTTTAAGTGCAAGTAATTTATTTATATAGAGCTTTTTACAACAGTGCGTCGTCAAAAAGCAGCTTTACAGAATGAACAGCCTTTAAACCCCAAAGAGCCAGCCGACACGACAGTGGCAAGAAAAAAACTTCCTGTTATGTTGTTATTTAAGGAAGAAACCTTGTGAGGACCAAGACTCAGTGGGGGACTCATCCTCGTTGAGTGGGGGGGCAGCATCAACAGTGTAGAACAGCCATGTACAGATTGTGTGATGATCAGGTCACCCGTATTTAACACTTGAAAACTATATAAGCCAATGAGTGCATCCTGCAGGACTGCCAGTCCAATAAAACTCCAGGTTTCATTCAGCAACTGCTGTAGCCGCAGAGCTTCTGCAGAACCATGAATGAAGGTCTGACTACATTTACATTTAGTCATTTAGCAGATGATTTTATCCAAAGCGACTTACAAATGTCACACATACCCCCTCACGCTCCGCGTCTCCTCTCACCGCTCCGCACACACCCACTTTTTCATTTACACATACACGCCCCGCTCCTCCACGCGCCGCTCCGCACACACCCACTTCTTCATTTACACAAACACGCCCCTCTCCTCCACGTGCCGCTCCACACACGCCCATTTACACACCTGCAGCTCATTCCACACATCACCGATCACCCTCTCCAGATTATTAGTTTCAGGTGTGTCCCATCGGCTGGAGCGGCTACTTAAGCCGTCGTCCCAGACTCCTCGGCGCAGAGTTTTTGGTTTCCAGTCTGATCAGTTATCAGAGGTTGGTTCAGAGTGCGCCGGGACTCGGCGTGTTTGCATCTAGCGACACTGCGCTCTTTTGCATCGCTCACCCGCTGCCTCTCTCCAGGAACGCGAACCCCACGTGACGTAGCGGCTCGGCATTCCCGGCTCTTACGTCCCCGTCTCCTCCACGTTCCTCGCTGCTTCTGCACTGGCTCGGACGTGTGCCACGGCGCCTGGTGAAGTCTGCGATCGTCTCTTCTTTATTTTTGTGGACATTCCTTGTTTGTGGGACGTTCCCCCACTACCCTCACGAGAGACTTAATAAACTCTGTTTTTGTTCTAAAGAAACCACTCTTCCTCGTTTCTACGGCAGCAGGACAGGTCTTTGACATAAAACTCTGCCAACAATAAAGCCGCGGATGGAGCCCACGGAGGAGGTTCTACAGGCGCACAGACGCGCCCTGATGTAGCTCAAAAGCGGTCTGGGGGAGATGACCAGAGCGATCCAGACCCTGATGGGACGAATAACTGAGCTGGAGCGTGGCGGCTCCGGCTCTGGGATCTCTGGCTCTCCACCTACACCATCATCGCCCCCGTCAGACTCCGATGTGCTTCCCCCACCCACCGCTGCCCTGTACAATCTCTCGGAGCTCGAACGCTACGACAGAAGTCCGGAGAAGTGCCGCTGCTTCCTTATGCAGTGCGCGCACTATTTCCGGAGCCACCCAAGTCCAGCGAGGTAGATAAGATCTCTCTGGTGATCTCGCTTCTGACGGGCAGAGGCAGTGAGTGTGTGACTGCCATCTGGGAGGCACAGGGTCCCGAGTGCCGGTCATTCGCAGCTTTCCATAAGGCATTTCGCACAGCCTTCGCTCACCCCCTGGAGGGCGAGGGGGTGGGTCCACAACTATACCGGCTACGCTAAGGGACCCGGTCGGTGTCCAACTAAGCTCTGGTGTTCCGAGTCCTGGTCCACGGGCAGACTGGAGCGGATCAGTACTAACGGTGATGTTCCTTGAGGGGCTTCACTGTGACATTCAGCGTGAGATCGCGGGATGGGACTTTGGAGCATTGCTGGACATGCTGGTACATCTAGCGGTGCTGATGGAGCAACACCTCGCCACCGTCCCGACGTCTCATGGGTCCGGCCCTCTTCCTCTCTTGACTGTGTGGGTATTGTGGGAGCTCAGTGCACTTGCCCCAGGACTGTGGGGTGAGACCGGTTCGTTGGGGGCAGCCTTCTCGTGCGCGATCCTCGCCTCCGCCCGCTAATGCCAAGGATTCGGTGAGAGTATCTGGTCTAGTATCTCAAAGAAGCCTTAAGATTGATGTTGTTTTGTGTTTGAAGGGCTCCTTGGTGACGGCCTCTGCGCTGGTGGACTTCGGGGGCGGACGGAAATTTCATCGACAGGAGCTTCTGCAGCCGTTGGGGCATCCCTGAGAGGACCCTCGAGACCGCCGTTTCCATCCAGGCCGTCAACGGCAGCCCTCTACCCTCGGGGGTGGCCAAAAGCTCTACACCCCCCTTTGGTTGGCGGTTGGAGAGGAGCATTTCGAACAGATTTTCTAATTATCTTCTCTCTTTCCGTTCCTCTAGTTCTGGGGCTGCCATGGCTGAGGCGACACGATCCCACCATTTCCTGGACTCTGTTGCGGATCCGGTCTTGGTCATCCCGGTGTTGACAGGAGTGCTCACATCCGCCTCCCTGCCATCTGTTCTCCTCTTTCCAGGTGTCTCCCAAGACCCAGCTGCCTTCTCGGGTTCCGGACGTATATTCAGACCTGGCAGAGGTCTTTAGTAAGCACCGTGCCAATACACTTTCCCCCCCATTGTCACTATGACTGCGCCATTGACCTGGTGCCGGGGGCCAAATTACCACACGCGCGCCCGTACCATCTATCGTTGGCTGAGACTCGGGTTATGCACACCTACATCGAGGAGGCTCTGCGGAATGGCTTTATTCGCCCCTCGAAATCTCCGGCCGCCTCAGGGTTCTTCTTCGTACGAAAACAAGGGGGAGAACTGCGGCCGTGTATAGATTTCAGGGAGCTTAACAAGGCCACGAAGCGGTTCCCGTACCCCTTGTCTGTGTGGGGTTAGACCTGCGCAACACATACAATCTGGTCCGCATTCGAAAGGGAGACGAATGGAAGACCGCGTTCATTACCACCTCGGGGCATTACGAATACAGTGTGATGCCCTTCGGCCTTACGAACGCCCCCGCGGTCTTCCAGGCCTTCATTATTGATGTGCTTCGTGAGTTTTTACCACAAGGGGTGATCGTGTATCTCGACGATGTGCTGGTGTTTTCGGGTGATCTGACCTCCCATGTCGCCCTAGTTTGGCGTGTCCTATCTCATCTCTTCGCCAATGGGTTGTACGTTAAGGGGGAGAAGAGTGAGTTTTACCAGGAGACCATATAATTTTTGGGGTTTATCATCTCCCCAAAAGTCCCTCACAAGGTTCAGTCGGTCCTGGACTGGCCGACACTGGCCTCACCCCGGGACCTCCAACGTTTTTTAGGTTTCGCGAACTTTTATAGACGATTCATCCCCAATTTTAGCAAGGTGGCGGTTCCCCTCACCTCCTGACTTAAAGGAGGCCCCTCTGCGATGCCCTGGAGCTTGAAGGCGGATCGGGCCTTTAACACCCTAAAGAGACTGTTCACATCCAAACCAGTCCTGACCCATCCAGACCCCGAGCGCCAGTTCATCGTAGAGGTGGACGTGTCCTGTAGTGGGGCCGTTGCCGGCCTATCTCAGTCCACAGGGGGCCTCACTAACGCGCGGCCCATAGCGTATTTCTCACGCAAATTCATCCCGGCCGAGTGCAACTACGGGATCGGGGACCGGGAGCTATTAGCTATTAAGCTAGCCTTGGAGGAGTGGAGATATTGGCTCATGGGGTCCCCACACCCAGTACTCATCCTCACCGATCATAAGAACTTAGAGTTCATTAAGAGTGCGCGCTGCCTCAATGCCCGCCAGGCCCGCTGGGCACTCTTTTTTAATCAGTTCGACCTGCAGATCTCCTTCCGTCCGGGTTCAGAGAACAGCTGGGCAGATGCCCTGTCCCGGCTCCACGGCCCATCCATTTCTGACCCGGATCGGGGAAGCCCTATCATCGCCGCACACAAATTCCTGGGCCGCATACAGTGGGAGCTGGATACCCAGATTCAAGAGGCAGTGCCACCTGCAAGCCCCCCCTAGTGCTTTCGGCTGGGAAGCTCTGCCCGTGCCAGTGCCAGAGCGGCCGTGGTCCCACATATTCGTGGAATTCGTGACCGGTCTTCCCTCCTCCAATTGGTACACCACCATCCTTTCGGTCCTCGATCGGTTCTCCCGGGCGATTAAACTCTTTCCCCTTAGGGAACTGCCCTCGGCGTTGGAGGCGGAACTTCTATTCTCTGGGGTGTTCACCTCGTTTGGTATCCCAGAGCTCATCCTCTCAGATAGAGGCCCCCAGTTCACGTCAGCCATATGGAAGGCTTTTTGTAAAAGACTGGGGTCCTCTGTCAGTCTCTCCTTGGGGTTCCACCCCCAAACTAATGGCGCCTGTGAACGTTCCCACCAAGAGACAAACAAATTTCTCTGTATTTACGCCCACCGCAATCCATCTGATTGGTCCCGTTACCTCCCCTGGGCAGAGATCGCCCAGAACTCGCTGCGCCACTCAGCCACCGGCCTCACCCCATTCCAATGTGTTCTGGGTTATCAGCCGCCCTTTGCACCTTGGGATGGAGAGGAGCCGGATGCCCCGGCTTAAGATGCCTGGTTTCGGCGCAGCGAGGAAGTATGGGCCCAGGTCCATCAGCGGGTTGAGGTGGTTATACAAAAATACAAACGCTTCGCGGACCACACTCGGGGTGACACTCCGCGGTTTAGAGTGGGGGACATGGTCTGGTTTAGTACCCGAGATATCAGGTGTCGTCGGGGTAGGCGTAAGCTCTTTCCCCGGTTTTTGGGCCCATACCGGGTGAAAGCCGTCGTTAATGAGGTCGCCGTACGCCTTCAGCTCCCGAACCCCGCGTGACGTAGCGGCTCGGCATTCCCGGCTCTTACGTCCCCGTCTCCTCCGCACCGGCTCTGACGTGGGCCACGGCAAGTGAAGTCTGGCGCCTGGTGAAGTCTGTGATCGTCTCTTCTTCATTTTTGTGGACATTCCTCGTTTGTGGGGTGTTCCCCCACTACCCTCACGAGAGACTTAATAAACTCTGTTTTTGTTCTAAAGAAACCACGCTTGCTCGATCCTACGGCTCGATCCGGTTGTCTTTGACAACAAATGAGAACATCACAAGTCACCTCCAGGTAACGGGCCATACCTCAAAAGAAACAGCCAAGAAAAGCAGTAAGAGCTGATAATAAAGCACAGCATTTAAGTGATGCTTTACTAGGGTTCCCCTATACCCATCCAGGGGAGAGTTTTAGGCGCTGGGCAGACACCCAGGACAGGGCACCAAGCTATCGCTGAGCACATTCTTACTCACACAGACACACTCTATATTGGGCAATTTTAGAGCGTCCAATTTACCTTGAATCCATGTTTTTGCATTGTGGGAGGAAACCGGAGAACCCGAAGGAAACCCAGACGGACACGGGGAGAACATGGAAGCTAACCACTATGCTAACCACTAAGCCACTGTGCCACCGTTATCTCATTATCCTCTGCCTAGTCCTCTACTAGGATTGTGTGGTAAGTGGGGGGGTTCCCCTATACTTATCCAGGGCAGAATATTTTGGGCGCTGGGCAGATACACACAGGATATTGCGCCAATCTATCACTATGCACACTTACTCACACACACTCACACAGACACACACACAATATGGGGCAATTTAGAGCATTCTATGGGGCATTTAGAGCAATTTACCTTGATTCATATTTTTGGACTGTGGGAGGAAACCGGAGAATCCGGAGGAAACCCACACGGACACGGGGAGAACATGTTCTTTCCGTGTCCGTGTGGGTTTCCACGGGGTATTCCGGTTTCCTCCCACAGTCCAAAAACATGGATCAAGTCAATTGAGTTCTCCAAATTGCCCCATATAGAGTTGTCTGTGTGAGTGAGTGTGTGCCCAGTGATAGGTTGCGTCCTGTCCTGGGTGTATCTGCCCAGCGACCAAAACGTTCTCCCCTGGATGGGCATGGGGAACCCCTCCACGACCCTAATAGAGGATAAAGCGAAAGATAAGTGGATGGATTGATGGATCATGTAAGAACAAAACAGAAAACTCATCCTCCTCCGACGGCCTGGTAGTGTTAACAGCTCTGAGTTTTACCCCTTGAATTTGCCACTGTAGTGTTATACTTAAACAGAAAATGATCTGAAAAGTGATGATGCTGCACAAAAACCTGACATGCCCCAATCAATCAGTGGAATCCATACAGCTGATTTACATGACTCACACGTTACAGTGAAGTAAACAGACCTTCTGGTCTGTGGGTATGTCATTATGGAAGCGTCTGTACTGAGAAATATAAAGAACTGCTCCATCTGTGTCCAGTCCTTATACGGTTCTAATAAAGAAGGTACATGGAGAGCGCAGGGTATGGATTATAAATGCTCTAAACCATATGTTATACTAAATTTATAATAAAGTAGAGAAAGATTTAGGATATAGTCATTGGTATGTGTTTTTGTGTGGGGGGGTGTATTTTTGGAAAAAGCATCTTATTAAATATTCATTGTGTCTGTTTCATGAATATTTCATCATTTCTCTCAATTGTAGTATTGGTTGAGGAGGTCAGCAGGAAAGCATGGATCATCCATCTGAATAGGCCATCTGATTTCACACCCTGCAGATGTGTGGATTAAGAATGTTAATGTGGAGCATTTGAGCGTTCAGTTTGATTGCTGCAGAGATCATCATCATCATCATCATCATCTTCAGAAGTTTCCATCCACCCTTCATCTTCCACTTTATCCTATGCTAGGGTCCCGCGGGGAGGGTGGGGGTTCCCCATGCCCATCCACGGAAGAATGTTTCATGCGCTGGGCAGATACACCCAGGACAGTACGCCAATCTATCACTGGACACACACACACTCACACACAGACCCAAACTCTAAAGGGGCAATTTAAAGCAACAAATTTGCCTTGAATCTAATATTTTGGACTGTGGGAGGAAACTGGAGAATCTGGAGGTTTTCACACGGACATCAGGTGAACATGGAAACTCCACCCAGATTGGGATTCGAACCTGGATCCCAAGCACTGAGAGGCTGATGTGCTAAGCTTTACTGCATTCACTCATTATCTTTGGCTTAATCCACTACTAGGATCACATGAAGGGGGTTCCCCATGCCCATTCGGGCACTGGGCAGATACACCCAGGACAGGACGCCAATCTATCGCTGGGCACACACTCACACAGACACACTATATGGGGCAATTTAAAGCATTCAATTTATTTTGAATCCATGTTTTTGGACTGTGGGAGGAAACTGGAGAATCCGGAGGAAACCCACGCGGACACGGGGAGAACACGGAAACTCCAAACAGTTTGGGATTCGAATCGGGAATCCCTAGCGCTGAGAGGCTGATGTGTTATTCATTCATTACTGCATTCACTAATTCATTTATAATCTTTGGCTTAATCCTCTACTAGGATCATGTGGAAGGGGTTCCCCATGCCCATCCAGGGGAGAATGTTTCTGCACTAGGCAGATACACCCAGGACAGGGCGCTAATCTATCACTGGGCACAGACTCACTCACACAGACACACTCTATATGGGGCGATTTAAAGCATTCAATTTACTTTGAATCCATATTTTTGGACTGTGGGAGAAAACTGGAGAACCTGGAGGAAACTCACACGGACACAGGGAGAACATGGAAACTGATTGGGATTCGAACCTGGATCCTCAGCGCTAAGAGGTGGATGTGCTAACCACTACTCCACCCTGTCTTAATTTAAACACATGATATTTATATTGACAGCTGGACTATTGGCCCGAAAAGAAAATATTTCTTTCTGATTATTATTCAAAAATGTATGAAGACGGTTTTCCTCTGGGTTCTCCATTTTCGTCCCACAGTCCAAAAACATGGGCGGCACGGTGGCTTAGTGGTTAGCACGTTCGCCTCTCAGCGCTAGGGATTCCCGGTTCGAATCCCCATCTGGGTGGATTTTCCATGTTCTTCCCGTGTCTGCGTGGGTTTCCTCCGGGTTCTCCGGTTTCCTCCCACAGTCCAAAAACATGGATCAAGTTAACTGAATTCTTCAAATTGCCCCGTTTAGAGTGTGTCTGTGTGAGTGAGTGTGTGCCCAGCGATGGATTGGCGCCCTGTCCTGGGTCTGTCTGCCCAGCGCCCGAGATGAGCGCCCCTGGATGGGCATGGGGCACCGCGACCCTAATAGAGGATAAGCGGAAGATAATGAATGAATGAATGAGTCCAAAAACATGGATTCAAGGTAAATTGGCTGCTCTACATTACCTCAATATTATCTGTGTGAGTGCGTTTGTGTGAGTGAGTGTACACAAGGATAGATTGGCGCCCTGTTCTGGGTGTATCTGCCTAGCGCCCGAAACGTTCTCCCTGGGAATTTGCTTGTTAATATTTATGGTTATAAATAAGCATCAGCTAACACATGCAGGAGGATGTACTTGTTTTTTCCCCATGACTGTACAAAAAATACAAATATGCACACACCTTTCTCCTGGGTGTATCTGCCAGCACCTGACATGTTCTCCACTGCACGACCCTAATAGAGATATGTATAGATAAGTATACCTTAAAGATAAGGTAATATATAAAGCGGAAAATTATATGAGTTAGTTCCAACTTTTATTCGTTCATTATCTTTCACTTAATCCTCTACTAGGGTCCAAAACAGGATGCCAATCTATTCACTCATATAGTCACACACACATACAAACACAAACACTATAAGGGGCAATTCAAAGCAGCCAATTGACCTTGATTCCATGTTTTTGAACTGTGGGAGGAACCCAGAGAAAACTCCTGTGGACACGGGGAGAACATGGAAACTCAGATTGGGATTCAAACCTGGATCCTCAGTGCTGAGAGGAGAACATGCTAACCACTAAGCCACCGTGCCTAGATCTTACTTTCTAAAGCACTAACGCAAAAAATTATATTTAGTGTGTAAGTGTACATATGTGCATTTATATATTATTTGTGTGTGTGTGCAAGAGAGAGAAAGAGTGATAGAGAGAGAGAGAGGTGTCATATGCAGTGTACAATGTTCCGGAAGTAACAAGTCATTTCCTATAACTTCTCAAAATTATTTATAGCATGCAGAGATCACGACACACCTCATGCGATTTTAAAACCTGAAAGATACTGAAAGGAACATATGTTTTACAAGCCAGAAATTGTAGGTTTCGCACACAGTTCTGTCTACGAACCCCAGCTGGATGTGACTTTCCAAATTCCAGAACAACGTTACGAGTAAACAACATTTAACTGACCCCCTGGGCCCTTCAGCCTCCGTCAGTCACTGTGAGAACAGCCTTTGGTTCTTTAGTGAAGCTGTAGTTTAAATGGTTTAAACCCCCCCCCACACACACACACAATAAAGATTTAAGGGTTAAAAACCGATCTACACACACAAACAGGTTCAGGGTTCAAGTAGTGACCTACTTCATAGCAGTCAAAATGAGTGCACGCACGCACATACACACACACACACACTCACTAAATTACAAACAAATGTAATGAAAACCAGGTGTGTTCACTCTCACCTCCAGATTTACATTCCTTAGTTCTCACGCGCGTGTCTGTCGGCATACACCTTTTCTTGCACACACACACACACACACAGAGACACACCTTGGATTTAAAATGCATTTATTCACATCTCATATTTAAGTAAACAGATTCTCAGATACACAAATAAACAGATAGAAACACACGGTATCTGAACATTTACACGAGATAAAAATGTACAAATTTACAAAACACTTTTAAATCAGATAGAAAAATAGAACGATCTGTTGGATATTTAAGCATCAACCTGTTAACTGTCTTTGGTTTCAAATCGAGTTGATCATCTCACATGTGAATGTAGATTTGTATGTGTGTGTGTGTATGTGTGTGTGTGTGAAAGGCAGTGTATTTCAGGTTTCCAGGTCTTTTTTAGGTGGTTGGCACAGGCGGTTGTGGGCGAGATGGGCGAGCACGAGTAGCAGCATCTCACTGGTGCTGCTGAGCGCCACAATGAAGGGAGCCTGAGAGGCGTAGTCGGCTTCCACCCGCCGGAACGACAGCTGCATGACGGCCAGGGCAAGCAGGCTGTTCTGGACACCGATCTCTATGCCCACCGTCCTCCTCTGAGGTGAGGCTAGGCCCGTCAGCCAGGCCAGCCCGTACCCGACCAGCAGCCCCAACACGGGCACGGTGATACCCAGCAGCACGATGCGCATCTCCACGGCGGCCAGGATGGCGGCTCCCATCTGGTAGGCCATAAAGATCCCGCCCACTATCAGCAGGAAGCTGAAGGGTCGGATGAGGGTGAGCAGGACGTGGGTGAGGGCGGGTAGGCGTAGCTTGATGCACACGCCCAGCGAGATGGGAATTGCGATGAACAGTAGCGTGCCCAGGATTTTCACGAACGGCACGTGCAGGGTAGCGTGGACGCCCAGCAAATGCCCGTACAGTGCCGTGGATAGCGGCATCGCTGCCGTGGCACATATAGTGGACACCAGAGTCATGCAGATGGCCAGCGTCACGTCTCCACCCAATAGCAGACTGTATAGGTAGCCTCCACCTCCACCTGGTGCAGAGCATGTGATTACTAACCCCAGGGAGAGGGCTTTGGGGAGCGAGGATAACCGGGACACGGCGTAGGCATACAGCGGCATGACGAGAAACTGCCCCAGGACTCCGAGGAGGAGCGGGACGGGTCGCCTGAGCAGACCCCGCAGAACCTCCACCTCCACCTTACAGCCGAATGCACACTTGTTGATGAAGATCAGGGGCAGCAGTGCGAACAGCACCGGGTTCTCCGAGAAATGGGCAAAGCGAACCGGCCCGTCGGCACCCGGTGCCACACGTATAGAGTAGTCCCGCCGCTCCTCGATCACCACCAGGTCCAGATTGCGGTCCACATCCAGGAGCTGGACGAGCAGTGGCGCGGTGCCCGCTAATCCGGAGCGGATGCTGATGATGAAGCTGCTGATGGGCCCGCTGTGCCCACCCTCGCTCACATTCAGGATGGAGAGCACGTCGGGCTCCAGCGAGCGCACCTTCACCATCTGCTTCCAGCTGTGTTGGCCCGCTTGGTTCCATGCGCTCTGGTACCGGCTCGAGATCACAATCACACCATTGGTGTTCTCCGGGAACTCGAACTCATGAGAGGATTCGTCTCCGATGTGCAGGTAGCGCTCAGGGTTCTCCACTGTGCTGTTAGGGAGGAGCGCATGGAGAGAAGAAACACCAAGCATCCAGCAAACAATCAGGACAGTCCTCATGGTGGGCAGAACCCAGTCCTCCCAGTAAACCCAGTGAATCCCAATATGTCTCGGTTCTTCAGGATGTTCCACTCGACCCACGGTGCAAGGAATCCTCCACGGTGTTAATATTCCGAATAATTTCCAACCATCCTTCTGAAATCAGACAGAGATGAGCTCGAGATGGAACCCCTCTGCCCCCCCACACCCTCAGCAGCGCAGGAAACCCTCAGCATGGCAGAACCGGTACCGGTGTTCCCCAAAAGATCAAAAGCCGAAACTTCGACCCGATTTCTACATCCGACTCGAACCCGAGCTCAGCGGTTCTGCTTTCGATCACCAAATAAAGAGAAGGCGACTCGACGAGGGATTTTCCTGCTCTCATACGCAGATCAGCGGGGTTGCCAGATTCCCTCTAGCTCGGTTGCCAAATATTCCGCCAAGTGCTGCATTCTTGCAAGGAACCCCACCCTGCTCTGTCAGAAAACATGTGGGGTAGGTTCTACAGGTCCGTGGTTGGAAGACCAAACGTTCCTCACTTGGTTCCTAAGTGGTAGATCCCATGCTTTTAGAAATGATAAATCATAAAGGTTTTCTATTCGGAGCTTGTTATTCGGGTTTGAGTTATTCTGGTTCATTAATCAACATATGAAATATCAACCTGTTATGCTCGGGCGGCACGGTGGCTTAGTGGTTAGCATGTATTCCTTTCAGCACTAGGGATTCCCGAGTTTCCTCCAGGTTCTCCAGTTTCCTATAATTTGTGAGTGTCTGTGTGAGTGAGGGTGTGCCCAGATATAGATTGGCGTCCTGTCCTGGGTGTATCTGCCCAGCACCCGAAACATTCTCCCCTGGATGGGCATGGGGAACCCCCCCACACGTTCCTAGTTGAGGCTTAAAGCGAAAGATGATGGATGGATGTTGAAATTATTATCTTGTGCTTATTCCTCTACTAGGGTCGTGGGGGCTTCCTCATGTCCATCCAGGGGAGAACGGTTCAGGTGCTGGACAGATACACCCAGCACAGGACACCGATCTATCGCTGGGCACACACTCACTCACACAAACACACACAAACACTCTATATGGGGCAAATTAGAGCATTCAGTTTTCCTTGAATCCATGTTTTTGAACTGTGGGAGGAAACCAGAGAACTCTGAGAAAACCCATGTGAATACGGGGAGAACATGGAAACTCCACTCATATTAGGATTCGAACCTGGATCCCCAGCGCTGAGAGGAGAACATGCTAACTAAACTTATAATTATTATTAATTAATGTGAGTGTGTGCCCATTGATACATTGGCGCCCTGTCCTGGTTTCCTCCCACAGTCAAGGTATAGTCAAGGATTCCATCATATTCAAGGTAAATTGGATGCTCCAAATTGCCCTGTGTAGCATGTGTGTGTGAGGGAATGAGTGTGTGCCCAGCAATAGCTTGACACCCAGCACCCAAAACAGTCTTCCTTTGAATGGACATGGGAAATCTCCCTGCAACCCTAGCATAGGACTAAGTGAAAAATAATTGATGGAATAATAATAAAAAAAAACTACTACTACTACTACTACTACTAATAATAATAATAATAATAATAATAATAATAATAATAATAATAATAATAATAACTGTAAGATTTGAAATGATCTCTTCGTTAAAGGTAAAGTTTTTAATGTGATGCTTTAGGAGATCCAGCTAACCTCTCAAACCTATGGCTACTATCTGTTTTGTATTCATCTTCAGGAGTGAAAAGGGTTGAAATCGTAAATCTGGCAACCAAGCTGGAGGGTTTCCAATGTGTCGTCACGCGAACAGATGTGTACAAGATTGATGCAGCTGCGCACCAGTAACACTGGATTCTCACTGTAACACACTGTATCCATTAAATCAAACATTTAGTCCAGTTTATCACATTAACATGCTACAATCACGAACGCTGCGTTAATTGTCTTAAAAAAAGAAAGAAAGTTGTGTTTATTCACCTGACTGAATGTCCAGCCATCCATTATCTTTCACTTTATCCTGTATTAGGGTCACGGGGGGGGGGGGGTCCCATGCCCATCCAGAGGAAAACCTTTTGGGCGCTGGGAGGAAACATGCAGGACAAGGAGCCAATCTATCTCTGGGCACACACTCACTCTCTCTCTTTCACACACACACCATATGGGGACATTCATCCATCCATCCATCCATCCATCATCTTCCGCTTTATCCTCTATTAGGGTCGTGATGGGGTTCCCCATGCCCATCCAGGGCAGAATGTTTCGGGCACTGGGTAGATACACTCAGGACAGGGCGCCAATCTCACTCACACAGACACTTTATATGGGCCAATTATTTTGGAGACTTCATCTGACTGACTGAATGTCAACAAGAAAAATATATCAGCTGAACAAGTGTAAGAGCGCAGACATCCATATAATGCAGATTAAAAGAAAGGACATATGTGTCTGTGTGTAAATCAGTGTGTTATTACAAGGGAGGCCTGCATCAGGAAGACAATCTGTATGAATTACAAATAAGCAGATCACGAATCTGATTGTCATGCCGCGGCCTGACTGATCGGACATGAGGATGTTGAGAGAGAGACAGACAGAGAGAGAGAGAGAGAGAGAGAGAGAAAGGCAGGATTGAGTTTTATACTGGGAGAAGGATTCAGAGGATGGAGGGCCAAAGAGAAGGTCTATGGATGGTGATGGTGACATTACATTACATTTACATTTGGTCATTTAGCAGATACTTTTACAAAGCGACTTAAAATTACACCAACTTAATGTTTGGGGTCAGAGCAAAGGTTTACATGCAAGTTCAAGTTCAAGTAATTTATTTCTATAGCGCTTTCTATATTTTATAGAAGTACATCGTCACAAAGCAGCTTTACAGAGTTTTAAACCTTTAAACCCTCAAAGAGCAAGATAAAAAGACAGTGACAAGAGAAAATTTTGCTGTTATGTTGATATTTTAAGTAAACCTTGTGAGGATCAAGACTTACAACCCTTGGATATTTAGCCCAACACCTTAACTACTGAGCTACCACACCCCCTGGACACGAAGGCAGTTATGGGGACAGGAGGATAGTCAGTGTTTGTGACCCCTAAAAGCACCAACCAAATAAAGATGAAGAAGTAAATATCTGCATGTGTAGACTATACATCTTAAGTTCATTCATTCATTATCTTCCACCTTATCCTCTACTAGGGTCGTGAGGGGTTCCCCATGCTTATGCAGGGAGAGCGTTTCAAGCACTGGGCAGATACACCCAGGACAGGGCACCAATCTACGCTGGGCATACACTCACTCACACAGATACGCACACAAACACACTCTATATGGGGCAATTTAGCATTCACTTTACCTTGGATCCATGTTTTTGGACTGCGTAAGAAAATTGGAGAACCCAGAGGAAACCCATGTGGACATGGGAAGAACATGGAAAAACTAACAACTATGCCACCGTGCCGCCCACTTGATTTACTTCATCGATAATATATTAGAGCCGCTGTTATCTGGCCAAAATGAGTCTGTACTTTGTTTAATATCCAATAGAAATGTTAAGGATAAATTTAAAATAAGAAGTGTATTTTCACATCTGGACCTGAACAATTCATCAAAACGGGACAAATAAAAAAGTAATTGGTTTATTCATTTTAAGTTACAACCTTCCATCCAATATCTTCAGCTTTATCCTCTACTAGGGTTGTGTGTGTGTGTGTGTGTTGGGGGGGGGGTTCCCTACGTTCATCCAGGGGAGAATGTTTTAGACGCTAGGCAGATACACCCAGGACAGGGCGCCAATCCATTGCACTCACACATACACACTCTATATCGGGCAATTTGGAGAATTCAATTGACCTTGATCCAAGTTTCCACCCAGATTCGAACCTGAAATCCCTAGCACTGAGAGGAGAACCCGCTAACCGCTAAGCTACCGTGCCACCCTGTGGATTACATGTTAAAATGTAATTTAATTTTAATTTAATTCTGCTGATTAATGAAAGTTAGTTAGTAAAACAACTCTTTCGGTTACTGTTGAGCAGCGGGCGTTTCTCGTTACAGGTCACTGTGTAATTATCAGCTGTACTCATTACAGAGGAACATTGCAGTGTAAAGTGCAGGGTGGATCTGGAACCCAGCCCAGGACATCGTGTGTACATGCATTATGACTTCATTTAAACTGACTGGAAGCTTTTCACAATCTGAAAACCATGTGTGGAGGCGAGAGAAAACAGGAAGGGAGAAACAAACCAACCGCAGCATCATGGTGTCATTGTTGATGAACTTTTATTATAAAACAGGTGGATGTGGTCCTTAAATCTGATTAGCTGAGCCGTTTGTCAATGTATCATATATATATATATATATATATATATATATATATATATATATATATATATATATATATATATTATTTTTCCAATGTTTTTTATAAACTGTACATTCTGTAATTTGGCCACTAGATGACAGTATATGATTGTCAGAGAAACCAGGATCCTGTTACTCAGTACAAGTATTCACTTTAAAAATCGAACTATATTACATCGCGGAAGTTTAAGTTCAAGTAATTTATTTCTATAGTGCTTTTTACAACAGTACATTGTCACAAAGCAGCTTTACAGAATGAAAAGCCCTTAAACCCCCAAAGAGCAAGATGAAGAGACAGTGGCAAGAAAAAACTCCCTGTTATGCTGATATTTTAAGAAAGAATCCTTGTGAGGACCAAGACTCATACTCCTTGCCGGGGGGGAAGGGGGGGGCAGCATCAATTATGTAGAACAGCCATGTACAGATAGTGTGATGATCAGGTGACCCGTATTTAACACTTGGATCCAGATTTGAAGACCAGTTAATTACCAATTTTGCTTTCATTAAACGCTTTTATTAATCAAACCTTGTTGTGTTTTTATTATAGTGTGTTCGTAACTGTTTTATAAAAGCAATAAGACATTCGAGGTTGTGTATTATTGTAAATAAATTATGGGAAAGAGGTGTAACTGTACTCCACTATGTGTCCTGCCTAATAACCAAAATAAACAATATTACCAGAAGAGTAACCGTACAAAGCACTCAATACTGTCATCTTTATTGTCTGAATGAACGTCTTACCTCCACCCATCTGTACTGCTGACAGATACTACTGTACTCACAATACTGCAACTGCTACCTGCTCAAACCTTGTGCTTTACAATTCTGTCACAGAAACTTCTCTGTGAAGGTCACAGTGTAATTAATATCTGTTCATAAAAATGAAATGTAGCAGGACATATGAGGTCATTTATTTTTTGTTTTTTTTTATTCACAAATTACAAGTATCCTTATAACCTTATAACTCTGGTTATTACTTAAGTACTGTAACTGCTTTTTTCTGCTTGTCTGTTTTCCATCAGCTCATCTGGCTCTGCCAGAGCTCTGTGTCTACGACAATTATTGGATGAAACCTGGATTTTTATTGGATTGGCAGTCCTGCAGGACACCCTCAATGGACTTATATTGTTTTTCAATTGTTATATAGACATCTGATCATCACACAATCTGTTATTATTATTACTATTATTATTATTATTATTAATAATAATAATAATATGTGTTTTTAAATGTTTCCTTTTTTAAAATTAGTTTGGTTTGTATTCTGTGGCATGGTGGTTTAGTGGTTAGCACATTCTCCTCTTAGTGCTAGGGAATCCCGGTTTGAATCCAAATCTGGGTGGAAGTTCCATGTTCTCCCCGTGTCTGCATGGGTGTCCTCCGGGTTCTCCGGTTTCCTCCCTCAGTAAAAAAACATGGATCAAAATCAATTGAATTCTTCAAATTGCCCAATATAGAGTGTGTTTGTGTGAGTGAGTGTGTGCTCAGTGCCCAAAACATTCTCCTGGATTCCTGGATGGGCATGGGGAACCCCCCCCCCCCTGGATTGATGGAGGAACTTAATAAACATTAAAACATGTGGGTCCCCAGCAGAGACCAGTTGAGGATCACTGTGCTAAATGCCCAAATGTAAATATAACGAAACGTCAATGTGAAGTATTAACAGCATGAAAGACGGAGGATTTAGAAAAGCATCATAATCCATCACGTGTTTTTGCAGAATGTTTATTTCCAGAACAGAACAGTACAAAGCACTCGATATCTTCATCATCAACATCATCACCATCACCACTGTATAAATAAACTTTAAATTAAACAGAGAGGCACACAACCACCTGCTGACAGGTAATAGAATACTCCGAACGCTGCAGCGCTTTGCCTGCCTGAACACTTCTGATTGAGGCACTGAGGAAAAGCAGGACGAAAAACACAGGCTAAACACACAAAGAGAGCTTCATCACATACTTCACATGAGATTAGAAATAAAAAAATAATCCATTTGCTTTGTTTCCGGTTTATACTCTAGTGTTACTGTTTGTTTCACGCCGACCCGCTGGTACAACATAAAGCAATAAAACATCACTGATGAAAAAGGAAAAAAGAAAAGAGGACAGAGAGGCCAATTAGGACGAGTGAGGGTGTGAGTGAGTGAGAATGATGATGATGATGAGCATGAGTGGCTCATTAAGGCGAGAGTGTATATATTTAAAAAAAAACAAAAAAAAAAACCCTTCATTACAAATGCATTAAGATCTTAATGGTTATATGAGCATGCTGGAGCGGTAACTAATCAACACAGTTGAAAACTTGTATTGTTATGCTTTTATTTTGTTTATTTTTATTATTAATCTATTTACAGTTTTAACACAACCATTCCCCGGTATAGTCAACAATAGGTTTTAGAGTAAAGCAGTTCAGCATTCAACACAGAAACCCCAAAACAGTGCGTGTGTTCTCCTACAGACACACTTGGGCAGTGTGTGTGTCTAAATAGATAAATCAATCTCCCCGTCAGGTCATTTGAGTATAAAAGGCAGGAGGGGATCAGCATCCTCCTCCCGCCACCCCGCTCACACTTCTTTCGGCCACCCAAAACGATGGCTCCTCAGTCTCTATGTGCAGACCGATCGTCAGTTCCTCAGTGCTGCCAGTCTGAAACAGAACGAGAACAATTTTACATCATCCATCCATCCATCATCTTCAGCTTTATCCTCTGCTAGGGTTGCGGGGGGGGGGGGTTTCAGGAGCTGGTCAGATACACCAAGGACTGGACACCAATCTATCACTGGGCACCTACTCACTCACACACATACACTCAATATGGGGCAATTTGGAGAACTAAATTCACCTTGATCCATGTTTTTGGACTGTGGGAGGAAAACGGAGAACCCGGAGGAAACCCACGCGGACACGGGGAGAACATGGAAACTCCACCCAGAATGGGATTTAACAATATTACATCATCACAACGGAAATACGGATCATTTGGGTTTGTGGCAGCAGCGCAAGAGTGTATTTGTAAATTCCCATCCAGGGGAGAACGTTTCGGGTGCTGGGCAGATACACCCAGGACAGGACGCGATCTATTGCTACGCACACTTACTCACAAACACACACACACCATATGGGGCAATTTAGAGCATTCAATGTACTTTGAATACATGATTTTAGACTGTGGGAGGAAACTGGGAAACCCGGAAGTACAAGCGGACACGGGGAGAAACTCCACCCAGATTGGGATTCAAACCTGAGACCCCAGCGCTAAAGTGCTGGCCACCAAACCACCATGCTGCCCCCATCTGAACATTCTATCCATCCATCCATTATCTTCCACTTTGTCCTCTACTAGGGTCGTGGTGGGGGGGGTTGTGTTCCCCATGTCCATCCAGGGGAGAAAGTTTTGGGTGCTGGAAAGATACACTCAGGACAGGGTGCCAATTTGTTGCTGGGCACACACTCACACACAAACACACTCTATATGGGGCAATTCGGAAAATTCAATTGACCTTGATCCATGTTTTTGAACTGTGGGAGGAAACCGGAGAACCTGGAAGAAACCCTAACGCTAAGCCACCATGCTGAGAGAGAGAGAGAGAGAGAGAGAGAGAGAGAGAGAGAGAGGGAGAGAGAGGGAGAGAGAGGGGGAGAGAGAGGGAGAGAGAGGGAGAGAGAGGGAGAGAGAGGGAGGGAGGGAGGGAGAGGGAGAGAGAGAGAGTCTGTGTTTGTAAATCTTCATCATTTGTGCATATTGTTTTCATTTACATGACATGGTGCTCCGCCTCAAAACTAAGTTACACTTAGCACGGCATGCTTAGAGGTGTTTACAGCTATGGTACAGCTGGTTTTGGGTGTGGTCACTCCACTGAGACAGCATTGCTCTCTGTGATTGACTCACTTAAATCTACCAAAGCTAAACCTCAATCCTGAATAAGGCTTTTCTGATATGACACTTGAATGGTTTCGATCCTACCTCACAGGAAGTACCTTTAAAGTGTCATAGAATGGGGAGATCTCTAACTCTCACCAAGTATCCACAGGTGTGCCTTAGGGCTCTGTACTTGGTCCTCTCCTCTTGGTCCTCTCACTATACATGACATCACTGAGCACAGTCATCCAGGCGTATGGTTTCTCTTACCACTGCTATGCTGATGACACTCAGCTTCATTTATCTTTTGCCCCTGACGACACAAAATCGGATATCTGCCTGCCTCACCGACATATCTGTTTGGATAAAGGCCCGTCATCTCAAATTAAATTTGGAAAAAACAGATCTTCTCATTATCCCAGCCAAACCCTCAATCCATCTCGACCTGACCTTCCAAATTGACGGCTCCACAATCTCCTCAACCGATTCGGTCAGGAACCTTGGTTTCACAATAGACTCCCACCTTAAACTCTCTGATCATGTTATCAAAACCGCCCGTTCCTGCAGATTCCATCTTTACAACATAAGGAAGATCAGACCCTTCTTGACTGAACATGCTACCCAACTGCTTGTTCAAGCCCTAGTCCTATCCCGGCTTGATTATTGTAACGCGCTACTTGCCGGTCTCCCAGCTTTCACAATCCGACCTCTTCAACTAATTCAAAACTCTGCAGCCCGACTTGTATTCAACCAGCCCAAGAACTCATGTCACTCCATCACTCATGTCCCTCCATTGGCTCCCTGTAGCTGCTGCATTCAGTCCAAGTCACTGACTCTGGCCTACAGAATCATTTCTGGATCTTCCCCCTCCTACCTTTACTCTATCTTTTCAAAATACACTCCGACTCATTCACTTTGCTCCAGTGATGATTGTCGCCTGGTGGTTCCACCTCATCGA
>JAFMOD010000272.1:83325-96603 GCA_019802435.1 Corydoras maculifer
GGATGGGCATGGGGAACCCCACCTCGACCCTAATAGAGGATAAGCGGAAGATAATGAATGAATGAATGAATCATACAAAACTGCAAATTATTAAATAATTAATAAAACAAACAAATATTGTTGTAACAACACATGCTAATATTTTCACCAAATTGCTTCTTTAGATTCAACAGATTTAATATATTTAACCCTTTAACACCTTACATATATGTTTTTTTTAAAAACTTATCCATTCTTTCACTTAATCATCTTCTAGGGTCGTGGGAGGGGGGGATTGTTGGTTCCCCATGTTCATCCAGGCAAGAACGTTTCGGGGGCTTTTACAGACACAGACTTTAGAGCATTCAATTTGCCTTGAATCCATGTTTTTGGACTGGAGGAAACCCATGCAGGCACGGGGAGAACATGCAAATTCCACCCAGATTGGGATTTAAACCTGGATGCCCATAGTGGATGATCATAGTTTTCCTATTGTTCGAGTTTTTCCAATTTGTTAAATACGGGTCACCTGATAACTTCACAATCTGGCTGACCCACACTGTTGATGCTGCCCCCCTGCTCAAAGAGGATGAGTCCCCTACTGAGTCTTGGTCCTCACAAGGTTTCTTTCTTAAAATATTAACAGGGAGTTTTTTTTATTGCCACTGTCTCTTCATCTTGCTCTTTGTTATTCAGCAGTTAGCACCATCGCATCACAGAAAGGTCCTGGGTTCAATCCACGGTTGTGACAAATAAATGTCCTTCCTGTGTCTGATTGGGTTTTCTCCATGTATTCCAGTTTCCTCCCACAAGTTAAATACATGCATACGACTTTTGCCCCCTGGTGGACTTTTTGTAAACTTTATTTAAACATGAATTATAACTCTGAATTTATTATTTAACTCTGAATATAATAGTATATAAAAAGCCGTGTTAGTAGTAGTAGTTATTATTTCAAGAATCAAAAATATGGATCTGTTTTAACTGTCCCATATTTTTGATTCTTGAAATAATAACTACCTCTACTTACACTATTTATATACTATTAGCTTACTTACTTCACTTTTATTCCTATATTGTATTGTATTGTATTGTTATATAATACAACATAATTCATTATCTTCCGTTTTATCCTATATTAGGGTGGCGGTGGGGTTCCCCATGCCCATCCAGGGGAGAACGTCTCGGGCGCTGGGCAGATACACCCAGGACAGGGCGACAACCTATCGCTGGGCACACACTCACTCACACAGACACACTCTACATGGGGCAATTTGGAGAATTCAATTGACTTGATCCATGTTTTTGGACTGTGGGAGGAAACCGGAGAACCCGGAGGAAACCCATGAGGACACGGGGAGAACATGGAAACTCCACCCAGATGGGGATTCGAACCGGGAATCCCTAGCGCTGAGAGGCGAACGTGCCTCAATTTATGTCCACAACTTGTCATTAAAAGGATGTCAGAAAATATTAAAAAAAAACTCGTCAAGCCGATTGCAGCAAAGTGCAACTCTTAATGTTGTTGAAATGCACGACTTGCCGTTCCTGAGCACAGATGGGGTTATTACAAAAGACAAGTTTGCTTATTACTACTATGTAAGGGAAACAGGAAAGCCTAAAGTCTAGTGGACACAAAAAACTGATTATTTAGCTGTAAAAACGCCTGGTCTGATAAACAATATGCAGATTTCTGTTAATGAAAATGAAAGGAAAATGAAAGTATTGTTTTCCCAAGTATTGTGGCTGCCTAAGTTTATCACATTATTAATATTTTAACGATCACATAAAATTCATCATCGGGTTCCACAGTATCTAAGTCAACTCATTCAGTTTTATAAGCCAACACAAAAGCTCTGATCTCAAGGTGCTTGTTTACTTTTAGTCCTAGAAGTTCTTCTATAAGGTCAGCACAGTATCTTAGTGGTTAGCATGTTCTTATCTCAGCACTAGGGATTCCCGGTTCGAATCCCCATCTGGGTGAAGCTTCCATATTTTCCCCGTCTGGGTTTCCTCCGGGTTCTCCGGTTTCCTCCCACAGTCCAAAAACATGGATCAAGTCAATTGAGTTTATTATAAAAACATTTATTTAATTAGAAGTAATTCCCTGTACAAAAAGGTATTGATCTCAGATGGTTGGGTTGGTAATCTGGGATCAGTCTGTGTTGGCGTTTCACCTCTTCAACCAGCTCATCATTGGTAGAGGGTGTGGCAGTGAAATGATGCTGTTCCAGGGAGCCCTCTCAACTAAGTACCTAGCAGTATCTGCCCCTTTTAGTTCTGCTGCTCTAGTCCAAGTCAGTGATGCCGGGGTCACATGATGTACTGTGTCAATCAAACTCTCGTTATTACTTAAACACTGTGCTGTAGAAGTTTTAATTGCTTTTCTTGTCTATTTTTTCTTTTGAGGCGTTGTTAGCTTTAGCACCGCTGAAGCACTGCGGCTACAGCGATTACTGGATGGAACCTGAATCACTACACAATTTGTACATGGCTGTCCTACACTGTTAATGCTGCCTTCTCTCTCAAGGAGGATAGATCCCAAGGTTTCTTCCTTACTTTAAAAAAAAATACATAATAGGAAGTTTTTTCTTGCCACTGTCGCTTCGGCTTGCCCTTCATGGGTTCAGACTTATAACAGTGTAAAACTGCTTTGTGAAAATGTACTGTCGTAAGAAACACATTACAACAGTACATTGTAAGTACAAAAGTAAGTAATTACATTTACATTTTACAATTTTCTTTAAGAACTGTAAAGTAATAAATTATTTGTAGGAACATGACAGTGTGTTTTCCTTGATATTTAAGCCTACGTGATCCCCAGACCCTAATCCTAGAGCATCTTTGGGATAAGGTACAATTGCGAAGTTTGGAACATGTCAATACCTCTTTAATTTGCAGCAACAGAGAGAAGCAATCACACTGTTTAACACGTCTCGATATTACGACAGAATAATTTCAACAACTAATGGATTTGATTGTTATCTGTGAGATTTGAAGTGATGTGCAGGATGGTCGTGATACTGAAATAAGTAATACTCAATGATGTACCTTTTTAACCTTCGCCTGTTCAGTCTTTGAATCCTTCTCTGCTTTCTTAGCAAGTTTCTCCAACTGTTTAGCTGTAAACTGTAACAGAGAACACACACACACAAACATTACACCTGCTTCAACCACAATATGACCTGAATCTCTATTAAACTGTCATTTTGCAGCCACTTTTATCCAAAACAACTTACATTTAAATCGTCATGTCACCAGCATCATGTGAGCCTTTATATATTATTAAATAATGAACAACACAACACGTACTAACACACCACCGCATCAGTGGTGTGTTAGCAGTGCTAAAATGATCCACCACCTAAATAGGGTTTGATCTGTTGTAGTCTTGACTTATTGAAAGCAAAGTCCTAACGTGCTAGTTGGGATCAGAATGCTGGAGCAGTCATGATACAGCCCCCCGGGAGCAATTAGGGTTAAGGGTCTTGCTTAAGGACCCACACATTGGGAACTTCAGTGGACTCAGGAATTGAACCCTAGATTTCTGTGAAAGCCCAAAAGCCTAACCACTGAGCACTACACCCTCAGACACATGTTCACTCAGTGTTTACTTTATTAAACCTTAATTCCACACTTATTGTTTAAAGTACAGAATTACTTATTATATAGTTCTACAGGTAAACTGTAGTATGGCGGTTTGTCTGCATTCTTTGTTATTTTTTCTTTACAATGCTCCCTAATGATCAACACCACCACAGAGAAATATTATTAGAAATGTGGATGTATCAATAATGTGGTGGTGCACGTGTGTGTGTGTGTTGAGCTAGTACAGGTAAATATACACAGCAGTGCTGCCGGGCTAAAAATAATCCACTAATTTAAATTGTCATGTCACCAGCATCATGTGAGCCTTTATTATAATGATACATTTAATAATACACTTCACTTATATAGTGCTTTTCTGGGAACTTAAAGATGCTTTACACACAAATAAAACATCCATCCACATTCTTCCGTTTTATCCTCTACTAGCGTCGTTGGGAGGGGTAATGGATGCCCATCCAGGGGAGAATGTTTCGGGTGCTGAGCAGATGCACCCGGAACAGGACAACAATCTATCGCTGGGCACACACACACTCACACAAACACACTCTATATGGGGCAATTTGTTGAATTCAATTGATCTTGATCCATGTTTTTGGACTGTGGGAGGAAACCGGAGAACCCGGAGAAAACCCATGCGGACACGGAGAGAACATGGCAACTCCACCCAGATTGGGATTTGAACCAGAAATGATTAGTGCTAAGAGGTGAAATTGCTAACCACTAAGCCACCCACAAACAAACCAGTATAACATTAAAATTGTGGAAACACGTGAAACATAGACAGTAACATTAATGCAGTTTCTAAAATAAGAAGAAAAGCTGAAGTTACAGGTTAAAAGCGATCCGAAATAGATGGGTTTTGAAAAGTGACTTAAAAGTCACGCATTTCTTCAGCAAGAGCGTTCCAAAGTGAGGGGGCAACAACAGAAAAGGTTCTATTAATATATCCATCCATTATCTTCCGCTTTGTCCTCTATTTGGGTTGGGGGGGGGGGGTTTCCCAATGCCCATCCAGAAGAGAACGTCTCTGGAGCTGAGCAGATACACCCAGGACAGGGTGCCAATCTATTACTGGGCACACACACACTCTATATGGGGCGATTTAGAGAATTCAATTGACCTTGATCCATGTTTTTGGACTGTGGGAGGAAACTGGGGAACCCGGAGGAAACCCACACGGACACGGGGAGAACATGGAAACTCCACCCAGATTGGGATTTGATCGATTAATATAGTTTTAGATAATAATAAAGACACAATGTGCTGTTTCTGTTTCCATGTCTGTCCAATGAAGTGAAAAAGGAGTTGCGACACAACACATACTAACACACCACCACATCAGTGCAATTGCAGCAATCAACTGCAGCAATATTACTAGAGTTGCTTTTTTACACCTTCGCAACATTTCGAAGTTAAGAAATATCCTTTACTTGCAAAATGCAGAGAAACTAATTCGTGCTTTTATTACTTTTAATTAATGCAATTCACTTTATGCAGGATATTCTAATAAATCTTTACATAAAGTGTAACTTGTGCAAAATGCTGCAGCTAGAGTTCTAAGTAAGACCAGAAATTTTGATCATATCAGTCCTGTGTTATCAAACTTACACTGGCTACTACATTCATGGCCAAAAGTTTTGAGAATGACACAAATATTATATTTTCACATGATCTGCTGCCCTCTGGTTTTTATGTGTGTTTGTCAGATGTTCACATACAGAAATATAACTGCAATCATATAATGAGTAACCAAAGCTTTTATTGACAGTTAGAATGAGTTAATGCAGCAAGTCAATATTTGCAGTGCTGACCCTTCTTCTTCAGGACCTCTGCAATTCTCCCTGGCATGCTTTCAATCAACTTCTGAACCAAATGCTGACTGATAGCAGTCCATTCTTGCACAATCAATGCTTGCATTTTGTCAGAATGTGTAGGTTTTTGTTTGTCCACCCTCCTCTTGATGATTGACCACAAGTTCTCAATGGGATTAAGATCTGGGGAGGTTCCAGGCCATGGACCCAAAATCTCTATGTTTTGTTCCCTGAGCCATGTAGTTATCACCTTTGCTTTATGGCAAGGTGCTCCATCATGCTGGAAAAGGCATTGTTGATCACCAAACTGCTCTTGGATGGTTGGGAGAAGTTGCTCTCGAAGGACATTCTGCTCCCATTCTTTATTCATGGCTGTGTTTTTAGGCAAGACTGTAGGAGAGCCGATTCCCTTGGCTGAGACGCAACCCCACACATGAATGGTTTCAGGATGCTTTACAGTTGGCATGAGACAAGACTGGTGGTAGCGCTCACCTCGTCTTCTCCGAATAAGCTGTTTTCCAGATGTCCCAAACAATCGGAAAGAGGAATAATCAGAGAAAATGACTTTACCCCAGTCCTCAGCAGTCCACTCCCTGTACCTTTTGCAGAATATCAGTCTGTCCCTGATGTTTTTTCTGGGGAGAAGTGGCTTCTTTGCTGCCCTCCTTGAGACCAGGCCTTGCTCCAAGAGTCTCCGCCTTATAGTGCGTGCAGATGCACTCACACCTGCCTGCTGCCATTCCTGAGCAAGCTCTGCACTGCTGGTAGCCCGATCCCGCAGCTGAAACACTTTTAAGAGACGTTCCTGGCGCTTGCTGGTCTTTCTTGGGCGCCCTGGAGCCTTTTTGGCAACAATGGAACCTCTCTCCTTGAAGTTCTTGCGATAGATTGTTGACTGAGGTGCAATCTTTCTAGCTGCGATACTTTTCCCTGTTAGGCCATTTTTGTGCACTGCACGTGTTTCTTTAGAGATAACCATGGTTAACAGAAGAGAAACAATGATGCCAAGCACCAGCATCCTTTTAAAGTGTCCAGTGGTGTTATTCTTACTTAGTCATGACAGATTGATCTCCAGCCCTGTCCTCATCAACACCCACACCTATGGTAATGGAACAATCACTGAAACGATGTTAGCTGGTCCTTTTAAGGCTGCAATGAAGTTGAAATGTGTTTTGGGGGATAAAGTTCATTTTCTAGGCAAATATTGACTTTGCAATTAATTGCTGTTAAGCTGATCACTATTTATAACATTCTGGAGTATATGCAAATTGACATTGTAAAAACTGAAGCAGTAGACTTTGTAAATATTAATATTTGGATCATTCTCAAAACTTTTGGCCATGACTGTAGTTTAGTTTATTACTGATTACATCATCAGGCTCCACAGTTTCTGAGTGAACTCATTTAGTTGTATAAGCCTGTTGGCTTGTGAGCTGAGATCTTAAGGTGCTGGTTTACTGTTAGGTCCTAGAATCCTCAATTAATCTTGTCATTGGTAGAGGGTGTGGCACTGAAACGATGCTGTTTTAGGGAGCCCTGTTAATTAAGTGGAGTGTGGAGTCTGCAGTATCTGCTTCTTTTAGTTCTGCTGCTCTAGTCAGTGATGCCGGAGTCACATGCTGCACTGTGTCAAATCAAACTCTGGTTATTACCTAAATGCTGTGCTTTATCAGCTCTAAGTGATTTTCTTGTTTGTTTCTTTTGAAGTGTTGCCAATTGTTAAATATGGTCATCTGATTACCACATAATCTGTTCTACACTTTAGTTGCTGCCTGGCCCAAGGAGGATGAGTCCCCCACTGAGTCTTCCTTAGAATTTCAACACAACAGGGAGTTTTTCTTGCCACTGTCTCTTCATCTTGCTCTTTGGGGGTTTGAAGCCTTATAACACTGTAAAGTTGCTTGGTGACGATGTACTGTTGTAAAAAGCACTCTATAAATAAATTACTTAATGGACATAATGATGAAAACAATAAGAATGTAAATAAGTTTAAATGACAAGCACTTGTACCTTTAACTGGAAGAGTGTATCTGTAAACAAAAAGAAAATTTTTACAATTAAAGAGGTAATGACACTTTAGAATTAAACATGTACATCATCATGCGGCTGTAATCATTCTTATTTATTCCTACATTCAATAATCATGGGACATCACATCTGACCGAAAGTCTCCCTCTTGATTATGTCATATTTATGTTAATAAAATCTTTACGCACTAGGGAATTTTTTTTTTTTTTTTGTTAATTGGTTTATAATTTTTGATGGTTCCGTTTTTGAGTTCTACATCAAAAGTGTCCTAGTTAAATAAATTTAAATACCGGTTAATAATATGCCATCTGGTGCTTTCTGACACCACAATTTATGTTTAGCCCAACTGGAGCTGGTGTTAACATTAGTTTTCTTTACATGGTAGCTAACTATACAACAGTAATTAAGCTGATGTTCATAAAAAAATTATATAAAAAAGTGTATACTATTAACCTCATCTAGTTGCAAATAGGGAGGCAGGAACATTTTTACAATTTACTTTTACACATCACTGTCTGCTGCCAATGTATGTAAATGTATGTCCTCTCCAGGATGCAGTGACGCACAATTTAACGTGGGATGTGAAAAAAAATTATAAAATAAATGATAAAAATTAAAACAATTATTGTTATTTGATTTACTTGACTCCTCCTTTGATCACCACCTTACTGTGGTGGAGGAGTTTACGTGCTTGAATGATCCTAGGAGCCATGTTGTCTGGGGCAAAAGCCCCTGGCAGGGTCTCCCAAGGCAAATTGGTCCTAGGTGACAGACCAGACAAAGAGTGGTCCATAAAACCCCTATGAAAATAAACATAAAGAACACGTATACCCTGCCCGATATAAGGTTATCGGGGCCCCATCCTGGAGCCATTACCGGGTATGGGGTTCGTCAGCGAGCATCTGGTGGTCGGGCACTTTCCCATGGTGCCCGGCCGGGCCCAGCCCGAAGGAGCTACATGGGTTCCCCCTCAAATAGGCTCACCACCTGTGTGTGTGTGGGGGGGGGTAATAGGGGTTCGGTGCAGTGTGGATCGGGCAATGGCCGGAGGCATGGGCCTGGGCGTCGCGATACTCAGTTGCTGAAATTGGCTTTCGGAGCTTGGAACGTCACTTCACTGGCAGGGAAGGAGCCTTAGCTGGTGCGGGAGGTCGAGAGATACCGGCTAGATATAGTCGGGCTCACCTCAACGCACAGCTCAGGTTCTGGGTCCAATCTCCTTGAGAGGTGCTGGACTCTGTTTTTTTCGGGAGTTGCCCATGGCGAAAGGCGTCGGGCAGGTGTGGGCTTTCTCGTGGCCCCCCGGCTTGACGCTTGCATGTTGGGGTTTTCCCCGGTGGATGAGAGGGTAGCTTCCCTACGCATTCGGGTGGGGGAACGGGTACTGACTGTGCTTATGCGCTGAACAGCAGTTTAGAGTACCCAGCCTTCTTGGAGTCTGTGGGGGGTACTGGAAACTCCCCCTGGAGACTCTGTAGTCCTACTGGGGACTTCAACGCTCACGTGGGCAATGACAGTGAGACCTGGAGAGGTGTGATTGGGAGGAACGGCCCCTCTGATCTGAACCCGAGTGGTGTTTAGTTGTTGGACTGTTGTGCAAATCACGGTTTGTTCATCACGAACACCATGTTCGAGCACAAGGGTGTCCATAAGTGCACATGGCGCCAGGATGCCCTAGGCCGCAGTTCAATGATCGACTTTGTAGTTGTGTCATTGGACTTGCGGCCATGTGTCTTGGACCCTCGGGTGAAGAGAGGAGCTGAGCTGTCAACTGATCACCACCTGGTGGTGAGTTGTATCAGATGGCGGGGGAAGATGCCGGTCAGACCAGGCAGACCTAAACGTATAGTGAGGGTTTGCTGGGAACGTCTGGCAGAAAAACCCGTCAGACGGATGTTCAACGCTCACCTCCGTCAGAGCTTCAACCACATTCCGGGGGAGGTGGGGGACATTGAGCCTGAATGGGCCATGTTCCGTTCCTCTGTTGTTGAGGCGGCGGACAGAAGCTGTGGTCACAAGGTAGTCGGTACCTGTCGTGGGGGTAACCCTCGAACACGGTGGTGGTCGCCCCATGTAAGAGATGCCGTCAAGCTGAAGAAGGAGTCCTATCAGGCAGGTTGGCTTATGAGACTCCAGAGGCAGCTGACCGGTACCAACAAACCAAGCAATTTGCGGCTTCTTGCGTCGCGGAGGCAAAAAGCCGGGCGTGGGAGGAGTTCGGTGAGACCTTGGAAAGTGACTTTAGATCGGCTCCTAGAACATTTTGGCAAACTGTTAGGCGACTCAGGAGGGGAAAGTAGTGTGCCACCAACACAGTATATAATGAAGGGGGTGCACTGTTGACTTCAACTGGGGACGTCATTAGGCGGTGAAAGGAATACTTCAAGGACCTTCTCAATCCCACCAATATGCCCTCCGGAGAGGAGGTCGAGTCAGAGGACCCTTGAGGAGGCTTGTCCATCACTGTGGCTTTAGTCACTAAGGTAGTCAGAGAGCTCCTTGGTGGCAGGGCTTCAGGGGTGGATGAGATCCACCCGGAGTTCCTCAAAGCTCTGGATGTTGTGGGGCAGTCTTGGCTGACGCGCCTTTTCAATATTGCATGGTCATCGGGGGCAGTGCCTCTGGACTGGCAGACGCGGGTGGTGGTGCCTCTTTTTAAAAAGAGGGACCGGAGGGTGTGTTCCAATTCAGTCCCTGTATTTGCGAAGTAGGAGCTTGGTTTGCATGGCCGGCAGTAAGTCGGACTGGTTTCCAGTGAGGGTTGGACTCCGTCAGGGCTGTCCTTTGTCACCGGTTCTGTTCATAATTTATATGGACAGAATTTCTAGGCGCAGCCAGGGGATGGAGGGTGTCCGGTTTGGTGTTTTGAGGATCAAGTCGCTGCTGTTTGCAGACGATGTGGTCCTGTTAGCATCATCAGGCTGCGAACTTCAGCTCTTACTGGATCGGTTTGCAGCCGAGTGTAAAGCGGTCGGGATGAGAATCAGCACCTCCAAATCTGAGGCCATGGTTTTCAGTCGGAAAAGGGTGGAGAGTCCTCTCTGGGTCAGGGATCAGATCTTGCCTCAAGTGGAGGAGTTTAAGTATCTTGGGGTCTTGTTCACGAGTGATGGTAAGATGGAGCGTGAGATTGACAGACGGATCAGCGCAGGGTCAGCAGTGATGCGGCCCCTATACTGGTCTGTTGTGGTAAAGAAGGAGCTGAGCCATAAGGCAAGGCTCTCGATTCACCAGTCAACCTACGTTCCGACCCTCACCTATGGTCATTAGCTTTGGGTAATGACCGAAAGAACAAGATCGCGAATACAAGCGGCCGAAATGGGTTTTTCTCCGCAGGGTGGCTGGGTTCTTCCTTAGAGATTAGACTCGGAGTGGAGTCGCTACTCCTCCACATCGAAAGGAGCCAGTTGAAGTTGTTCGGGGATCTGGTAAGGATGCCTCCTGAGCGCCTTCCTAGGGAGGTGTTTCAGGCAAGTCCGGCTGGAAGGAGACCCCGGGAAAGACCCAGGACACGCTGGAGGGATTATATCTCTCAGCTGATCTGGGAACGCCTCGGGGTTCCCCCAGTCGAGCTGGTGAAGGTGGCTGGGGCAAGGGAGGTCTGGGTCTCCCTACTTCGGTTGCTGCCCCCGCGACCCAAACCCCGGATAAGCGGAAGACAATGGATGGATGGATGGATGGATGTTTTACTTGAATAACAGGAACAATACACCTTAAATCAACATAATTTTTTTCATAATATTACTATGCCAGAATACAGAATATATATATATATATATATATATATATATATATATATATATATATACATATACATACATAGATACATACATACACACATATATACACTCACGGGCCACTTTATTAGGTACACCATTCTAGTAACGGGTTGGACCCCCTTTTGCCTTCCGAACTGCCCCAATTCTTCGTGGCATAGATTTAACAAGGTGCTGGAAGCATTCCTCAGAGAGTTTGGTCCATATTGACATGATGGCATCACACTGTTGCCGCAGATTTGTCGGCTGCACATCCATGATGCGAATCCCCCGTTCCATCACATCCCAAAGATGCTCTATTGGATTGAGATCTGGTGACTGTGGAGGCCATTTGAGTACAGTGAACTCATTGTCATGTTCAAGAAACCAGTCTAAGATGATTCCAGCGTTATGGCATGGCGCATTATCCTGCTGAAAGTAGCCATCAGATGTTGGGTACATTGTGGTCATAAAGGGATGGACATGGTCAGCAACAATACTCCGGTAGGCTGTGGAGTTGCAACGATGCTCAATTGGTACCAAGGGGCCCAAAGAGTGCCAAGAAAATATTCCCCACACCATGACACCACCACCACCAGCCTGAACCGTTGATACAAGGCAGGATGGATCCATGCTTTCATGTTGTTGATGCCAAATTCTGACCCTACCATCTGAATGTCGCAGCAGAAATCGAGACTCATCAGACCAGGCAACGTTTTTCCAATCTTCTATTGTCCAATTTCGATGAGCTTGTGCAAATTGTAGCCTCAGTTTCCTGTTCTTAGCTGAAAGGAGTGGCACCCGGTGTAGTCTTCTGCTGCTGTAGCCCATCTGCCTCAAAGTTCGACGTACTGTAAAATACTCAGACCAGCCCTTCTGGCACCAACAACCATGCCACGTTCAAAGGCACTCAAATCACCTTTCTTCCCCATACTGATGCTCGGTTTGAACTGCAGGAGATTGTCCTGACCATGTCTACATGCCTAAAAGCACTGAGTTGCCGCCATGTGATTGGCTGATTAAAAATTAAGTGTTAACGAGCAGTTGGACAGGTGTACCTAATAAAGTGGCCGGTGAGTGAGTGTGTATATATATATATATATATATATATATATATATATATATATATATATATATTTATAGACACACAAACTATTGTATATGTTTTACAGAGCTCCATCTGTGATGTTATATACAGAAGTAGAATAAGAAAACAGAAATTAAACTAAAAATACAAAATAATACAGAATGAAGTAAAAGTAAACTAATAAGTATATTGTACTGTAATCATAATTAATTATAATATGATATTGTACATAATAGTTGTATTATTGAGTGAAAACCAGGGTGTAACGGGGGGGGGGCAGCATATTTAAGGAGGACACACAGGTTGGACAAACTTGTGGGAGCTGGTTCTGTGTTTGGAATGAAGCTGGTCTCTCTGGACGCGAGGGGGTGGGGTGGGAAGATTTGTTTATTTGTTTAATTGGTGTAAAATTTAAAGAATTGAAGGAATTGTAATTGAAACCTGTAATATGTAATGTATCGATCATTCAATTAAGTAATAATAAAAAGATTAGCAGGGAACGGTGACTTGATACAACGTCAACAATTCAATTAAACAACACAAACCATTCGCTTTATAGCTCAACGGATCAGATCGCGTGTTGAGATTCAGGTCAAAATACAAGCGAATAAACAAATGAATGAATGAATAATGAATAATAAATCAATAAAACAATAAATAAATGTTCTAAATCCACCATGCTAACAGTTAGCTTAGCTTAGGTATCTGTTTACATATGAACACACGAATGAAGCAGCAGTTCGGTGTATATAAATATAAAACACAAATAACGTCATAAGCAGAGTTTGTTATTAGTTACTTACCATCCATTTTCCTGTGTTAAAGTGTTTATAATAAAAGTATAGAAGTATTTAAGGTGGATTTGTTTACTAGTGCGGATCCTTTCCTTAACGGCTCCACACTTCCGCATTCACCCTTACACGCAACGTCATAATTACGTCACAATCACCCACTCACAAATATTCAGTGCATTGATTTTTGTATATCATTCATTCATTATCTCCCGCTT
>JAFMOD010000272.1:97208-127891 GCA_019802435.1 Corydoras maculifer
TTTTTTTTTTAACAAAAACAGGTTTTTGTTAAAAAGATGCGTTTTCAGTAGTTTCTTAAAACTGCTTAGTGATTCTGCCTTACGGACCGAGTTGGGAAGATTGTTCCACCATTTTGCAGTGGTGAATGCCACGGAGTGAGAATTAGCTCCTCGGTGAGGTGGAATCGCGAGGCGGCAATCATCACTGGAGCGAAGTGTATCTGCCCAGCGCCCGAAACGTTCTTCAGGCGCTGGACAGATACACCCAGGACAGGACGCCAATCTGTCGCTGGGCACACTCACTCACACAGACACACACAAGCACACTCTATATGGGGTAATTTAGAGCATTCAGTTTACCTTTTTGGACTGCTGCCGGAAACTGAGGAACTTGGAAGAAACCCGCACAGACACGGAGAGAACATGGAAACTCCACCAAAAGTGGGATTTGAATCTGAAATCCCCAGTGATGACAGGCGAAGATGCTAACCACTAAGCCACCTCATATTACAAATTTATTTATTCATTCATTACGATTCACTTAATCCTCTACTTAGGATATTCAATTTGCCTTGAATCCATGTTTTTGGGCAGTGGGATGAAACCGGAGAACCCGGAGAAACCGGAGAACCCCCATGGACACAGAGAAAACATGGAAGCTCCATGCAGATTGGGATTCAAACCTGAATTCCCAGTGCTGAGAGGCGAATGTGCTGACCCCTAAGACACCGTGCCATATTAGAAATTGTATAAAGATAATATAATATTAATATTAATGTAAAATTTAAACAATCACAGCCACCCACAGCTGTAGGAATTCACAGCCTCCACCTCATGTAAGAATATGCTATACATATAATCACAGGTTCTTTATTATTGTAATATAATTATATTAGCAACAATATCATAAAATGCAGTAAGGTCGTTTATTTAACTATAATCTTATAAAACATTTTTTTTATTGGATGACAGTGTGATTTAGTTTTTAGTCAAATATGAGCACTGTAACATAATTCAGATGAAGAAAGAGTGAGAGGAGCGAGAATGAGAAAGAGAGAGAGAGAGAGAGAGAGAGAGAGAGAGGAGGCAAAGAGTTGATAAGTGGGTATTAAACAGGGTTGTGATCACACTGAGTGTGTATGACTGTGTGAGATGTCACTCGCCGCGAGGCTGATGGGGGATGGGGACTGCAGCTAGCACCTCAGAAAAGCACACAGGTAAGCAATTAATAAAATAATTTAAGTCACGGTGATTTTTCATTATGGATTTTGTTTGATGTGATAGGTAAACACATGTACACATACATACAGATAGATATATAGATAGATAGATAGACAGACAGACAGACAGACAGACAGACAGAGAGACAGACAGACAGACAGACAGACAGACAGACAGACAGACAGATAGATAGATAGATAGATAGATAGATAGATAGATAGATAGATAGATAGATAGATAGATAGATCTTATAAGTACCTCAATAGATATTATTTTCTTATCTCTAATCACATTTGTAATTTATTGTGTTGTTTTTATTGTATTTTTTTAATTATTGTTGTAATGCTATGTCAGTATTGTTTTGCATACAGTCATACCAATAAAGCTACTTTGAATCTTGAATCTAGATAGACAGACTTGGATAGATATTATAACCCTATCTGCTAATACCATACAATAATTATTATAAAATGTTAAAAATATATAAATTATTTATTTCTTTGCCTGTTGTCATACATTATATGTACATTGCTGAGTCTCTGGGCACTTTATTCTAAACCAATTTGGAATTCTTTACATATTCTAAGAATAATCAGCAGTAATAATAACTCAGTACAGTAGCAGTGTGTTCTGCTACAGAGGGTCAGGTCAGGTTATGTGACGCCTCTTTGTTCTAGACTCAGTCCATCTAAAGGGTAATCCAATTACACACCGTGTACACAGACTGGTTTAACATATGGGTGGAAAAAATACAAACATAATTCAAGTGTATGGATAAACATTTAAGCTTTAAATTACAGGGCAAGAATACGAGAACAAAAGTGAGTTTAGAGATGGGGAAAAAAAGACTTAAAGAAAGAAACATGGAATATAATTTGAAAATATTTTTTGTTCTGACAGCAAATGGAACCAGTTCATCACCTCAGCCCCAAAATACTACCACGCCAATACCTTCTTCATCATCCTCATTGTCAGCTTCACCAGATTCCTCCCCCTCCGCTTCCCCAGCACCTCCTGTCATTATCATCACAGCTCCATCCAGAGAGAACTTACTGTGCCATGGCCCTACTTTGTCTATAGAGCAGGCAAACAATGAGCGGAGGCCCAGCAGAACACCTGTTATTGTCGGAGGAAACTTTATCATCAGCAGAGCCTAATTAATCACAGGTAATGAGAAACAAAGAATTCATTTACTTCACAGATTTGAAGCATGAACTAACATTTATTTATTCAGTCATCTTCCGTTTAATACTCTACTAGGGTCACCCGGGTGTTCACCATGCCCACCCAGGGGAAAACATTTTCGGCACTGGGCAGCACCAAGAAGGGGTTGCCAAGCTATCGCTGGGCACACAGACACACACAAACACACACTATATAAAGGAATTAAGAGCATTCAGTTTACCTTGATCCATGTTTTTGGACTGAAAACTGGAGAAACTGGAGGAAACCCAAGTGGACATGGGGAGAACATGGAAACTCCACCCAAATTGGGATTCGAATCGAGAATCCCCAGCAATGAAAGGCAAATATGCTAACCACGACTCCTCCGTGCCACGCTCATATTACAAATTTATTTATTCATTCATTATTGATCCACGTAATCCTCTACTTAGGAGAACATTTCGGGTGCCGGGCAGATACACCCAGGACGAGGTGCCAATCAATCGCTGGGCACATTCACTCACAGACACAAACACACAGTCGAGAGTCCTAACCACTAAGCCACCCAACAAACACACTTATTCACTCCAGTTTAAATACAATAATTACTCAGGAGAACAAAATCCACCATTAAAGGTCACTTCCATTTATCTACGTTCTAAAGGGCTCTGAATAATTTTATTGGGCTAATGGTTGTGAGTTAAAATTCCAGGTCCACTAAACTTAACAATGTGGGTTCCTGAGCAAGGCCCTTAACCCTCATTGCTCCAAGGATTCCTGGTGTACCCCTGATTTCTCACCCCAAAATATGGAATACATAAAGCGTCTGCTAAATGATCAAATGTAAATGTAACAGCATGATGTTATTACCAGGTGCCATCTTTTAAACCTCTCTTACTAGAGAGACTGCAGATTTCACACTGGACCTCAAGCAGTTTGGGTTCTGTTCCTCACCTCTACTGTTTAGTAGATGATTAATGTCTCACACTCTGTTTAAAACATTCATGCTCTGCAACATTTGGTCAGAATTCTCCACAGTATTTGAATGTTTAGAATGAATTCCTGTTTTGGTGGGTTTATGGGTTTAGCTAGAAGTCCAAATTATGTCAAAATAAACAAATAAATACTTGAAATCATTTAAATTGTAGGCCCTGAATTTATAATCTATGAAAGTTGAACTTTTTGAATGGAATTATAAAAAAGAATTAACTTTTTTATGATATTCAATTTTTTTGGAAAGGGTCTGTATGTCAGGTGTTTTGACAGAACTGTCCTGCCACTTGCGGAACGGTGACTTAATTGTTAGCATGTTCTCCTCTCAGAGCTAGAGGAGTTTCCATGTTCTCCCTGTGTCCGCGTGGGTTTCCTCCAGGTTCTCCGGTTTCCTCCCACAGTCCAAAAACATGGATTAAGTCAATTGAATTCTCCAAATTGCCCCATATAGAGTGTGTCTGTGTGAGTGAGTGTGTGCCCAGCGATAGATTGGCGCCCTGTCCTGGGTGTATCTGCCCAGTGCCCGAGACGTTCTCCCCTGGATGGGCATGGGGAACCCACCCGCGACCCTAATAGAGGATAAAGCGGAAGATAATGGATGGAATGATGGATGTCCTGTCACTTCTCCAAAAAATAAGTCATAATCATGACATAACAAGATTTGTTATCTCGACTTAGATATAGTTAAACGAGTTAAAAACAATAATAACACATGTCCAATCTGTGTTTCTGTATATGTACTATTGTAAAAACTATGACAAAAACATCCATCCATCTTTGGCTTTATCCTCTACTAGGGTCACGGGGGGTTCCTCATGCCCATCCAGGGGAGAACGTTTCAGGCGCTGGGCAGATATGTGCCAATCTATCACTGGACACACACACTCACTCACACACACACACTCTATATGGGGCAATTTGGAGAACTCATGTTTTTGGACTGTGGGAGGAAACCGGAGAACCCGGAGGAAACCCACACGGACACGGGGAGAATATGGAAGCTCCACCCAGATGGGGATTCGAACCGGGAATCCCTAGCGCTGAGAGGAGAATATGTTAAACCACTAAGCCACCGTGCCACCCTATGACAAAAACACTTAACCGCTAGAGGGAGGACCTTTAAAGACACTAAAACCACCTGAACATAGGAGTAGTTCTCGCGAGACTTTAGGTTCCCTGAGTAAAACAAATGAAACGTTGGTATTCTGGTTGCTAATTGCGAGCGGGGTTTGTGAGACAAACAGGTGAAGTATTTCTATATTTTGTTCATCTATCAACTAGATGGAGAACGCAGCTGATCCTGAAACGGAACCCATTCGACTGAAGTCATTAAAAACGGGAAAGAGCTTCACCGTGCCTCAGAACGAGCGGGTAATGCTAACCTTCAGGCTAACGGGATTTAACATGGCTGTGTCTCAAATCGCTTGCTACCTTATTGAATAGAGTGTATACGGAAACAACGTAGCGTGCTCGTTTAGAGCACTAGATTAAAAACGGTTTGGGTTGGAGCATCTGGGCACCAAAATATAATTTTAATAAAGTAACACTACGGTTGGAAATGGCAGCCGGCAGCACACCAATCCGAGGAAAGGGAGCTATAGTTTACTTAAAACTCTCACACTTCGGGTGCTGGGGAAATAAACCCAGGACAAGGTGACAATCTATTTATTGACTGACTCACTCACAATTTGGAGCATTTAATTTAGGGCTGCGGCATGGTGGCTTAGTGGGTAGCACGTTCGCCTCTCAGCGCTAGATATTCCCGGTTCGAATCCCTAGCGCTGAGAGGCGAATGTGCTAACCACTAAGCCACCGTGCCGCCCTGGATCAAGTCAAATTCTCCAAATTGCCCCATATAGAGTGTGTCTATGTGAGTGAGTGTGTATCCAGTGATAGATTGTATCTGCCCAGCCACCGAAACGTTCTCCCCTGGATGGGCATGGGGAATCGCCCCGCGACCCTAATAGAGGATAAAACGGGAAATAATGAATGGATGAATTTAGGGGTCTGAATCTCGCAGTGTCTGGCGATTCGATTCTGATTTTTGAGGTCACAATTCAATTCAGAAACGATGTTTTCAGTTTAAATGATCTTTAAATTTTGCTAAAATTGTGTGATTGATGAGCTGAAACGACGATGTAAACAAATAGAACGTTTATTTAAAACTATACTTTCAGGTTCCTTCCTGTATCAAATCTTTTTGCATCATTTTATATTTATACAAAAATAGGATTGTGCTAAATTAAAATGAGCAGTATTAGGTTAGCTGAGTTGCCTTGATTTTTTCTTAAAAAAACATCCGTCAATGAACAAATAATTCAAAATATATTCATACAAAAGTTTACCATAGTGCATTAACCTTTAATCAAAACTAAAAGACATACTTTACAGTCAGAGTGATTTAGATTCTGCAAATCTTTAAAATTTAACTTAAAAAAAAAATCCATACTTCAGTCTTTTTAACTTTATTGCACCAACAATCACTACATTTTTAAAAGTTAACCTTAAATATTTAATATATTTTTCAACTTTTCAACTTCTTTTATCTCAGTGATGTCACGCCAAACAGGCTCGCGCATTTTCAAAGTAAATTGATTTAATTTTACACTTGTTGTAAACAGTTGTGTTCATGTCGAGCTCTCTCGTTGTGGCTTTAAATATCAAACACTGGCTTTTAACGCCGACGGGGGTGGGGGGGTCGAAGTCAATTGAATTCTCAAAATTGCCCCGTATAGAGTGTGTCTGTGTGAGTGAGTGTGTGCCCAGCAATGGATTGGCGCCCTGTCCTGGGTCTATCTGCCTGGCGCCTGAGACGCTCTCCCCTGGATGGGCATGGGGACACCAACCGCGACCCTAATGGAGGATAAAGTGGAAGATAATGAATGAATGAATGATTCCTGGGCAATTTGAATCAATTCAAAATCGCCAGGGCTACAAATCGCGATTCTTTGAAGAATCGATTTTTTTCAGCACCCCTAATTCAATTCACCTTGAATCTATGTTTTTGGACTGTGGGAGGAAACTGGAGAACCTGAAACCCACACGAGGAGAACATGCAAACTCCACCCAGATTTGGGTTTAAACCTTTATCCCCAGTGCTGATGGACAAATGTGCTAACCATTGCACCACCGTGCTGCCCAAAATTGTATTCATTATTTTATTTATTATCCTCTACTAAGGGGGGGTGGGGTTCCCATGCCCATCCAGTGGAGAACGTTTTGGGCGCTAAGTAGCTACACCCAGAACAGTGTGAAAATCTATCTCTGGGCACAACAACATTATTACCATTGATTGGTGGTCAGTATAAAAATAATGTGTTTGTTGTACTTGTGTGATGTGCAGTAATTGGTGTAACTGCATTTCTGTTCATATCTTTTGTATACAGTTGGGGAACTGCAGAGGTGTGAAGGAATTTGAGAAGCTGAATCGTATAGGTGAAGGAACGTATGGCATTGTGTGTAAGTTTACACACCATTAAACTTCTTTCAAGCTGAACAACATTTTGCTCTTGCAATAAAGTTGTTTTCTTCCATTATCTTTTGCTTTATCCTATATTAGGGTCGCGTGGGGGGTGGTGGTGGTGCTAAAATCTCATTTTAAGATGCCCAGGGGAGAACGTTTCAGGCGCTGGGCAGATACACCCAGGAAAAGGAGCCAATTTATCGCTGGGCACACACTTACTCACACATACACATTCTATATGGGTCAATTTGGAGAATTAAATTGACCTTGATCCATGTTTTTGGACTGTGGGTGGAAACTTGAGGACCCGGAGGAAACCCACGAACACGGGGAGAACATGGAAACTCCACCCAGATGGGGGTTCAAACCAAGAATCCTTTATGCTGAGAGGCGAACGTGCTAACCACTAAGCCACTGTGCCGTCCATTAAAGTTGTTTGTGTTTGCATTTAATAATGTTTTGTTTAAAAGTTTTAATTTTTTTGTTTGTTGTTGCATTTTATCCTGAAATAAAAATATTTTTGTTACACATATATACACATATATATATATATATATATATATATATATATATATATATATATATATATATATTCCCCCCCCCCCCATACACACACACACACACACACACACACAAGAAGTATAGGAAAAATCAGATGAATCAAGACACCTCTCAGGATAATCGTAAGGGTCTGTGTGTTCTGTTTAAGATCATTGAGCATCATTTCTATTTCATTTTTTCATGTTTCATTCCAGCATGTTCGTAGTTATAACTTATTATTTTGACGAGAAATTTTAATAGAGAGCAAAGTATTTAAAGTTATATAAGGTTTAACGTGATTTATTGTGGAATAATATTCCTGTGTTTTTATTCTTGTTCATGTTCACAAAACATTTCCTTTTAGTGTGTTTGATAAATGTTTATCCTGTTCGGCCCGCAACCTAAAGTGTGCTTTGAGTTTGTTGCATTAGACATCCCTGATCTAGTAAATAGGTCTGTTGTAGAAAATGTTGTAGAGTTTTTGGGTTGTTATTCATCCATAAGTCGTAAAATTCAGAAATTAATTTTTGTCCTTTGTCCACAGATCGAGCTCGAGATACACGCACACAAGAAATTGTTGCTCTCAAGAAAGTGCGCATGGATAAAGAAAAGGATGGTAAGTTCACATTACTGAGTGTGTATGTTCATGAATGTAAATATGGTAATGTAATAAGTGCTCTGATCAAAATTGCTGTTACTGTGGATAATTCAGTATAAAACGACTGACGGGGTGGGGGGTTAACGAATGAGGACTGGACACGGGATTTTTCAACATCGAATGGGCTTTATTGCAGACACCAACACATTTACACTTAAACCATAAGCATTGCCATACCACAGCACGTCTTCCACAGTGTGTGAAGGGGGTGTCTCTGTGCGCAATCTGCCGCGAAGAGAGGGATGCAGCTTCAACTCCATCTGCCAGTGCGCTTCTGGCAACCTCTCTCCATCATGTAGCCACTTGCGCATCATCAGGGTCGCCGATGAACTTCTCATCCTCCAGCTTACCCTGCGATGCCCACAGGAGCGGCAGGTCCCAACCAACCCTCCTACTGCACCTCCCTAAAAATCGGCGTGGTGACTGAAACCTCCGCTTGCCCTTTCTATTTTATTTCGCTTCACAGGGACTTGCACAGTTGCATGCATCTCCACTGGAAAACATGCCTGCATAGCCCCTAAGTTTTTAGACGGCATGCGTCCTTATTCATCCCGGGTTTGGCAGCAAAACCAGAAAAACTTTTGGAACTGAAGGAGGGCGGCTTAGTGGTTAGCATGTTCTCCTCTCAGCACTAGGGATTCCTGGTTCAAAATGCAATCTGGGTGGAGATTCCATGTTCTCCCCATGTCTGCGTGGGTTTCCTCCGGGTTCTCCGGTTTCCTCCCACAGTCCAAAAACATGAATCAAGGTCAATTGAATTCTCTAAATTGCCCCATATACAGTGTGTTTGTGTGTGTCTCTCTCTGTGTGAGTGAGTGTGTGCCCAGCGATAGATTGATCTGCCCAATGCCCGAAATGTTCTCCCCTGCATAGGCATGGGGACCCCCCCAGGACTGGATAAAGAGGAAGATAATGGCTGGATGGATGGAACTGAAGGAGTTATTTTACAACTTTTGACCAGGAGTATCCTGTGTGTGTGTGTGTGTGTGTGTGTGTGTGTGTGTGTGTGTGTGTGTGTGTGTGCGCGCATGTGTGTAGGAATTCCTATCAGCAGTTTGAGAGAGATCACACTGTTACTGCGACTGAGACACCCCAACCTTGTGGAGTTGAAGGAGGTGGTAGTGGGGAATCATCTAGAGAGGTGTGTAATCCTTAAACACATTTCAAAAGTGTATTTAATCTGTTGTGTGTTAATCTATAACTTCATACATATCTACAGCTCTATTTTTAATTCAGTTTAGCATTATAACAAATTTATAATTTTTTTATTAAAATTAAAATTGTACTTCCGGTCCTTAAGATAAGATACCTTTAATTGTCATTGCACATGTGCAACGAAATTTGAGCAGCAATCTTAAATCTGATTGGCTAAGCTGTTTTTCCAGCTATGACATTATTGACAATAATGTGCACCTCTGTCAATCCATAATATACAATACATTATTTTTACCAATGTTTTTTATGAACCGTGTTCTGTAATTTGGCCACTTAATAGTAGTATTTTATTGTTAGATAAACCAGAATACCGTTACTCAAGGTCAGTGTTCATTTTATAAATTGGATCAGATTGCTTCACGGAAGACCAATTCAGTAATGATTTTGCGTTCACTGAACACATTTGTAAATCAAACTTTGCGTTCAAAATCAAAAAATGTTTTTTTAAAAATTTTTATTATTGTGTGTTTGTAATCATTTTATAAAAGCAATAAGGCACTAGAGGTCTTCATTATCTATACTCACTGACTGACTCATAACTAAATTTTCAAACCTGCAAGATGCCCTCAATGAACTTATATAGTTTTTCAATTGTTAAATACGGGTCACCTGATCACTACACAATCTGTACATGGCTGTTCTAAACTGTTGATGCTGCCCCCCCCTCCTCTCAAGGAGGATAAGTCCCCCACCAAACCTTGGGAAACCCAATATTTCTTCCTTAAAATATCAACATAACAGGATGTTTTTTCTTGCCACTGTTGCTTCGGCTTGCTCTTTGGGGTTTAAAGGCTTATAACATTTAAACAACATGTACTGTTATAAAAAGTGCTATTGAAATGAATTCCCTAAACTTAAACTTGAAGTAAATATTGGTTTATTTTTGCTTAGTATAAATAGATGTGTGAACATTTGTTCTTGCTAAACAATTTCAGGCAGTACTTGTACTTGCGAAGCACAGGTACTTTTGCTAGTTATGAATAACTAGTTCTCTCCGTGTCCACGTGGCTTTCCTCCAGGTTCTCCGGTTTCATCCCACAGTCCAAAAACATGGATCAAGTCAATTTAGTTCTCCAAATTGCCCCATATAAAGTGTGTGTGAGTGAGTGTGTGCCCAGCGATAGATTGGAGCCCTGTCTTGGGTGTATCTGCCCAGCGCCCGAGACGTTCTCCCCTGGATGGTCATGGGGAACCCCCCGTGACCCTAATAGAGGATAAAGCGGAAGATGATGGATCGATAAATAAATAACAGGAAAAAGGTGTAACTGTACTCCGCTTCGCGACGTGCCAAACACCGCTTTCTTCACAATTATCCCCTCATGCCTTATTGCTTTAATAACATATATCAGAATTATCCAGCCTTCATACAGCGTTTTAATTATTACAGTGTTTTGTCTAAATTTGTGTGTGTGTCTGTGTGTGTGTGTGTGTGTGAAAATAGTCTTTTCCTAGTAATGGGTTACTGTGAACAGGACTTGGCGAGCCTGCTGGAAAACATGCAGTCTCCGTTCTCTGAAGCGCAGGTTAGCAACACACAGCCACATGTTTACACAATGACTGACTGAAGAAGCGGGTGAATGTAATGTGTAAAAGATGCAAAGCAGTTTAAGATCCATCTATCATCTTCCGCTTTATCCTCTATTACGGTCGCAGTGGGGTTCCTCATGCCCATCCAGGGAAGAACGTTCCGGGCACTGGGCAGATACACCCAGGACAGGGCGCCAATCCATCGCTGGGCTCACACAGACACACTTTATATGGGGCAATCTAGAGAATTCAATTGACCTTGATCCATGTTTTTGGACTGTGGGAGAAAAGCGGAGAACCCGGAGGAAACCCATGAGGACACGGGGAGAACATGGAAAATCCACCCAGATGGGGATTCGAACCGGGAATCCCTAGTGCTGAGAGGAGAACATGCTAACCACTAAGCCAACGTGCCGCCTGCAGTTTAAGATATGTTTCCTTATTGTGTGTGTGTTTGTGTTTGTCAAGGTAAAGTGTATCATTCTACAGCTGCTTAAAGGTTTGGCCTATTTGCATCACAACTTTATTCTGCACAGGTGAGAAACAGCATCTGCACCACACCATACACACAGGACATACACAGTATGCGTATATTATCAGTTGATATTTTATGTTAATATTAGGCCTTCAACAGTGCATGATTGTTAAGGATCTGTTTGGGGAATAATGTAAAATTAGGTTAGATCAGGGCACGGTAGCTCAGTGGTTAGGGTGTTGGGCTATCAATCTGAAGGTTGGGGGTTCAAATCCCAGGTCCACTGAAGTTACCAATGTGGGTCCTTGAGCAAGGCCCTTAACCCTCATTGCTCCAGGGATGTTGTGATTAATCCTGTGCTCACCTTGTAAGTCGCTTTGGATAAAAGTGTCCAATAAATGACCTAATGTAATGGTATAAGATCACCATAAGGTTCATATGTAATCTGTGTTTAATTGAAATGAGAGCAGTGTGGGATCAGGTTTGTATGCTGTTAGTGTAACCATATAAGAACAGTAAGGTGAGGGTATTGATACTCTGCTATTTTGCAGAAATAACAATCCCAGAGGGTTTATTACTTTGTGTGTGTGTGTTTGCAGGGATCTGAAGGTGTCTAACCTCTTAATGACAGATAAAGGCTGTGTAAAGATTGGTCAGTATTGTATGAGGTTTATTTTTAGGTCAGATTGTTGTGTATTAATGTGGTAATATTAGTGATAATTGTCTGTATATTGTGTAGCGGACTTTGGTCTGGCACGCATGTATGGTGTGCCGCAACAACCCATGACCCCGAAAGTAGTGACGCTTTGGTAAGTGTAACATCATAGCTGATTAACACTAATTCTCTTTAATCTGATAAGTGTGCCATTAACCTGCTTTCCTCTCCCTTTGTGTGTGTGTGGGCAGGTACAGAGCACCAGAACTCCTACTGGGCACCAAGACACAGACCACCGCTATAGACATGTGGTACAACTATCAATTCTTTATCATTATAATCAATATCCAGCTGCAGTCTTTATTTATGGAATTTACAGCTTCATTCAAGTAGATAATCTCATGTTGAAATTGATACATGACATTAGATTTTCGAAGCAAGAAAATGTAAGGTCATGTATAATGTACATTTACATTACATTTGGTCATTTATTGGACGCTTTTATCCAAAGCGACTTACAAGGTGAACACAGGGTTAATCACAACATCCCTGGAGCAATGAGGGTTAAGAGTCTTGCTCAAGGACCCACACTGGTAACTTCACTGGACCTGGGATTTGAACCCTCATCCTTCAGATTGATAACCCAACACCCGAACCTACTGAGCTACTGCACCCTACAATGTGACACCGACATTGAGGTGGTATCAAGCACAAAGCGTCGTTGTAAGTGCAGGATTAACATGGCTTTATTTACCTGCGTTAAAGTTTATTTGTGTATCCCCCAGTGTAGAGGGGGATTATAATTAGGCATAGGGTGTGTGGGTCAGTGACCGTTTGAGTGCAGAGGGGGATTATGGGTATGTCTAGGATATTTCTGCAGCATAATAGATTGGTTTTATAATTTCTATAACTAAAAAGTTATTTATATATATATATATATATATATATATATATATATATGTATATATATATATATTTTTTATTATTCATTCATTATTTTTTGCTTAATCCTCTACTAGGGTTGCGGGGGCAATTCCCAATGACGCACATACACACAAACTGTATGAGGCAATTTGAAGCATTCAGTTTACCTTGAATCCATGTTTTTGGACAGTGAGAGGAAAGCAGAGAACTCAGAGGAAAGTCCTGCAGACACGGGGAGAACATTCTTTGTTTTTCTCTAAAATCCTTGAATTGCAATCCAAAAACATGGATTCAAGGTTAATTGACTGCTCTAAAATGCCCCTATATAGCATGACGATGGATTGGCACGCTGTCCTGGGTGTATTTGCTCAATGACCGAGGAATTCTCTCCTGGATGGGCATCAGGAAACCCCTCCCCCACTGCCCATTCAAGGGAGAACATTTCGGGCGCTGGGCATATACACCAATGACAGGGTGCCAATCTATCCCTGGGCACACACTCACATACACACAATCTATATGGGGCAATTTGGAGCATTCACTTTACCTTGAATCCATGTTTTTGGACTGTGGGAGGAAACCGGAGAACCTTGGAACTCCACCCAGATTGGGATTCTAACCTGGACCTAATCCCTAGCACTAAGTCACCGTGCCGTCTTCTTAATAATTAATAAATAATAAATATTATAACTCAACTCGGAATGCATGGTGGTTAAAAGATCTGCCACTTGGCGCTTGGGATTTAGGTTCGAATCATGATGCGGGTGGAGTTTCCATGTTTGAGGGGCAGTCATCGGCTTGTGGTTAGGGAACAAGCCTTGAGACCTAAAGGTTCCTTGTTCGATTCCTGGTCCCCAAAAGTAATGTGGTTGAAGTGCCCTTGGGCAAGGCACCTAACACCAACACCAACAAATACAGATCAACAAATTATCCATCCATCCATTATCTTACTCTTTATCCTCTACTAGGGTTCCGTGGGGGTTTTCCCATGACCATCCAGGGGAGAACGTTTCGGGCGCCGGGCAGGACGGAACACTAATCCATCGCTGGACACACACTCACTCATACAGATGCACTCTATATGAAGCAATTTGGAGAATTCAACTGACGTTGAATCCATGTTTTTTGGACTGTGGGAGGAAACTGGCGAACCCGGAGGAAACCCACACGGACACGGGAAGAACATGGAAATCCACCCAAATTGGGATTTGGAACGGGAATCACTAGCACTGAGAGGCGAATGTGCTAAACCACTAAGCCACCGTGCCGCCCATGAACAAATTATCTCCGATCTAATTTGTATGTTCTCTTGTCATACCCACATTGAAGGCAGAGGGACCTCACCTTACCTTTTATTTCAAAATGTTTTTCGGGGTGCTGAAGATGGTGGCAGAGGCGGGTGTTTGTACGTGAATGTAATACATGTTCATATACACTTTTTTGGGAATTGGAAGCAGTCTCTTTGGTTGTGATGTAATTGTGCACCTCCATGCTTCAAATGTCTTTACTTGGAATCGTGTTTTCAGAGGAATAAATAAATGTGATTCACTCTTACAGTAAAGTGTGTGTTTGTGTGTGTCTACAGGGCAGTTGGATGTATCTTGGCAGAGCTCCTTGCACATAAGCCCTTGCTTCCTGGAAGTTCAGAAATCCAGCAGTTGGATCTGATTGTACAGCTGTTGGGAACACCTAATGAAAACATCTGGCCAGTGAGTCCTCTTATGTTATGTTGTGTTATACATTGTGCTACTATACGAACCCTGACAAAAGGCAATGCATGAATCAAACACACACATTGGGCAGCGCTATTCACTGATTCACTAATAGGTAGCTGGGTACTGGGTAGTGCAGGGAGGACAAGTTCAAGTAATTCATTTCTATAGTGCTTTTTACAACAGTATGTCGTCACAAAGCAGCTTTACAGAATGAAAAGCCTTTAAACCCCAAAGAGCAAGATGAACAGACAGTGGCAAGAAAAAAACTCCCTATTATTTTGATATTTTAAGGAAGAAACCTTGTGAAGACCAAGACTCAGTGGGGGACATATCCTCCTTAAGTGGCCAGGCAGCAACAACAGTCTAGGACAGCCATGTACAGATAGTGTCGAGATCGGGTGACAACATTTTAACAAGTCAATTGAGTTCTCCAAATTGCCCCATTTAGAGTGTGTCTGTATGAGTGAGTGTGTGCCCAGTGATAGATTGGTATCCTGTACTGGGTGTATCTGCCCAGCGCCCGAAACGTTCTCCCCTGGATGGGCATGAGAAACCCCCCGCGACCCTAATAGAGGATAAAGCGGAAAATAATGGATGGATGGATGAAGACGCATCTTTTTAACAAATACCTGTTGTAAAAAGAAAGGCGGGGGGGGGCGCAGCATCAAATAACAATCAGGTTTGTTAATTCTACAGTATAGTTGGTTTCTTCATAACTACTGACTTGTGATGTTCTCATTTGTAAGTCGCTTTGGATAAAAGCGTCTGCTAAATGACTAAATGTAAATGTGAATCACTTGCCGCAAACCTCTGGGTAGTGCTGTGGTGTCTAATTTGAATCACAGATAAGGATGATGCGCAAATGCCCAGCGCCTGTACGTCAGTAGATTTTAACAGTAGAAAATATTAAGAATTACATATTGTTTGTAGTTAACTTTTTTTGCCCCCAGATGAACATAACATACATTTTGTGTGTTTGTCCATAAACAGAAAAATTAACCTCCAAAATTATACCACAAGACTATAAAAACCAACTTTGCCGTGGTTCTTGTCACATGATTGAAATTTGTCCTCTCTGTGCTACCCACTGGTTCACACCACATGTTTCAATTGGTTCTTGCAAGGACATAAGGATATAAAGTGATATGTATGTGTGCATGTTTGTTTGTTGTAGGGATTCTCTCGGTTGCCTTTGGTTGGACAGTACAGTTTGAGAAAGCAGCCTTACAACAACCTGAAGAACAAATTCACATGGCTCTCAGAAGCGGGACTCCGCCTACTTAACCTGCTGTTCATGTTTAACCCCCAGCGCAGGTAAATACATAAACATACATACATACACACATATATCCATCCATTCATTATCTTCCACTTTATCCTCTGTTAGGGTCACGGGGGTTCCCCATGCCCATACAGGGGGGAAACGTTTCAGGCACTGGGCAGATACACCCAGGACAGGGCGCCAATCTTTCACTGGACACACTCACTCACACAAACACACTCTATATGGGGCAATTTGGAGAATTCAATTGACTTGATGCATGTTTTTGGACTGTGGGAGGAAACCGGAGAACCCGGTGGACACGGGGAGAACATGGAAACTCCACCCAGATGGGGATTTGAACCGGGAATCCCTAGCGCTGAGAGAACATACTAACCACTAAGCCACCATGTCGCCCATGTCGCCCACATACACGCACACACACACACACACATATATATATATATATATATATATATATATATATATATATATATATGACAGAGCGATATCGCAATCACTTTCCGCAGCTTCACTGTTTTGTTGTTTTAATACATCAAGATTTTCACCATATTTCTGCATTTTGCGCTATACATGTTGCTAAATTTCCATAGGTTTAGGAGTTTAGAAAGGGTGTTAATATCATATAAAGTGTTTATGCGAATGTTAGGAGGGTTTATTAAGCCTTAAACATTTAAATAATATAATAATTATAACAGAACTACTCTGGAATGTAACCCCCGTGATATCTGAGGGATTACTGTACATGCTCATATCTTAAGTAATGGATTTGGTTCTGTCCGATTTTCCATCTCAGGAGCGAGGATTAAATGAGCTTTAGTCAAATTAGTGTTTGAAAGTAGCAGAGATGTTTGGGTTGAAGGGTTTTTAATGAGCTCTTGTTATCGTTATGAATGATTCTGCCGAATATGTTAGTAAGCATGTTTGTAATGTTTCCAAAAAAAACATCTCACAGCTGCTGCACAACGTTGACAAACCGTCTGTGGTTGACCTACCACCTGCGCTCCAGTGCTGCTGTAAATCACAGAGAGCCAAACTTCTCCCACATGGTTGGGTTGAAGCAGTGTGTGGAATTTGTGTGTATGGTTTCCTCTTGCAGGGCGGCACAGTGGCTTAATGGTTAGCACGGCCGCCTAACTAGGGATTCCCGGTTCGAATCCCCATCTGTGTGGAGTTGTCATGTTTTCCCCGTGTCCGCGTGGGTTTCCTCCAAGTTCTCCGGTTTCCTCCCACAGTCCAAAAACATGGATCAGGGTGAATTGAATTCTGCAAATTGCCCCATATAGAGTGTATGTGTGAGTGAGTGTGTGCCCAACGATAGATTGGCGCCCTGTCCTGAATGTATCTGCCCAGTGCCCGAAACGTTCTCCCCTGAATGGGCATGGAGAACCCCCCCCCCGCGATCCTAATAGAGGATAAAGCGGAAGATGATGGATGGATGATTTCCACTTGTGGTCCAGGCTCCGCCTCTAAACTGAGCTACATTTAGCATGGCATGCTTAGAGTGGTTTACAGCTAAAGTGCAACTCACAACTCGACTCGGAGGTAGCGCTCGCCTCGAAGTAGCGCTCGGAGGTAGCCCTCGAATTTTAGTTCCGCCTTGTGGTTTTTGGTCTTTGCACGTTCCGTACCGTTGTATTCACCGTACCGAACAGTTTATGACGATTATAATGTACCATTGCACCCCTGGTACAGATGTAGTAGCTCATGTGGCACTTTATAGTGCACATCACACTGTTGTTTAGGTGTCACATGTGAACCAACAAATCAAAAATTAACAGATTTGTTAAAGGTGAACAATTCGTGTGTGATTTTTCTGATTCTTCATCTCTGCAAATAACAAACTGTTACCAATGCAGCTGTTGGATGCTCATTCTCTGGTCACTTGATTTTGTTGTAAATGCTGCGTAAGTGTAAATTCAATAAGTTACCGAGTGGAATGTTTTCAGATATTAGTGTAATCTGTAATACAGTAACATTTTTATAAATTTATTGATTACATTATCACAGCAACCACACATCTGGATTTCAAAATAAGTGCTTGTTTGTGTGTGTATTTCAGAGCCTCTGCTCTAGACTCTCTGGAGAGCTCCTACTTTAAAGAGAAGCCACTGCGTAAGTTACAGTGTATCAGAACTGTGTGTGTAAAAAATACATTGTGTTGCAATGCATTTCTGTGTGTGTGTGTGGGGGGGGGGGGTGGTGGTTCCCCATGTCCATCCAGTGGAGAATGTTTTTGGTGCTGCGCAGATATACCCAGGACAGGGCACCATTCTATTGCTGCGCACACACACACACACACACACACACACTCTATATGGGGCAATCAAGGGCATTCAATTTACCTCAAATCCATCCATCCATTATTTTCTGCTTTATCAAATATTAAGGTCGTGGTTGGGTTCCCCATGCCCATCAGGGGAGAAGGTTTTGGGCGCTGGGCAGATACACCCAGGACAGGACTGAGGTTTTTTGATTCCTGTTCATGTTCAGAAAACATTTTCTTTTATTGTGTTCAATAAATGTTCATTATTTTCGGCCAGCGACCTAAAGTGTGCTTTTGAGTTTAAACAGTGCTCACAGTACATTAAATATCCGTAGAATATACATGGCACACACCATGACAGAGCTAAAAAGAAATGTCTGGGTGACTGTTTATAAGAACAGGGTCCAGCAGGTTGTGGGTTCAAATCCCATATCTACTAAAATAACCACATTAATGTGGATCCTTGAGCAAGACCCTTAACCCTCATTGCTCCAGGGTGCCATGGTTAACCCTGTGCTCTGACGCCAACCATCAGCAACAATACTGGAGTTGCTTTGTAAAAAATCGTCTGTGCGATAACCAAATGTAATATAAATGTAACAAAGTGATGTACCACCAGGGAGCGATAAAAAAAAATCAAACCAGAAACACTGATGTGTTTAAAATAGCTTTTTTTTTACTTGCGTTTGGGTTGAGCTGTAGGTCTCAGGTCGCCTTCTTGGTAACATGATGTATCTGAGGGGGGGGGGGGGGGGGGGGGGGGGGGGGGGGGGGGGGGGGGGGGGGGGGGGGGGGGGGGGGGGGGGGGGGGGGGGGGGGGGGGGGGGGGGGGGGGGGGGGCCCCCCCCCCCCCCGCGTCCATAGTAGAGGCTTAAGTGGAAGATGATAAATAAATATACCAAATATAGAAAGGTTTTAATTGTTCCTGCAATGAGTCACTGACAAAAATAGCTCGCAGTGGAAAAAAAAACCCTCCTGTCGTATATGATACAATTGTTAATGCAGCAACAGGCAAATTTACAAAGTCTATACTCAAAGATAACAACACAGTTTTTAAATGTTAGACAAAAACTACATTACCATCGCCTACAACAATAGTAGCTAGTCTCGAGTATAGCCTTTGCCTAATCCATCCATCCATCCACTCATTATCCTCCGCTTTGTCCTCTATTAGGGTCATGGGGGGGTTCCCCCCAGGGGAGAACATTTCAGGCGCTGGGCAGAATCACCCAGGACAGGGTGCCAATCTATCGCTGGGCAATTTGGAGAACTTGATCTATGTTTTTGGACTGTGGGAGGAAACCGGAGAACCCGGAGGAAACCCACGCGGACACGGGGAGAACATGGAAACTCCACCCAGATGGGGATTCGAACTGGGAATCCCTAGTGCTGAAAGGAGAACATGCCAACCACTAAGCAACCGTGCCGCCTACTCGGAAGTTGTTTCGGATAAAAGTGTCTGATAAAGGACTATAATATGATGTAAATAAGCTATTAATCTGAGGGTTGTGGGTTTGAATCCCAAGGTTTTCAAGAACAGTGGGTTCCTCATTTCTCCAGGGTGCTGTATCAACCTGGCATTCTGCCTGCAGCTATGACGTTGGGGTACTTTAAGTTTATTTTAGATAAAAGCGTCTGCTGAATGACCGAACAGTGGATTTTTTTTATCCGGTGATGTTTGTAATTAAGCCGATGTGATGCCTGGTTACAACACACTCACTAATTCAGCCGTTCAAACAGTGAGTTCTAATATCTGTAGTTCAGTAGGTAATTTCAGATGAAGCTTGTGTCTTGGTGTTCAGTTCCGAATCTTTTGGATCAGGGTTGTTTCTAAAATGCTAGGGTGACCAGATGTCCCGCTTTGTTCGGGACGGTCACGCAATTCCGTTACTTTTCCCGCGTCCCGCAAATGGAGACGTTGTCCCGCATTATTATTGAAAGTCAGTCTGCAGTTTTGAAATACGTGTTTTATAATCCAACATTGGATTGCTGTGTTGCCTGTTATCGGGGAGAAGGCGGGCTGTTTAAATGTCAATCAATCAGGAACGCGGACGCATGTTAAGGGCACGCCCACCAACACAAATTATGCAAATGAGGTCAGAACAGCAGTGGCATGCAGCACGAGATCTGGAAAAATATATGACGTGTTGCTCAAAAGAGGTTTCCCAGTCTGCGCATGTGCTCCTGCTAAAACCCAAACAAGATTCAAACGTGTTTTAATTTGAGCAACTCTGTGAAAACGTATGAAAGCTCCATGATTGCTATGTTTTCTTATGTTAGAGAAAGGTACATTTACATAAAATATACAAGTTATATACATATACTGTTTAAAGAACTACTGGAAAAGGTATGACTTTCCTGTATTTCTCCAAATATATATATATATATATATGCCTGTGTGTTATGTGCAAAGGGGCATAATAGATGTTTCTTTTCTTTTTTATTATTATTTTTTTAAAGTTATTTTAGACTATGCATTGGTGTCCCACATTGTCCCACACGAACAGTCTTTTGCCCCACATCTGGTTAATTGGAATCTGGTCACCCTATAAAATGCCGTGTTGTTATTTGATGATCTGTCAGTTTGTTCAGTCTCAGTTCTGATCAGTGATTCAATGTTATGGACCAGATTGCATAGCTTGTTCTGGTGCATTCATTTTTCTAATGCAGGATCATGTCCGTTTTGGGCGGCACGGTGGCTTAGTGGTTAGAATGTTCTCCTCTCAGCGCTAGGGATTCCCGGTTCAAATCCCCATCTGGCTGGAGTTTGCATGTTCTCCCCCTGTCCATGTGGGTTTCCTCCGGGTTCTCCGGTTTCCTCCAACAGTCCAAAAACATGGATCAATCAATTGAGTTTCAAATTGCCCCATATAGAGTGTGTCTGTGTGAGTGAGTGTGTGCCCAGTGATTAGATTGGCGCCCTGTCCTGGGTGTATCTGCCCAGCGACCGAAACGTTCTCCCCTGGATGGGCATGGGGAACCCCCCCGCGACCCTAATAGAGGATAAAGCAGAAGATGATGGATGTATGAATAAATGTCCTTTTTAACAGACTATATTCTTGTGTCCGCAGCCTGTGAGCCAGAACTCATGCCTACGTTCCCTCACCATCGCAACAAGCAAATGGGGCCTGCGGTGGAGACCCAATCAAAACGCAGCAAAGCAGGGCCTTCTCATGTATCCTAACATCAAATAACCAATCGAGACCAAGCGTATGAACATCCACACTCATATAAAACTGGGTTTTTTAAATCTGTAAGCCAATCGATGAAGTACACTTCATTTCTTGATCATGAGCAGGAGTGATGTAAGGGTGAACCTCACCCACACACCCACCCCACCCCAAAAAAGATTCTCTGCTTTACTAGCACAAAGAAACGGAGCTAGTATCAGTTTTAATGGAGATTATAAAGCCATGTGATCGTGTTATTTGCAATGCTGCTATTTTGTAAAAACTCTTTATTTTGTTATTTTAGTAAATGTTTGAAAATCGGTTTTGGTGTCATGACTTTATTACAGTGTCACAGGCCTCTTGTCTTCGTCACTGTGGACTCCAGCAGGACAAACGTGATCGTTCAGCTCAGAGCTGCAGACATCAGACTGCCTGTACATGCAACCATGACGAGTTTATATTCATTTATTTGTTTATTAATTCATTCATTATCTCCCACTTAAACCTCTACTAGGGTCACGAGGGGGTTCCTTTTGCTCAGCCAGGGGAGAATGTTTCAGGTGCTGGGGAGATACACTCAGGACAGGGAGTCAATAACTGGGCATACTCACTCATCGATATGGGGCAATTTAGAGCATTTAATTTACCTTGAATCCATGTTTTTGGACCCACAAGGACACGGGGAGAACATGGACACTTCACCCAGATTGGGATTCAAACTTGGATTCCTAGCGCAGAGAGGTCACTGTGCTGCCGGTTAGTGTTAAAAATGTCATTAAAATATTATTTAGAAGGGAGGCATGGTGAATCACAATCCGGGTGGAGTTTCCATGTTCTCCCCGTGTCCGCGAGGGTTTCCTCCAGGTTCTCCGGTTTCCTCCCACAGTCCAAAAACATGTCAATTGAATTCTCCAAATTGCCCCATACAGAGTGTGTCTGTGTGAGTGTGTGCCCAGTGATAGATTGGCGTCCTGTCCTGGGTGTATCTGCCCAGTGCCTGAAACGTTCACCCCCTGGATGGGCATGGGGAACCCCACCCACGACCCTTATAGAGGATGAAGCAGAAGATAATGGATTAAATGCTTATTGATTGGGAAATTGTTTCATTATGAAGGGTTAGGGGTTCAAACCCTGACTCCAGCTGAAGTCAACACTATGGGCGCCACTTCACTCAGTGTGTGTGTATTTTTATACGTGTGTGTGTATTTTGCACAGAGGGGTTAAATGTGGAGGACAGCACTGCAGAGAGTACCGATCACGTTTTAAATTTATTCTATCTAGTCAAGATAACTATGTTGCTTTGGATAAAAGCTTTAAGCAATAAAACTCACAAATCAGAGCCACTTCAGGTAAATGTTCTGTACTTAGAAAAACGTTCTCTAAAGTGGAACAGAACCCGGCTGGTGAAGGATGACGTTTGACAAGCATGAAAACAAGTGATTAAGAAACACCCACAGCAAACGCAGAGGATTATGCGATTGAATTCTCAAGCTGGACACGATGAAAGCAAAAAGTATGGATGACTCCTTCATTTTGAACGGCTACTTGGCGGTCCGGGTGAGTTTTGTGGCGTTAGAATCTTTATATCTCCTGCTGCCTTTCTGCCTCTATAAGGTTTTACTGTTTCACACATCATACCGGATACGACACCCACGACATACACAGTACAATCACATGACCCGGTGCAGCGATCTCATTCAGGTAGTCTGGCTGTAGTCAGTAGTGTGTGTGTGTGTGTGTAATGCTGCACCTGCTCAGAGAACATTGGTCATGGTGTTGGCAGCGGGGGACTGATTGAAATGTAGAGACCGAGAAAATAAATAATACTGAGCTTCAGTCTGATCGATTGCACCCACTCTCCCTCACACTCACCATCACACTCACTCTCTCTCTCACCCACCCACCCACTCTCACTCACTCAACCACTCTCTCACTCACCCACCCACTCACTCACTCACCCACTCTCACTCACTCACCCACTCTCACACTCACATTCATCCATTCACTCACTCACTCTTACACTCACTCACTCACCCACCCTCACTCACTTACCCACCCTCACCACTCTCACTCACCCACCCTCACTCACTCTCACTCACCCACCCTCACTCACCCCCCCACACTCACTCTTACACTCACCCACACTCACTCACTCTCACTCACAAACAAAAAGTGAACATACACTCACTTACTCTCACATTCATCCATTCACTCACTCACCCACACTCACACTCACTCACTCACCCACCCTCACTCACTCTCACTCTCTCACACTCACCCATTCACTCACCCTCCACACTCACTCTCACACTCACTCACCCACACTCACTCACTCTCACTCACCCACGCACACTCACAAACAAAAAGTGAACATACACTTACAGAGTGATGGCAGTCTTGGGTTGTTAATGTTTTTTTTTTACAATCTGACGTTGCAGATTTTCAGCTGAAAGTTTGCAATCATGCAAAATGTATATTAATCTGGGTCAAACTAAACACCTTAAATGATTTTGGAACCTGGTGCTCAGGAACGCCTGACTAATTCTACAAGCTCTTCCACTGATCAGTAATGTTTGATGGAGTGAGTAAGGACGTGTCCCATCAATTTGGCCTGCGAGTGGTAGGATAGGTTTAACTGCCCCTATGATCTTTTTCAGGACAACAGGCTGAGAATAGAAACAAAAATTGAATGAGGGAACGAGCGCTGTTAGGAAAGCCATTTTCACGTTACTAAAATAAAATCAGTTATTATTTTGTTTACAGGATGAAAAAAAGTAGTGTTAAAAATACAGTCTGGGACTTTAGGCATCATTTATAATATATATTAACAAATATTTGCCTCATACTTGTTAGTGTTTTGTAATGTTCTGCAACGGAACAGGAGCAGGTGGAAAAATCACAAAGAACCCATCAACGCCAAATCTGAAATAAGTGAATGTAAACTTTTGACTTCTTATACACACACCTGCACAACACCCACACAGGCATCACACACACACACACACACACACACACACACACGAATGCACCCACGTGCACTCCAAAGCTTATGCAAACTTACATTTCATATTCTTGTTCTCTGCACAAAGTGTAATATTAGAGATAAGTGGGAGTTTATCAGTCCAATGGGGGGGGGGGGAATTAATGAGTGGTGGGTGTGTCCACGTTTCTCAGCCTTCCTGTCCAAAATCCTCAGTGAACTTCTTAACCTTCATCAGATCTTCAGAGTTCACTGTTGGCCGGGTGGTGGATAGAGAACGCATCATATCCGCCTGGGTGCGCACACACACACACACATTAATGGCATCTCCACGTCACTGTTTGCAGTTGTGTGTGTGTCTGTTTTTATCTTACCATACACACTATAGGTTCCAAAAGTTTGTCTCCAGGAACCTCCATCCAGGTCATCTCTATAGCAGTAGGGTCGCCAGGAGAACACGGTGTCAGAAGGTCATCTACTATTAATGAAGGGTTACTGCGGCAAGGTCCTCGTACCTGCAGGTTCACCACGGCAACCAAGATCATTAACCAGCTGATGCAAATACTGTCCTAACACACACTACAAACACCAGACTCTCACGTTCACTACAGACCACACGAGAAGTATTACAACACTATAAATAAGTCAACACCAAATACACCGGTGGTCAATTGGGTGAAGGGGCAAATAAAACATCCATCCATTCATTATCTACCGCTATATCCTCTATTACGATCGCGGGGAGGTTCCCCATGCCCATCCAGGGGAGAACGTTTCGAGCGCTGGGCAGATAGACCCTGTACAGGACGCCTATATAATCGCTGGGCACACATAAACACTCACACAAACACACTCTATATGGGGCAATTTGGAGAATTCTATTGACCTTGATCCATGTTTTTGGACTGTGGGAGGAAACTGGAGAACCCGAAGGAAACCCACGCGGACATGGGGAGAACATGGAAACTCCACCCAGATTGGGATTCAAACCGGGAATCCCTGGCGCTGAGAGGAGAACATGCTAAATCACTAAGCCACCGTGCCGCCCCGAATAAAACATCAGTTATTTACGTCTGCAATACTGTATTTTTTTTTTTTTTTTTTGAAAAGTAGATAGAAATATTGAGCTTGACTAATTAATTTATACATTTGTTTTTATTGTAAGGCTAAAAAAAAGTGTGATAAACTGAAAAAGTGACTAAATTATGGAAATATTGTACAGTATTTTCAAATTTAGTCACTTTTTCAGTTTATCACACTTTTTTTTTGCCTTACAATAAAAACAAATATGTACAATACATGTTGATGTACAATACATGTTCTGTATTTAGCCAAATGTTTCATTGTGTTTATTCATTTTAGTGCATCTACACACACAGTGCAGACAGTGATTATATTTTTGATCTGGTATTTAATTTGGTGTAAAAATTAAGTGTCCACGTCAGGTGTGTCCACACTTTTCTGACCCGTGATCTACTTTTTCCAGTGAACAGGTCATCGTGATTTACCAGGATTCATCTCTCTCTCTCTTTTTTTAAATTTTTTTTAAATGGTTTAATGTTGAAACCTGTTCACACTCATGTTCATTTTGTGTAAGCTCGGCTTCAGGTTGCCATTTTCAACGAACTTGCTCTTTTCTTAACACAATTCAGCAAATAGCATAGAGAATTTGGTTAAAATACAGCCTTTGGGTCAAGGACATGGCACACATTTCCCCTGAATGACACCCCCCCACACCACCACACTAATGACACCACAAGACGTTCATCAATTCATTATCTCCCGCTTTATCCTCTAGTAGGGTCGTGGGGGGATTCCCCATGCCTATCCAGGTCTCGGGCGCTGGGCAGATACACCCAGAACAGGGTGTCAATCTATCACTGGGCACACATTCACTCACACAGACACACTCTATATGGGGCAATTTGGAGAACTCAATTGACCTTGATCCATGTTTTTTGGACTGTGGGAGGAAACTGGAGAACCCGGAGTAAACCCACACGGACACGGGGAGAACATGGAAACTCCACCCAGATTGGGGATTCGAACCGTGAATCCCTAGTGCTGAGAGGAGAACATGCTAATCACTAAGCCACCGAGCTTTATATTATACTTGAATTATTATTAATAATTATAATCTCTTGTGGCTGAGATTTGATAAAGCTGTTAATGCTAAAGCATTTTCGTGTTTCACAGAGCCATTAAGACCTCTGTGTTTGATTAAAGAGTTTTTATTTTTAAGTTATTTTAATTCCAGACACAATCACATCAGAGTGAGAGTTTTTAGGTTCATCAACTAATTGAAAAAAAAAATCATTAGATTAATTGATAGGAAATTAATTGTTAGTGCAGCCCTATCAAAAAATACAATTCAACATCATCGGCTTTTGTCCAGACCAAGAGAACTGAAGCCACTTGTAGGTGCTCTGGCCAGTTACATACTTGTTAAAGGTAATACAGAAGGTTCTAGAAGGTCACTCATTTTGTTTTCGAACCATTTAAACATAACAGAGTTTCTCTTGCGTTCCTGTCTGTTGTTCGCATGCCTTAGAATCTGAGAAACGGAGTGTGTTGACATTCACACCTCACATGCAGATGTTCTTCCACTGATACTACTAAAGCAGCATGATATGGTGTTGCACATATTTGAAGGCTGCCCCCTATCTGCCATTTAACAATATAACTTCTGTGGGAAAGCATGAAACTCTAGAATTCAATTGACTTTATCCATGTTTTTGGACTGTGGGAGGAAACCGGAGAACCAGGAGGAAACCCACGCAGACACGGAAAGAACATGAAAACTCTAAACCACCGTGGCACCCTTTCTTTTAAACTATACAGAATTAAAAGCTGTGAGGGGGTGGTAGCTCAGTGGTTAGGGTGTGGGTTCAAATCCCAGGTCCACCTAAGTTACCAATGTGGGTCCTTGAGCAAGACCCTTAACCCTCACCTTAACCCTTGCTTCAGGGATGTTGTGGCCCACTCTGTGCTCTGACCAATCAAGTGGGATATTTGTAAGTCGCATTAGATAAAAGTGTCTGCTAAATAACCAAATTTAATTTAATCTGAAGAAGCAATTATCAGCATGTCTTCAGCACCACCAGCCTACTGCAGAATGTGTAATACCCATATTTAAAGGTGTGTGTGTGAGTGTGTGTAGGGAGGCACCTTTTTAAAATGTGTGGCAGACTGCACTTTGCGGACTGGCTGCATGAGAGCGTCTCTGACAATAATGCTGATGTCAGCTCCTGAGTAACCGTCTGTTTTGCGTGCGAGCTCACGCAAGTCCGCCTCGTTCAAACTGTGAGGAGTGTTTCCTAAATGCAGCCGAAACATGGCGGCGCGGGCGGGCTCCTCAGGGAGAGGGATGTAGATCCGCTTCTCAAACCTGCAGTAAAAAAAAAGAGAAGAAATCACACACATGCACAGATACAAATGCACAGACACACACATTCACAGACACACAAATGCAAAGACGCCTATGTTCAAATACGTGCATGCAGACACGCACACACAGACAAACAGAGGTGCACGCACACATACACACACGTGTGCACAGACAAATGAAAAGGCTGGGCACAGACACACAAATAAACAGATGTGCACAGACATGCACACAGAGACACGCAGACACAGACACACAAATGAACACAGACACACACACACACACACACACACACACACAGACACACGTGCACAGGCACGCAAATGCAAAGTTTTGCACAAACAAACAAGTGCATGCACTGACAATGCACAGACAGATGCACGCAGACATGGACAAGAGCAAACAAAGGAAAAGATGCCGCGGACACGCACAGACACGCAGACACACAAATGAACAGATGTGCACGGACACGCAGACACAGACACAGACATGCACACACAAATGAACAGACGTGCATGGACATGCACACACAGACAGAGACAGAGACACGCAGACACACACACACAAATGCACAGTTTCACAGACACACACGTGCATGAGCAGACACGCACTTACAGACACACAAATGCAGATGCACACACAGACACACAAAGGTACAGTTCACTATGATTAGTATTTAAAAGACTGATATGTTTCAAAGTATGTTCATGGTTTAAACTTTATATGCACAAATGTTTCGGGACACAACTCTAACACAGAATTTAGGTGCTTCATTTAGTTCTATTGCAAGAGGTGAAGAAAATCAGGGTTGGTTCCACCCCAGTGCTTACTGAGTGGACAGCAATTTAGTTTGAACCGACATCAGTTATGAAGGAAGAGGAAACCCACATAGATAAGAGAAAACATGTAAAGGAATCACTATAAGCAGCCAGGAGGACAGTCTGGGTCCTTTTAGACAAACAGCCCTACACAGTTTAATAATATCCTTGTGATCAGGAACTAATAAAAGACAAGATGGCCTCGTGACACTGACCTCCTTCTAATGGCGGCATCAAGAACCCATGGGATGTTTGTGGCTCCCAGTACCAAGATCTTATCATTGTTATTTCCAACACCTTTGAGAAATCAGAGCAATAAATACATCTCAATAGAGGAAAGAGGAAACATCGAAGGGCAGTATGGCATCAATAAACCCATGTTTGTAACAAAACAAAGGCTTTAGTTTGTAATGCTGTGTTATAAATGATATCAGAGATCGTGTAAATGATCATCACTCACTCACTCACCCTGCATCTGTACAAGAAACTCCGTTTTAATTCTGCGAGCAGCTTCACTTTCGTTCTCACTCCTCGAACCACACAGAGAATCCACCTCATCAATGAAGATGATGGATGGTTTACGCAAACGTGCCAATTCAAACAGATTCCTCACTAACCTGAGAGAGAAAGAGAGAGAGGACCATTGAGAGGGGCAAAAATGAGATAAAAACAGGGACAGAGATGCAGATAAAGATGGAAAAATAACAGGAGAAAAAACAAAGAATAAGAAAGGGAGAGAAACAGCAAAACAAAGAGACACAGAAAATAGAGAGAGAGAGAGAGAGAGAGAGATTGATAAAGAAGAAAAAACATCAGCAGAGAGTGAGATGGAGAAGAATAATAAACTATACAGTCCAGTATAAAACCCATCCCCAATCCATCTATTATCTTCCGCTTTATCCTCTATTAGGGTCGCGGGGGGGGTTCCCCATGCCCATGCAGGGGAGAACGTTTCGGGCGCTGGGCAGATACACCCAGAACAGGGTGCCAATCTATCTCTGGGCACACACTCACTCACACACTCTATATGAGGCAATTTGGAGAACTTGATCTATGTTTTTGGACTGTGGGCGGAAACCGGAGAACCAGGAGGAAACCCACGCGGACACGGGGAGAACATGGAAACTCCACCCAGATTGGGATTCAAACCGGGAATCCCAAGTGCTGAGAGGAGAGCACTAAGCCACCGTGCCGCCCCGGTATAAAACATTTAGTATTACTACATCACCACTTTAATTTCAGTGCAACATAAAACCAACACTGTTCCACATATACAAAAAACGTAATGTAACATTGTTGTGTTATAATATAGACAAGCCCACAATTTCTATTCACTATATATCTGAAGTAGTATATAGTAGTTATAAATTTTAAAATGAGATGTGCTTATGAAGCAATAAAAGTATGAGAGAGCATGCATTATTGTTAATAAATCACGGGAAAGAGGTGTTGTTAGGCACGAAATGTACCGGAGTACAGTTACAACGCTCTCCGGTGATTATATCACATCAAAACACTCAGAGGCATGTGTTATTTTCAGTAATGTCACAGCTGGACCAACGGCTAAGCCAATCAGATTTAAGGACCGGTTTTATGACATGTCATAGGTCACTGCATGCAAGTTATGTTAAGTATTGTGTTTGTCTGTGGTTTGTCTTACTTCTCACTCTCCCCGAGCCACTTGGACATTAGATCAGAGGATGAGACAGAGAAGAAGGTGGAGTTGTTGGCTTCTGTGGCTACAGCTTTAGCCAGATAGGACTTTCCTGTTCCTGGTGGACCAAACAGCAGAATTCCTCTCCATGGAGTACGCTTACCTGTACCACACACACACACACACCATTTTTCTAAAATGGCCCAGCAAGAGAGGAAAAAAACCTGATTTTTTTTTTTTTTTTTTTTTGTTATTTTGTTGCTTTTAGATAGATAGATAGATAGATAGATAGATAGATAGATAGATAGATAGATAGATAGATAGATAGATAGATAGATAGATAGATAGATAGATAGATAGAGTGGGTTGCAAAAGTATTCATACCCCTTGAACTTTGCCATATTTTGTCACATTACAACCACAAACATAAATATATTTCACTGGAATTTAATGTGAAAGACCAACACAAAGTGGTATACAATTGTGAAGTGGAATGAAAGTTATACATGAATCAACAATTTTTTTACAAATAAAAAACTGAAAAGTGCGATGTGCAAAATTATTCAGCCCCCCTGAGTCAATACTTTGTGGAACCACCT
>JAFMOD010000272.1:128036-152758 GCA_019802435.1 Corydoras maculifer
CACATCGCACTTTTCAGTTTTTTATTTGTAAAAAAATTGTTGATTCATGTATAACTTTCATTCCACTTCACAATTGTATACCACTTTGTGTTGGTCTTTCACATTAAATTCCAGTGAAATATATTTATGTTTGTGGTTGTAATGTGACAAAATATGGAAAAGTTCAAGGGGTATGAATACTTTTGCAACCCACTGTAGATAGATAGATAGATAGATAGATTTATGAAGGTATTTTAATTAGTATTTAATAATTACAGAATATAGAAACAACAAGAGAATCTACAAAAGAAAAACAGACCCCCCCATTTTAAAACCCTTCAAACATGTCTTTCTTAAAAGTATAGAGGATACATAAACATAATCAAGGCTGTAGAATTACTAATAAATATTTAAGTAAGAACAAATACAAGTGAGAGTAGATAACAGCAGATTTTAAAACAATGATATAATTTCTAAACTGTATTATTCAGCTAGTCAACCAACAGATATAAGACAAAACAATCTTTTTGGCTTTGGACCAGCACCGCTTCCTGTAGATGGTTAGGAGGTCTGGAAGTGCTACTCAAACACACCATCCAAGTAGCACTTCCAGACCTTCTGATCATCTACAGGAAGCGGAGCTGGTCCAAAGCCAAAAAGATCGTGGAAGACTTCCGTCATCCTGACAACAAGCTCTTCACTCTATTGCCACCAGGCAGCGGTTTCGTGTCCTGAAGGCAAACACAGAGAGGATGAGGAGGAGTTTCTTTCCAATGGCGATTCGGACCCTGAAACAGGACTAAACGGACACAATCCCACCCACAACACCTTCATAACTCTGACAACTTTTTAACTCTGCACTGCATTAGTTGCACACAGCTGCACTACACACTTTAATTATAACCTACAAAATTTTTTTTGTTTATATCTACATTTTTTTTGCACATTATAAATATAGATTTTATTTTTCTTTTCTTTTATTTTACTTCATCCTTTTGTAAATCCAAAATTTTTACTTTTTGTGGAGATGTCAGAAAAGAATTTCACTGCTGGCTGTACCGTCTATAACTATGCATGTGACTAATAAATTTGATTTGATTTGGGGCGACACGGTGGCTTAGTGATTAGCATGTTCTCCTCTCAGCGCTAGGGATTTCTGGTTCAAATCCCAATCTGGGTGGAGTTTCCATGTTCTCCCCGTGTCCGTGTGGCTTCCCTCCTTGTTCTCCAGTTTCTTCCCACAGTCCAAAAACATGCATCGAGTCAATTGAATTCTCCAATTGTGTCCAGTGATAGATTGGCGCCCTGTCCTGGGTGTATCTGCCCAGCTCCCGAAACGTTTTCCCCTGGATGGGCATGGGGAACCCCCCTGAGACCCTAATAGAGGATAAAGCCAAAGATAATGGATGAATGATTTGATTTGAAACAGGTTGCCAGGTAGTATTAAATTTAGTACTGCAGCCAGCCACTAATTTTTAATTTTTTTTCTTACTATGAATTAAACTATAAATTGCTGACGAGATATTTTTATGGAGAGGAAAATATTTTGAGTTTATTTTTTGAGTGGAATAATATTTCTGTCTGCTTTTGGTGTGTTCAGTAAATGTTCATCCTGTTCGGCCCGTGACCTAAAGTGTGGTTTGAGTTTGGGCCCCCGGTGCAGTTGGGTTTGGCCCCTCCTATGCTAGGGTTTCTTTCTTAAAAACCAAGAGCACTAATTTTTTCTTGCCACTGTCGATATGTCTTGTTTTTTATGAGTTCGGACTTATAAACACACAAACCCTGTAAACCCGCTCTGAGACAATGAGCTATAGTAAAATCCATCCATTATCTTCCACTTTATCCTATATTAGGGTCGTCCCATCCAGGGGAGAACGTTTCGGGCGCTGGGCAGATACACCCAGGACAGGGCACCAATCTATCACTGGGCACACACATACACACTCTATATGGGGCAATTTAGAGAATTCAATTGACTTGATCCATGTTTTTGGACTGTGGGAGGAAACCAGAGAACCTGGAGGAAACCCACGCAGACACGGGGAGAAAATGGAAACTCCATCCAGATTGGGATTCGAAACGGGAATCCCTAGTGCTGAGAGGAGAACATGCTAACCACTCAGCCACCATGCCACCCTATTGTAAAATGCTTTATATAAATAAATTAACTTACAATTACGTGGGTGGCACGTTGGCTTAGGGTTCTCCGGTTTCCTCACACAGTCCAAAAACACGGATCAAGTCAAATGAGTTCTCTAAATTGCCCCATATAGAGTGTCTTCTTGTGTGTGTGTGTGTGAGTGAGTGTGTGCCGATAGATTCTTGCCCCTGTCCTGGGTGTATCTTCCCAGCGCCCGAAACGTTCTCCCCTGGATTGGCATCGGGAACCCCTCCCCCCACGACTCTAATATAGAATAAAGCGGAAGATAATGGATGGAATTAAAATTAAAACCACGGCATACTGTGTTATCCAATATGTAACTGGAGCCAAACAATGGGAGAAAAATAGATAAGCTACAACCCCAAAAATAAAAATAAAAAATATAAATATATTCAACACTAAATAACAATTATATTCAATGAACAGAAAAAGTGGTGACACCGATGTTGGTTAAAGGTCAGATGTACTGTGTAAATACAAAACTTAATGAAAGAGCTTAAGTGAGTTAAATTAAATTAAATTAAATTAAATGTATAACCTACTGTAAAGAAGCTGATATGTAAAGGTGGTGAGAGTAATTGGAATGATGAAGTAAGCATACCTGTGAACAGGTGAGGGAATTTAATGGGCAGAATGACAGCCTCCTTAAGTGCTTCCTTGGCTCCTTCTAATCCTGCTACATCACTCCAACTCACATTGGGTTTCTCCATCACTATAGCTCCTGTTCACACACAGGTACACACCAACATACACTAATGTTAACAATCTAGGAGCATAGTCAATCCACTGATTACATTCTGTCATAGTATTGAGTGCTGTGGTGAAAATCATTCAACCCCAATTTATTAAATACATGTTACAAGTGGTAGACCAAAGCTGCTGAATATCAATCCGTGTTTATCACAACAGCAGGAACATGAAACCAATCGTGTAGCTGGATCATTTGATCTTTATAGTGTGTGTATTTGTGAGATGCCATCCATCCATCCATTATCTTCCGCTTGTCCGGGGTTCGGGTCGTGGGGGCAGCATCCGAAGTAGGGTGACCCAGACCTCCCTCGCCCCAGCCACCTCCACCAGCTTGACTACGGGATCCCCGAGGCGTTCCCAGACCAGCTGAGAGATATAATCATTCCAGCGTGTCCTTGGTCTTCCCTGGGGTCTCCTCCCAGCTGGACTTGCCTGAAACACCTCCCTAGGAAGGAGCCCAGGAGGCATCCTTACCAGATGCCCGAACCAACTCAACTGGCTCCTTTCTACTTATGAGATGGGTTTAGTGTATTCAGTGTTTGTAATCTTAAAAGCCACTAATATTAATATAGAACAATTGATGCTCAATGTCTGAACCACTCAGTCTCTGAAAGATGTGGAGATGTGACCTGTGCAGCAGTCATTCTAAATAAATGGGCTTGGTCTTTTTTAAGTTAATTTTAGGAAAAGAGGTGTGGCCTTTGTATTTGTATCTGGTGGTATCTGTAAAGGGTGTGGCCTCTGAGTCTCAGTAAAGGGTGTGGCCTCTGAATCTCAGTAAATGGTGTGGCCTCTAAATCTCAGTATTAGTAAAGGGTGTGGCCTCTGAATCTCAGTATCTGTAAAGGGTGTGGCCTCTGAATCTCAGTAAAGGGTGTGGCCTCTGAATCTCAGTAAAGGGTGTGGCATCTAAATCTCAGTAAAGGGTGTGGCCTCTAAATCTCAGTATCAGTAAAGGGCGTGTCCTCTCAGTATCAGTAAAATGGGTGTGGCTTCAGTACACACTCTCATTTGTAAAGTTTTGGCCTTTCTACGGATTAATCCTAAAGGAAATGTTGATTATGAATCTGTTCTGTCTGGCGTGATGAGGGTGAGGGATGAATCGCACTCACCCATCAGATGTTCCTGTAGTTTATTTTTCTCTGGGTTTCCTCCCTCACCATCACTGTCACTCCTAACAGTACACACACACAGACACACACAGACAGACACAGACAGACACAGACAGACACAGACAGACACAGACAGACACAGACAGACACAGACAGACACAGACACACACAAAATCATGAAAACATCAGTGTAAAGTGATCAGGTATAGCACAGAGGGAGTAATTTACAACAATTTACTTGTCATTGCTTTGCGTCTCCTTCACAGGTTTCTTGCCCTGCTTGTCCTTGTTTTTTAGGTAATCTTTGAGTTTCTCTGCTCTGTCCAGGTACTGCACACACCGTCCTCTGATACTTTCCTTTGACTTGTCACTGTGCGCCTCATCTGCACAAACCCAATTCAAAACATAAACAGCGTAAATACAAAAAACACACATCTTAAATCATAAAGGTGTGGATCAAATCTGTCCCACTCACACTTGATGGCATGTAGGAAATATTCCACGGCATGCTGGTAGAGCCGTAGTGCCTCTTCATAGTTTTTGGCTTTATCCTCCTCTGTAGCTTTGGTTACCAGATCGATCGCTTTCTGCAGAACAACCACACAAATCTTGAGGATACGGCTGTAAACCCGTTTTTTTCATTACGAGACACCTTCACATATATCTCTGCAACTTTGCAGAAAGGATTGTACGTATGACTTTCTTTGAAAATGTTGTACGTAGAAAATGTATTGAAACCTTAAGGATTAGCGGATAGGCTTAGTGGTTAGCACGTTCGCCTCTCAGAACTAGGGATTCCCGGGATTCCCCCCCACGACCCTAATACAGGATAAAGCAGAAGATAATGGATGGATGGATAATTCATTCATCATTCATTATCTTCCGCTTATCCTCTATTAGGGTCGCGGTGGGGTTCCCCATGCCCATCCAGGGGAGAACATCTCGGGCGCTGGGCAGATAGACCCAGGACAGGGCGCCAATCTGGATGGATAATTGGAAAATGAATTTGATTTTTAATAGGATGACGATCAGTTGAGTGGGGGTTATATTTTTATTAAATGAACAGGGATCCAAACAGTCTGCTCATTAAAAGTACATCATAACACCAACAAAGACGATTTACAAGGCCCACAGATAAAGAGTTCTTGATGCTCATTGGGCTGGGAAAGGACGCAAACCCTCTAACAAATTTAGACTCCACCAATCCAAGGTCCTTTATTGCATGCGATAGGAGTGGACAACCAAAGAGAAATGGACAACAACTATCCATCTACCCATCCATTATCTTCCGCTTTATCTTCTATCAGGGTCGCGGGGGTTCCCCATGCCCATCCAGGGGAGAACGTTTCGGGCGCTGGGCAGATACACCCAGGACAGTGCATCAATCTATCACTGGGCACACACTCACTCACACAGACACCCTATATGGCACAATTTGGAGAATTCAATTGATCCATGTTTTTGGACTGTGGGAGGAAACCAGAGAACCCGGAGGAAACCCACGCAGACACGGGGAGAACATGGAAACTCCACCCAGATTGGAATTTGAAACAGGAATCCCTAGCACTGAGAGGAGAACATGCTAACCACTAAGCCACCGTGCCGCCCACGGACAACAACTAAAGTCCATAAAATCCACTTTAACATATCTTTAAACAACCATTATGTTCATGACAAGTTGCAAGGAACAAAGCAATGCTTCCTAAAAAGAGCATTGCTGCCCAGTTTCAGCCAGAAAGTTATTGGAACGATGTTTCGTCTATAGATGTGAGCAAAGTAGATATTTTTGATTAAATAAGAATCATTCATGGTGGCACGGTGGCTTAATGATTAACATGTTCCCCTCTCAGGACTAGGGATTCCTGGTTCAAATCCCAATCTGGGTGGAGTTTCCATGTATATATATTTTTTTTATAAAAGAATGTGTTAAAATTACTCCAAGTCAATGTGAAGGACAAATCAATAATTTGGTTACAGTTACTGCAGTAAGCAGGAGTCACACCAGATACTTTTTTTTTACTGGTTATTTCCCTGTAAGTTGTCTGTTGCATTGTTCCTTTTCATTAATTGAATGTTAATTTTCCTGTATATTCTATCCATCCATTATCTTCTGCTTTATCCTATATAAGGTTCGCGGGGGGGTTCCCCATGCCCATTCAGGGAAGAACGTTTCAGGCACCCAATCTATGCAGGTCAGGGCGCCAATCTATCACTGGGCACACACTCACTCACACAGACATGCACACATACACACTCTATATGGGGCAATTTGGAGAACTCAATTGACTTGATGCATGTTTTTGGACAGAGGGGAAACTCACGCAGACACATAGAGAACATGGAAACTTCAGTCAGATGGGGATTCGAACCGGGAATCCCTAGTGCTGAGAGGAGAACATGCTAAACACTAAGCCACCGTGCCGCATCCTGCATATTGTCTTGTATGTATTGTAATTCTTGTTTTGCACAATATATTTGCGTGCATGCACTTTATGTTGGGTTGTGTAGTTGCTGTTTTGTGTAGCACCCTTGTTCTGGAGAACTCCGTTCCGTTCCACTGTATACGGCACACCACATTATATTGTTGGAATAACAAATAAAATACTTGAACACTTGACAGACCTAAAGCAATTAGTTCATGGGAGAAAACCCACCTACATATATATATATTTTTATAAAAGAATGTGTTAAAATCACTCCAAATCAATGTGAAGGACGAATCAATAATTGCTGGAAACAGCTGGTTACAGTTACTGCAGTAAGCAGGAGTCACACCAGATACTTTTACCTTTTTCACAGATATGAAATACTGGATTATTTTCCAAAATTATTAAATGACCAAGTCTGATATTTCTCTCTCATCTGTTTGACTCGTTTCTCTACATAATCATTATCTTCCGCTTTATCCTTTATTTGGTTCGCGTTTGTTCCCCATGCCCATCCAGGGGAGAAGTTTTCGGGCGCTGGGCATATACAACCAGGACAGGGAACCAATCTATCGCTGGGCACACACTCACACACACAAACACACTCTATATGGGGCAAATAAAGGTTTATTCATTCATTCATCCATTATCTTCCGCTTTATCCTCTATTACGAATGAATGAATAAATAAACCTTTATTTGCCCCACAATAGGGAAACTCAAAAAGTGAGAAAGATCAGATGTAATACATTGGGAAAGAAAAAGACACGTGATAAAATAGAGCCCCAAACTATGATCCTAAAGGAGCACAGTTTAGGAACCCAAAAACTCCTGACACACGACATTTAATCCTCTATTACGGTTGCAGGGGGTTCCCCATGCCATCCAGGCGAGAACGTTTCAGGCACTGGGCGGATACACCCAGGACAGGATGCCAATCTCTCGCTGGACACACACTCAACTCACACAGACACACTCTATATGGGGCAATTTGGAGAACTGAATTGACTTGATCCATGTTTTTGGACTGTCGGAGGAAACCGGAGAACCCGGAGGAAACCCACGCGGACACGGGGAGAACATGGAAACTTCACCCAGATTTGAATTAACCTGGAATCCCTAGTGCTGAGAGGATAACATGCTAACCACTAAGCCACCCAAATACAGGTATATATCAAAGGAAATGAAATCAAAATAATCTTCATTCATTCATTCATTCATTATCTCCCGCTTATCCTCCATTAGGGTCGCGGTTGGTGTCCCCATGCCCATCCAGGGGAAAACGTCTCGGGCGCTGAGCAGATAGACCCAGGACAGGGCGCCAATCCATCGCTGGGCACACACTCACTCACACAGACACACTCTATAGGGGGCAATTTTTTGAGAATTCAATTAACTTGATCCATGTTTTTGGACTGTGGGAGGAAACCGGAGAACCCGGAGGAAACCCACGCAAACACGGGGAGAACATGGAAACTCCACCCAGATGGGGATTCGAACCGGGAATCCCTAGCGCTGAGAGGAGAACATGCTAACCACTAAGCCACCGTGCCCAAAATAATCTTAATTTAGATAAATCATTTTAATTTAGATAAAATGGTCAGAATTCTGGGCTAAAATGTCTAAAATTACAAATTAGAATTCTGACGTTTTTGACATGTTAGACATTATCTCAGAATTCTCAGACTTTCAATCTCAGAATTTTGACATCTTAGACATTTGATCTCAGAGATGTGACTTTTGGATCTGATCTGAGATTAAAAATCTGAATTCTAAGATAATTCAATTTTTTTATTTATTAATAAATTAAACTAGACGTTTTCAGGACGTCAGTAAGCTCGTGTGCAGAGTCCGTAACAGCAATCTCACATAACCATGACATAACCACCGCATATATTCAGTATATAAGCGAAAAAAAACAGTTAATAAACGAATTTAGTCAAACAAACATAATAAATAATAATAATAATGATTAGAAAACGGTTGACGTCTTTAGCTTTACTTTAGCATTCCACCGCTAACGCTCGCTCGGTTAACGGTACCTGTAATGTTGTCGTTGTCATTTCATCTCCTGTTATTTGTCGCCGCTGTCCAGTTCGACTTGTTTACGGCTCTGAAAGTTTATAATCTCTCCGTTTATAATCTCTCAATCTGACACGGCGCTCAAACCGACAGCTCGTTTGAAATCAAATCCATAGAATAAAGTCTGTCAGCTCCGAACGCCGCACGAAAACACTGAGGCGGCCGCGTCCCGATCCAACACGGCAGCGGTATGTAGGGTACAGGATTCTAGTAGACTGCAGCGCAGACACGCACTCGCCCAAGAGTTTAGGTGTGTGATTTGTGACGCGTCAACCCAATCGCCTTGACGTCATTGCGATAGCGGAAGTGAATTCTGGCGTTTATTTAGGTGCGTTTGTATTCGACGCGTTTAAATAGTTTTAAAATTAAATAGTTTTTTGTGCATATTTCTTCGTTATTTCTGCGTTATTTCTGCATCATGACCTGCGTTTTTAATAAAGAAAATAATAAGAAATAATTCGAATTATAGTATAGTATAGTATTGTACAGCGTTAAATCAGATATGGCAGTAACATGCTACCACTAGAGAGCGCTAAGAATTAATTTATTCACTACTGTAACACAAAACTAACTAGAGCAATGGTGGGTAGAAATGATATTCATCAAAATATTATAAAATGGGCAGATAGACCCAGGACAGGGCGCCAATCCATCGCTGGGCACACACACTCACTTTTTTTCACACTCTATATTGGGCAATTTGGAGAACTCAATTGACTTTATCCATGTTTTTGGACTGTGGGAGGAAACCGGAGAACCTGGAGAAAACCCACGCAGACACGGGGAGAACATGGAAACTCCACCCAGATGGGGATTCGAACCGGGAATCCCTAGTGCTGAGAGGCGAATGTGCTAACCACAAAATTATATATATATATATATATATATATATGCACACACACACACACATTTGGTCATTTAGCAGACACTTTTGCAGACATACAAGGTGAGCACAGTGTTGGCTACATCATCCCTGGAACAATGAGGGTTAAGAGTCTTAAGGACGCACATAGGTATCTTCAGTGGCCCTGGGATATGAACCCACAACCTTCAGATTGCTAGCCCAACACTCTAATTATTGAGCTACCACACCTATTATATATGTTCACGTGTCAGAGTGAGGTCTCATATATTCCTTAAATAACTTCTTAAATATAGATAGATACATAGATGAAAAAGATATAATAGATAGATAGATGAAAAAATATAGAGATAGATAGATATAGAGCGGCACGGTGGCTTAGTGGTTAGCACGTTCGCCTCTCAGCGCTAGGGATTCCCGGTTCGAATCCCCATCTGGGTGGAGTTTCCATGTTCTCCCCGTGTCTGCGTGGGTTTCCTCCGGGTTCTCCGGTTTCCTCCCACAGTCCAAAAACATGGATCAAGTTAATTGAATTCTCAAAAAAATTGCCCCCTATAGAGTGTGTCTGTGTGAGTGAGTGTGTGCCCAGCGATGGATTGGCGCCCCCCCCCCCCCCCCCCCCCCCCCCCCCCCCCCCCCCCCCCCCCCCCCCCCCCCCCCCCCCCCCCCCCCCCCCCCCCCCCCCCCCCCCCCCCCCCCCCCCCGATAGATATAGATATGGCGGCGGCACGGTTGTTTGGTGGTTGGCATATTCTCCTCTCAACACTAGGGATTCCTGGTTCATATCCCAATCTGGGTGGAGTTTCCATGTTCTCCCCGTGTCCTCATCAGTTTCTTGGGGTTCTCCGGTTTTCTCCCACAGTCCAAAAACATGGATCAAGGTCAATTGAATTCTCCAAATTACCCCACATATAGTGTGATTTTGTGAGTGATTTTGTGTGTGAGTGTGTGAGTGTGCCCAGTGATAGATTGGCGTCCTGTCCTGGGTGTATCTGCCCTGCGCCCGAAACATTTTCCCCTGTATGGGCATGGGGAACCCACCCTCGACCCTAGTAGAGGATAAAGCAGAGAATAATGGATGGATGGATACAGGGGCGTTTTTAGGGTTTTGAAACATCAGGGGCTTTAGCCCAGATCCCTTATTCCCCCTATGTCCTCTTTAAAAATTGCCCTTTTATGTATTTATGTAACTGTTGTTACATTCATTTTGTTTGATAATTTATTAGTTATATTGGATAAATTTAAATTACATGTGAAATATGTCTGTCAGCAGTGGAGAGCACATTCAGTTTTAATAAATGATGGTTTTGGCTAAAAACGTTTGAATAAACGAACCTGAGCTTCTGTAGAAAAGCATGAATCTGTTTTCTGAGTCCGTCGCAGATGAGACAGTTTAACAAGGTTTTGATTGAAATACCGTAACTTTGCGACAGTTTGCGCCTTCAGAAAAATTCTAATGGTTTATGAAAGCTGAGAAGCTGCTCCCGCTGCTGGTAAAAAAAAAATCTCCCTCACACACACACAGAGTTTAGAAGGACAAACAGCTGACGGTGACTCCATCGTTCGGTCCCGCTGCTGGAGGAGAGGCTGCAGAGAAAGCTGCTCTCATTTGATCCGGGGCCATAGCCCCCAAAGCCCAGGTCTAACGACACCCCTGGATGGATATAAATAAATTGAATGCTCTAAATTGCCCCATACAAACTGTGTTTGTGTGTTTTTGCGAGTGAGTGTGTGCCCACAAGTAGCCTTTTGTTTAATGAAATCCAAGTGGTCCACTTTTTTTTTAGCCAGGCAAATGTACAGCCATAAAATTAAACCTTGGTAGCAAAAATTTATAAGGTGATTATTTATTCAGCATCAATTCAGACTGGTTACTAAATCTTCCTCGCATTTATTACTTAGCATTAACATTTATTTATATTGCATAATCATCAACATGTGACTGAATGTTCGGGTTCAGTTCAGAATTCATTCATTTAGTATTAATAATCCATGTTTTTGGACTGTAAACCTGTAAACCACATGGACACAGGGAGAAGATGGAAACACCATCCAGAATGGGATTCCCCAGTGCTGAGAGGAGAACATGCTAACCACTATGCCCATGTCTAATCTTTGTGTCATACTAGTTCTAAGCATGCCCAGTGATAGATTGGCACCCTGTCCTGGGTGTATCTGCCCAGCGCCCAAAACGTTCTTTCCTGGATGGGCATGGGGAACCGCCCCCCCATGACCCTAATATAGGATAAAGCGGATGATGATGGATGGATGGATGGTTCTAAGCAATTTTAGGAGACACACTTGACAAAGTTCATTTCTAAATGAGACAAAAGTAAGAATTACATCCAAGTCTCCTGAGACACCAAAATGAACATCTGACTAAAAAAATCAGTGTTCAGTTCAGTAAAAAAAAATTAAAAAGTCATATAAAGAAGCAGAGAGTAATAGTACTGCTACTAATGTTCACTGACAGCAGGGCTTTTTAAAAACTTTGTGTCTTCTTCAAAATGTTTGGTAATTGTGATGGAGCCATTCTATAGTTTCTGATTGGATTAAAAAAATAAACTTCAGATTGTTACTGATATCACATTAAAATATTCCACATTTGATTAATTCAACTGAGCTTATTAGGTTTATTTTTGTTTTTAACCATGTAGGTCCGTACTGATCTGTCTGTCTGTCTCTCTCTCTCTCTACATTTTACAGACGCTTTTATTCAAAGCGACTTACAAGGTGAGCACAGGGTTAATCACAACATCCCTGGAGCAATGAGGGTTAAGGGTCTTGCTCAAGGACCCACATTGGTAACTTCAGTGGACCTGGGATTTGAACCCTCAACCTTCAAGTTGATAACCCAACACCCTAACCACTGAGCTACTACTCACTCTCTCACCCACACACACTGACACACGATCCATTCCATCCATTATCTTCCGCTTTATTCTCTATTAGAATGGGAGGGGTTCCCCATGCCCATCCAGGGGAGAACGTTTCGGGCGCTGGGCAGATACACCCAGGACAGGACACCACTTAATCGCTGTTTGTCCACACACTCACTCACACAGACACGCTCTATATGGGGCAATTTGGACTGTGGGAGGAAACCGGAGAACCCGGAGGAAACCCATGCGGACACGGGGAGAACATGAAAACTCCACCCAGATGGGGATTCGAACCGCTAATACCTAGCGCTGAGAGGAGAACATGCTAACCACTAAGCCACCCTGCCGCCCTTGACACACGATCAGATCACTTAATCTAAATGAACTCAGACATAAACAAGACGTAATAGAGAAACAGTACTTTATTATAAACATGTACATATAACGAGGATAATTTTGCATAACTGAGTGCGGCAGTGAGGTTTAATATAAACAGATGTGCAGCAGCAGCATGTGGATATGTGATTTGTCTCAGCACGATTGTGTAAACGCAAAGCTGCAAGTTCAAACTTTGGTGACTGACCATTTTAAAAAGAGTTACTCAGTAACAGTTTTGATTATAATCACATTCATACATAAACTACAATGATTACAAAATCTTACTTACATTCAGCATTCAGCACAAACACAGATGCATATACTGTGTACTGTGTGTGTGTGTGTGTGTGTGTGTAAGAGAGAATATCATCATGGGAAGTGAAGTACACTCTTCTTTAAAAGTTTAATAACCAGGGCCAAAAGAGATATGGCCAGTTATTAAAGCTGCAAACCAATACAGCAAACCTGAGGGTAAGACGAGGAACAAGCAGAAAAATTTGAGAACATGGCTGAAGATTGTTAAATTTACACGTACACCAAAACAGTTTCATGTAGCTTTTAAGACAATATTGTTCGGAAAATCATACACACTACCGTCAAGCACGGTGGTGGATCTATGATATGGTTTAGTGCTGTGATATTTTACAATGGAGACCAACAATGTTAATAATGCATTGGGAATCACTTTGGGAATCATTTTGGGAATGTTGAAATGTTTTGGCTATGTGCTGTTACTATGATTACATTTCTCCTTCATCAAGTTCCTTTGCATTGTTTAACGTTGTTTTGGTGTATATGATTGACACCGCAATTGTATTCTCTGATGTGTAAGCAATCTAATAGGTTGTGATTGTAAAACGGTGATTATTGCTTCATTCTTAATAAACAGTAAGTTAAAAAAACAGATGTTTAGTTAAAAACATACAGACCAGAATACAGAAAGACTAATTTAAGAGCATCTATTAAGAAGTTTATACAGACCGAGTCGAGTCGAGTCCACCAGTGAATCAGATCCACCACTGTTACACCAATAAATGTTGAAAATAGTCCAAACATCGACCACTTTAAAGTTCTGGGGAGGGATCTTTAAGCAAGACTTGTGTACGTTATAACCATAACCCTATTTTTTTTTCGTAACAACGATGGATGGGGTGGCACGGTGGCTTAGTGGTTAGCATGTTCTCCTCTCAGCACTAGGGATTTTCAATTCAAATCCCAATCTGGGTGAAGTTTCCATGTTCTCCCCGTGTCCACGTGGGTTTCCTCCGGGTTCCTCTCACAGTCCAAAAACATGGATCGTCAATTGAATTCTCCAAATTTAGAGTGTGTCTGTGTGTGTGAGTGAGAGTGTACCCAATGATAGATTGGCACCCTGTCCTGGGTGTATCTGCCCAGTGCCTGAAATGTTTTCCCCTGGATGGGCATGGGGAACCCCCCACGACCCTAATAGAGGATAAAGCGGAAGATAATGGATGTGTGAAACTCGTCTTTTTCATGGGAAGGCATGCCGAATTCGTAAGGACATTCATTTTAGAATCGGCGTTTAATTTAATCAGAATTTAATATTCTGCCAATACACTAAAAATAGAGCTTTTTAAAAAAGTATGTCTAACTTTTTCTGTAAACTTTAAAAAAACTGCAGAAACAGACATTAATAATCCAAGTCAAAAGTTTGGACACACCACAGTGACACTGCTGGGATAGGAATAATGCATCCACCAAATAACCCCTGCTCTGTGGTAGTACTATTGGGGTTCTGACAATTAGAACAGAGTAAAAGGGACGTACACAGTATGTACTGTAGAAGACAAACGGATGAACTACAGAATGGAATTGGAGAACTACAAAGTCCATCTTCACAGCAACTGGAACTGAGAACATGGACAATAAGTGTAACAAAAAGGAGGCGTGTCCAAAAAGTGAGTGTGTGCCCAGCGATAGATTGGCGCCCTGTCTTGGGTGTATCCTGGGTGTATTCGCCCAGCGTCCTAAATGTTACCCCCTGGATGGGCATAGGGAACCCCCCCTTGCGACCCAAGCAGAGGATTAAGGCATAAGATAATGAATGAATGATATAATAATAAACATTGATATAATTTCATGTCTTGTGTTTTTGGATGTGCGAGGAAACTGGAGACCCTGAAGAAAGGACCGGTGTTCGTCTCACTGGGAATCGAACCTGGGACCTTCTTGCTGTGAGGTGGAAGCACTAACCCTTGCGCCACCATATTGCCCCACATTATGATGCCCTCATAAACATAAAAAACAATATCAAAGGAGGGTGCACTTTCTTTCCACCCGTGACTTTATGATGCATATATGTGGATAGAACTCCATAGAGATAGAACTACGCCTCCATAACATTAATGCACTTATTGGAATGTGATATGTTTATAATCAAGAGTGTATATAAGGTCACGTCCACGCACATTCTCCACGTCACACCACTCAGTAGGGATGGTTATATCGGGCAGGACTAATCCCATGAGCATCAGATTCAAATCTATTCATATCACTTGGGTCAGTCACTCTTAACAAAGCTCGTCAGAGGGGAGATGTCAGCGACATGTGACCAAATTGAAGGAATGTTCTAGATCGTCCCACTGCATTTAGCACACACTGGAGGAGTGGTTTAGACCACACTGGAGGAGTGGTTTAGTGAAATGAGACGATAACGAAACCCTGATCTGGTTTTAAAACTTCATCTCATCGTTATGTTCTGTTATGTTTTGTTTGGTATAAAATCCTGAGATGGACTTCAACGGTAACAAAGAAGAGTTTGATTAATTGTTCTTAAGCGATCAAAGTTATTTTATTCTTTTTAAATCAAACCACATAATATAGAATCTATTTTGTTTTATTATAAAACGGGTAGTTCCGGTCCTTCAATCTGATTGGCTGAGCCGTTTGTCCAGCCGTGATATTACTGTAAAACACACACCTCTTTATATTCGTATCAAAGCGTGCTATACAATACATTATTTTAAATCATAACATACAGATTAAATTTCCTGATGAGCACTAAACTTTTTTAAAATTGTGTTTTGTAATTTGACCACTAGATTGGAGCATTTGATTGTTAAAGAAACAAGAATCCTTTTACTCAGTGATCAGTGTTTAAAAACGTTACTAGATTACGTTGCAGAAGACAAGATTATGTTTATTTTTGCTTTCAATAAACAAAAAAATCAAACCATGTTTTTTATTATAGTGTGTTTGTAACGGTTTAATAAAATCAATAAGAAACTCGAGGTTGTGTATTATTGTGAATAAATCACGGGAAAGCGTTGTTCCTAATAACACATGCCCTCTCGTGCCTTATTGCTTTATTTATAAAATAGATAGTTCCGGTCCTTAAATCTGATTGGCTAAGCTGTTTGTTTGGCCGTGACATTACTAAATTTAACACGCACCTTTGAGCACTTCACATTCGTATAAATGCTTGATTTACAATACATTATTTTAAATTATAAAACAGATTATTACAAACAGCGAGCCGATTCCTGATGAGCCCCAAGCCTGTTGCAGCTGTTTTTAAAATAAATTGTTCTGTATTTGGCCACTATAATGGCAGTTTTTTCTTGTTAGAGAAACCAGTATCCTGTTACTCAGCAAGAAGCGTTTACTGTAAAATCAAACTATATAACGACGTGGAAGACCAGATTATTAACGATTTTGCTTTTAATAAATGCATTTATGAATGAAACCTCTGACCGCCTCACATTCGTATCAATGCATGAAATACAATACATTATATTAAATCATAACGTACAAATTAATATAAAAAGTGAGTCGATTCCTGATGAACCTCAAGCCTGTTGCGGCTGTTTTTGATAAACTGCGGTTCTGTAATTTGGTGACTAGATGGCAGTATATGATGGTTAGAGAAACCAGAATCCAGTTACTCGGCAATCATTTATTTTAAAAACCGAACTAGATTACGCTGTTTTTTATTATAGTGTGTTTGTAACAGTTTTATAAAAGCAATTCAGTTTTCGAGGTTGTGCATTCATAATAACACACCCTCTCGTGCCTTATTGCTATATTATAAAACGGGTAGTTCCTGTCCTTCAATCTGATTGGCTGAGCGGTTTGTCTAGCCGTGACATTAATGACAATAACACACACCTCTGAATGCTTCACATTTGTATTAATGCATGATATGCTCTTAAGCATTTGTACTTCACAGCAGCTGTATGATGGCATTGTGTGCTTTACTACACCTCACTAAAGAAGTGCAAAACGAAGAAGCATCTTTAATTCATTATTAATTCTGACATGTAAGAAACAAATGAAATCTATTCTAGAATTTCAAAGACACCAGTATTTGTGCTGTATATATTTTAGACTGACCACAAAATTGAAAGCAAGGCTGATAGTATATACGAAGATATTCTTTAAGAAAATAAAACCGCGTAAGTGCACAAGCATTTACCTGAAGTCTTGTTCAGATAAAAGCTATTGCTGGATTAAGATAGTCGTTCAAAAACAGTTGAGTGCAATTTTACAAACTTAATCTGAGATTCCGAAGATGAAGTTAAAGATCGAGCTTACGAAAATTCAAGCCTATTTGATAGTAGTACATTGGCGCTGGGGTGGGGGGTGGGGTTGGGTAGTAGCAGGGTGGACACGCTGATAAGGGAGATTAGCACACCTGATGCTGCCGCCTGATGACATGTGCAGCCTTATAAGCCGTGACATACATGCCGCGGAGAGAGAAATTCTATACACCACGAGTGGGACGTTTGGCTTTAAGATCCGCCCACATTTGTATTTAAAGTACATATTAAATAGCCGACTCCCGATGAGCACTAAGCCCGTTTCGGCTGTTTTTTATAAACTGCGTTCTGTAATTTGGCCACTAGATGGCACTTTTTGCTCGTTAAAGAAACAAGAATCCTGTTACTTGGCAATCAGCGTTCATTTTAAAAACTGGACTAAATTATATCGCGAAAGCCAAATATTTTACAATTTTGCCTTCAGTAAATGCGTTTATGAATCAAATCTTGTTTTTTATTTTAAAATATTTGTAACCATTTTATAAAAGCAATGATGCACTCGAGGTTGTGTATTATTGTGAATAAATCACAGGAAAGTGTAGCACCAAATAACACCCCTTTCCCGTGATTTATTCACAATAACACACGCCCTAACACCCTTTCATTCCTTATTGCTTTATTATAAAACAGGTAGTTCTGGTCCTTAAATCTGATTGGCTGATCTGTTTGTCCTGTTGTGACATTAATGACAATGCGTGATATCCGATACATTATTTTAAATTATAAAAAACAGTGAGCCGAATTCTGATGAGCATTAAGCCTGTTGCGGCTGTTTTTTTTTTTCAAACTGTATTCTGTAATTTGGCCACTAGATGGCTATTTTTGCTTGTTAGAGAAACTGGAATCCTGTTACTGGGCGATCAGTATTCACTTTAAAAACCGGACTAGATTACGTCGCAGAAGACCAGATTATTAACAATTTTGATTTCAATAAACGCAAGTAACAGTTCTATAAAAGCAATAAGACACTCGAGGTTGTGTACCGTATTATCGTGAATACATCACGAGAAAACATCAGACCTAACAACACCTCTTTTCTATGATTTATTCACAATAATTAATGCCCTGTCGTGCCTTATTGCTCTAAAGTACAATGTATAATAATAAAGGCTGTTTCTGTTAGAAGAAATACTGTATCATGATCTATATTCGTGCTACATTCTGTGCTAAAACCCGGGATGGATGAGGACACGTGGCAGACGATGTCACCTGCACGCCCTTGGCTAAGCATTCTGCTTTCTCAGAGCACAAAGCGGAGTGGGCGGGGCAAGTGGAGGTTCTAGTGGTGCGTCGTTCATTGTGGAAAAACACCACCAGAGTGATGGGGACCCATCACTTTTGTGTGGCTATGGGTGCGGAAGGACGTCTATGTGGACGAGGGTGGCCCACAAATGGCCCCACGCTGGAGAGATGAGTCAGAAGCTCGTAGGCAGACTGAGCCAGAGACTCTATTCCTCTCTCCACAGCAGCTTGTGCACATGGGCATCACCCCCCCCCAAACCAGGGGCAGTCCTGGGTTCTTTCCTCTGCCAGGCAGTCAAGGGCATTTCTGCATATGTTTCCTGCCAGAGTACAACTTTACCCAAAAAGGAAATACTAAATTCCCCTCAGTGTGAAAAGTGTTTGTTGTCTGTATGTCTATGCTGCGATTCACCAGGGATGTGTGCAGGGTGTTTGCCACTTAATGACCACTGGGATAGGCTATAGCACCCTTTTGCGATAGGTGGCTTAAGACCGGAAAACCGGTCTTTACAGCGACACAACTGTCTGAAATGAGTGTGTTATGAGAAAAAAGATGTACAAATGTGCCTTGGTGGTTGGACGAGTCAAAACTTTCTGAATATGTGGTGCAAAATTTTGTATAAAGACAACGTATAAACATCACCAGGTCCAACTGTGTGATTTGAGGGTGGATGCACAATATTAGAAAATGGTTCTGTATGGAATTGAGAGAACTTTGCATCAATGTAAATTAAAGGATGGATGGAAACAAAAGAAAGAAACTACACACACACACACACACACACACATAGTTGTGTACATTCAGCTGAGCTGTACTACTTTCATGCCTGTGCATAGATACAGGAAGGCACATGTTGGTTAAACCTGAACATACAGAAACAAAAACGCTGACACATTTAGACAGTTTATACAAAACGAAATCTATAAAATGTTTCAGAAAGGAAAAAGGAATTGTATCTTGTTTTGTGTCTTTCGTTCTCTCACGTGACCAGACCCAGACGCGCCAATTTCGCTGACAGGAACGAATGGAGAACAAACACCACCGGCTTTGGGTTGGAGTGAAGGTCAAACACCTGCCAACACACGCAAACAAAAACACAACATAGAGCTAGTTAGTTTTAAAACTTCATGTAGGGTTTACAGATCAGATTATATTAAAGCAAACAGGCAAGAGAGGGCATGCGTTATCGAGAGTAAATCACGGGAAGGAGGTGTTATTATATATATATTATATATAGGTGCCCAACGTAAATTTCCCATGATTTTCTTACAATAACACTACCTCGATTGCTTTTATAAATTAGTTACAAATACACCATAATAAAAAAACAAAGTTTGATTCAGAAATGTGTTTATTGTAAGCAAAATTGTTAATAATCTGGCCTTCCGTGATGTTGGGCATGGTAGCTCAGTGGTTAGGGCGTTGGGCTATTAATCTGAAGGTTGTGGGTTAAAATCCCAGGTCCACTGAAGTTACCAATGTGGGTTCTTGAGTCCTCATGGCCCTTAACCCTTATTGCTCCAGGGATGTTGTGATTAACCCTGTGCTCACCTTGTAAGTCGCTTTGGATAAAAGCATCTCATAAATGACTAAATGTAATGTAAATGTAAATGTAATGTAGTCTGGTTTTTAAAGTGAACGGTGCTCGCTAAGTAACAGTTCCGGTTTCTCAAACAATAACATACTGCCATCTAGTGGCAAAATTACAGAACGCAGTTTAGGGAAGGGAAAAAGAATGTATTGTACATCACACGTTAATATGAATGTAAAGCGTTCAGAGGTGTGTGTTATTGTTATTGTTAATCATGTCACAGCTGAACAAACAGCTTAGTAAATCAGATTTAAGGACCGGAACTACCCATATTAGTACTAGAAGTTGTGCAATGTGCATACACAACCTTGAGTGCGTTATTGCTTTTGTAAAATGCTTACAAACCCACTATAATAAAAAAAACAAGGTTTTATTTATAAATGCGTTTATTTAACACAAAATTGTTAATAATCTGGTCTTCCACAACGTAAGCTAGTCCAGTTTTTAAAGTGAATGCTGTTCGCTGAGTAACAGGTTTCTGGTTTCCCTAACAATTAAATACTGCCATCTATTGCCCAATTACAGAATGCAGTTTATAAAAAACATGGGAAAAATTATTCAAATAATATCACACATTGCTAAAATGTTTGATGCAGTCAGAGGTGTGTGTTATTGTCAATAATGTCATGGCTGGAAAAACAGCTCAGCCAATCAGATATAAAGACCGGAACCCTAGCGCTGAGAGGAGAACATGCTAACCACTAAGACACCCAATGATACATGTATTGCACAGTTAGTTTTAGTTTGTTTTGGAGTGGCTACTTGGAGCAGTGCTGATTGGTCAGTCCAACTGCAGCAGGAATGAAGGACCTACGGTAACGCTCCTGACAAACTTCGGAGATTTAATATCCTGTGACTAATTAAATTCTTTTTTTGCCCCCACTGTACCTTATTACTGCTGCACAACACAGACAAACCGTCCATGTTCGATCTACCAGCTCTGCTACAGTGCTGCTGTAAATGACGGCGACACAAATTCCTCCCACACGGTTGTTTTGAATGAAGCAGTGTGTGGAATTTGTGTGTATGGTTTCCGCTCGCGTTCCAGGCTCTGCCTACACTGACCTACACTTAGCATGGCATGCTTAGAGGGGTTTACAGCTAAAGTGCAGCTTGCAACTCGGCTCGCAGGTGGCACTTTCCTCTTAATTTTAGTTCTGCCTTGTGTTTTTCGTCTTCTGCATGTAAAATCGTGTACCAAACCAAGTGAAGAACACAATGTCTTGTTACACCCCTATCTCTTGCTTAAGTATATTGTGTTTTTAATAAGATATCTCTTGAATTTCAGACGGCACGGTGGCTCAGTGGTTAGCATGTTCTCCTCTCAGCACTAGGGTTTCCTGGATCGAATCTCAATCTTGGTGGAGTTTCCATGTTCTCCCCGTGTCCACATGGGTTTCCTCCGGGTTCTCCGGTTTCCTCCCACAGTCCAAAAACATGGATCAAGGTCAACTGAATTCTCCAAATTGCCCCATATAGAGTGTGTGTGTGAGTGAGTGTGTGCCCAGCGATAGATTGACGTCCTGTCCTGGGTGTATCTGCCATGAAACGTTCTCCCCTGGATGGGCATGGGGAACCCACCCGCCACGCTAATAGAGTAAAAAGCAGAAGATAATGGATGGATAATTGATTGAAACTATATTCGTTATGTGTATGACTATCCAAACACAATGAATTGTGCTAAAAATAAAAGAGGTAAAGGACATGTGTCATTATGTCCATCATGCACTAAGGACACAGAGCAAGTTCAGGATCTAATGAAAACAAATAGCTACTGAATTAATGAAAATACTAGGGTAGAAGTCTGTCTCTACTATCAGAGAAAACATATACAGTGTGTTTGTGTGAGTGAGTGTATAGTATAGTATAGATAGTATATAGTGTGCTATAGATTAACACTCTGTCCTGGGTGTGTCTGCCCAGCGCTCGAAATGTTCTCCCCTGGATGGGCATGGGGAACCCCCCCTATGACCCTAATAGAGGATATCGTGGAAGAAAATGTACGTATGGATAGATATCTTGGATTTCATGATATGTCGCTTGTGTGAAATTGATGTACCCACCAGCTCTCCTTCAGGACCCCCGAAATCCAGGTATAGGAGTCGGACGGCATCGTCTGCAGAGCTGCGCAGTTTATCATAGGGGTAATGAAGAAGCACAGGGCCTGCGTTTCCTCCAGCACCTGCCCGCAGCACAGTGAAGCCTCTTTCATAGTGCAGCACCAAACACACTTCTTCTCTATTTAAGACACAACCTACAGTAATACACACAAATACACAGCATGTAATATTATTCCACCTAACCCACAACAATAACAGACCTCCTTTTTTAACATACAAACGCACCTATGGAGACCTCTTTAATGAGTTCAGCCGCAGTGTGTGTTCCCTGGACCAGGGCTCGTGTCCAAGATGACAAATCCCAATGCGTCTCCACGCGGAACACGTGAGACTCCACTCCACGACTTGAACCAGTCCGGGTCATGAAAAGCAGATCAGAACCTAAAGCAGGAGAACTGCGAGTACTGCCCGAATGAACCAGTCTTCAGATAAAACAAAAAAAAAAAAAAGAAACAAAATTAAAAAAAAATGGATGAACAAAAATATTCACATTGTCATTTAGCAGATACTTTTATCCAAAGCGACATACAAATGAGAACACAAGTCAGAAGTTCTGAAGAAAACCAACTACACTGTAACATGATCAAACCTGATTGTTATTTGATGCTGCACCCCTCCCCCCTTTTTATTTTTTATTTTCTACAACAGGTGTTTGTTTAAAAGATGCGTCTTCAGTAGTTTCTTAAAACTGCTTAGTGATTCTGCCTTATGGACAGAGTTGGGAAGATCGTTCCACCATTTTGCAGTGGTGAACACCACGGCGTGAGAATGAGCTCCTCGATGAGGTGGAACCACCAGACGACAATCATCACTGGAGCGGAGTGAACGAGTCGGAGTGTATTTAGAAAAGATAGAGTGATGGTAAAGGGGGAAGATCCAGAAATGGTTCTGTAGACATAATGGTTATGTCTTTAACTAATTAGCAATAAAATAAAGTATAGTGATCCATTTTGTCTACAGTGCTTACTAGGGGTGCGAATCTCTCAGTGCCTGGTGATTCGATTCTGATTTTTGAGGTCACGATTCGATTCAGAAACTTGTTTCGTAGATTCCACCTCCGCTACGCCTTGTTCTGTTCAACGCGCTATTATTATTATTTTTTTTGCTGCAGCTAATTACATAGAAATGCAGCATAACGAGCCATTGCATCAAAGCTAGATACCAAAAATTGTCTGACTGAAGCGGTAAACTCTCCAACTAGCCAATCAGAGGGCGTGAATACACTGACGTTACATACACCTGCTAACTAAAAATCTAATTTGTTGAAAAAACAGGTTGGTCAACCCATAGTTTATGCTACAGGGCTGCAGAACTAAATCTGAAGCTCTAGGGAAATTATTTTACCCTGGCAACCAATGATGCTGATATGTGATTGGTTAAACGCTTTAATAAAAAACTACAAGTCTGGAAGCAGCATATGTGGAGGAAACGCTATAAAGTCTGTAATTTCAATATTTTTAAGCTTTCAGAAAAGGCTTTGAAGGCCTTGACGACCCTCCAATGGAGAGAGTATCAAGACAGATTGTCGGAGTGTGTACAGCAGATGGAAGAAAATGTGTTTTTGTACACCTGAATGGCAGTAGAATCTGTGTGTATACAGTACAAGGATTAAAACTTTACTTGTTCTCCCAAAACACCCCAACCTTAGAAAAGCTTGATACACCCCTGGAAATGTATGTGTGTGAGTGTAAGATGCTCGTGTTTACATGTGGGAGAACCTGATAAGTAGTGTGTGTATGATTGTAGACTGTAGTAAACATGTGTAGAGGTACCTGGTGGTAAGTAGTGTGTGTGTGGTCAGTGGCGTGGCCCAGCTGTCTCGGGTCCATGGTACAGAGTCGAACAGCAAGAGGTCTTTCTCAGTTAATGCCATGACGACCGGTCTATACTGGTGCCGCCCACCCTCCAGAGGCATCTGATCAAAGTCAACATACCCACGTTACACACAGCCAGAAAGACAGACAGACAGACACAATGTACACTATTGAGAATCCACCTGAAATATAATATAAATGAAACACCCTAATAGACAAAAATATACTGTAAAGGAAATGCTAACATATATACAGTATGTATAGGGCGGCATGGTGGCACTGTGGTTAGCACGTTCTCCTAACAATGCTGGGGACCCAGGTTCCAATCCTGATCAGGGTAGAGTTTCCATGTTCTCCCTGTGTCTGCATGGGTTTCCTCTGGGTTATTAGGTTTCTGCCCACAGTCCAAAAACTGGGATTAAATGTAAATTTAATGCTGTCAATTGCCCCATATTGTGTATGTTTGTGTCAGTGAGTGTGTGCCCAGCGATAGATTGACACCCCGTCATAAGTGTATCTGCTCAGCGGCCAAAACATTCTCCTCTTGATGGGCATGGGGAACCCCCCCTCGACCCTAATAGAGGATTAAGTGTCAGCTCTTCATCCATGGCTCTGGCGAAGAACCTGGCCCTCAAGGAGGATGAGTCCCCCCACTGAGCCTTGGTCCTCCTAAGGTTTCTTTTATATGTATGAGTATGACATAATTTTTTTTAATTACATATATATATATATATATATATATATATATATATATATATATATAT